>CM039681.1:46000505-46600505 GCA_022537955.1 Schmidtea mediterranea
ATTGAAAAAATTTGTTAGATTTTTTAAAATTTTAAGATTGTTAGGTAATTGTTCTAGGTAATTGTTCTAAATTCATCAAAAATGACTAAAATCGAATAAAGTCTATGTTTCCCACATAAATTAAATTATTGTAAAATATATATCATGTTGCTCAAATAATTAAAATTAATCAGTAAATCAAGTATAAATTCAATAAAAATTACCAGTCAACCCATAGAGATATATCAATGATTTTCATAAGTATACTGATAACCACACTGAGCATTGTCTTAAAAATCTCTAAATTATACTACTTTTGTGATTGATATCCATGAAATCAATAAAATTGAAAATGAAAGTAATTATCGATCTCTTTTTTACACTGTAAAATCAATTAAAATCTTAGGTTTCACTAAAATATTTTTAAAAATTAACTGATTTAATCAACTATTTAAATAGAACATAAAATTATAATATCATTTACTATTCAAAATCTATCAGTCAATTTGATTCTAATTCTTAAATAATTATCTTAAATAGATGTTTCATAAACATTTTGATCCTAAATTTAACTTTTATTTAAAATAATCCTAAAATCAAGTCAAATCTAATAAATTTTCAAGAAATTAAGTGTCTAAAATTATAGATTTACCCTAATTTCTTCAATAATTTCATTTAAAACATAATCAAACCCTAAATCCATTAAAATTCAAAAGAAAACCATAAATTCACAAAGATGATTAAAATTTACTAAAATAAATACATCGTAAAACTAGATATCACTTAAATTATCATAAAATTTCCCTAAAAGCTCTAATTGATTTACATAGCCTAAAATTATTTTATTTTTGTCGAATACAAATTTTCAGTGAAGAAGTAATATTGGTGAGAGAGTACATTAAGTAACTAAAATCGGTGAAATTACTGAAAAAAGTGGGATAGTTAAAGATATCTACTAAATAGATGAAATATCAATTGCTATATTAAACACTTACAAAGGTAATATACTTTGAATGGAGAAAATATACATCGAAGAGGAAAATATTCATTGAAGAGAAAAATATTCGTTGAAGAGGAAAAAACATTCATTGAATAAAGAAAACATTAATTGAAGAGAGAAAATATTCATTAAAGAGGAAAGCAATCATTAAAGTGAGAAAATATGAATTGAAGCTAACAAATATTCAGTGAATCGAGAATTGCTTATAATAAATTAGACGGTAAATTTCTCAATAATGAGATGAAATATCAATTAAATATTGGGAAATACTTTAAACGGAGTCTGAATTATTCACTGATCAACAAATATACTTAAAAGATGAAAATATTCACTGAAAATGAATTGTACTTTAAGAGTGGAATTTATAATATTTTTAGGGGGGATTTGTTCAAATAGATATTAATATGTGTGTAAATCGTTTGAGAGAGTGGAAATATTGTCATTTAAAGAGAAATGATTAGTTAAGAAGAAAATTTATGATCTTTTAAGGGGGAAAGGATTGGTCACGAGATGAATTCTATTTTAAGGGGATTTCAAGAAATTTATTCGGTTGAATATCGATATAAGTCGGTGATTTTTTATGAAAATAATGAATATAGCTTGGATTAATGTCATTTAAAAAGAATTGATTGGTTGAGAGTAAATTTTATTTTATTTTAGTGAGAAACAATTGGCTAAGAAGAAAATTTATGATATTTTAAGGAAATAATCGATTAAGAACAGATTTGTTGATATTTTTAAGGTACTGAGTCGGTTAAATATCGTTATTTAAAGAGTGATTTCTATAAAAAATAATGAATATAGTTGGTAGGGTAGGGGTAAGTGTTATTTGATGGGAAATGATTGGTCTAGAGTGGAATTTACTTTAGTGAGAAATAGTCAATTAACAAGTTTGTTGTCATTTTTAAGGGGGTTGGGTTGGTTAAATATTGTTATTTAAAGGGTAAATATTATCTAAATTGGTATTTTTTATGATTTTTTTTTATGAAAAATATTGAATATGGCTGGAAATATTGTTATTTGATGGAAAATGATTGGTCAAGAGAGGAATTTATAATATTTCTAAAGAAATTTACTGGAATGAATATATGTATTCAAAAGGTTAATATTATCTACTTGATAGGCTTTTATAAAAATTATGAATATAATTGGTATAATGCAGTGAAAAATGACATTTGAAGAGGAATGATTGGTTGAGAGTCGAATTTATAGTATTTTTTTTTAAAGGGGATTGAGTTGGTTGAATTCATAAAATACTTAGGAAAATTGTTACTTTTTTCATTGATTTAAGGTTAATCAGAATATATCGATAAGATTTCAGTTCTAAGAAATTGATTGATTCATATAACTATTTGTATACAAGTATTTATTTTATTATTATTATATTTGTAATTAAATTAAAAACTAAAATTGACTAGTATTTAAAAATATTTGGATACCTATTATTTATGTTTTTTATTGACAATTTTCTGAATAATTTAAATATTTACGATTATTTCCAGGAATGAAGAGAAATTGTACGATTAAAAACTATGAGCTGTTGAATAAATACATTAATTTTTATTCAACAAGTACCTAGAACAATTACCTAACAATCTTAAAATTTTAAAAAATCTAACAAATTTTTTCAATTATTTTACAACTTAGTTAATTTAATTAACTGATAAGTACTAGTTTCTTTACGATTTGCTACTGTGTTGAAACTTTTTTTTTTAAAATTCTTATTCAAAGTACTAACAAATTTTATTAAAGATCTATCAAGACTGGTCAAAAATTATAAAACTTTGGTAATTTTAATAAGTATTACTCAATAACTACTATTTTCTTACCAATTTGCTAAAGGTCTTATTTTAAGGTCTCAAATTTAACAACTTTCTCACAACTTTAATCAAATTCTAATCCCATGATAATCATAAATTACGTGTATTTTCTTAAAAATTGTCCATAGTTTTTCTTATATCGGTAAAACAAACACACATATTTCAATCAAAAAACACGTGTGTATCATAAATTATTTACATTTTTCTTAACAATCTCAAACTTTACATAAATATTGAACTATTTTTATCATTTAACATATACACATTATTAGCCATAAAATAAATATTTCATAAATTGTTGAAAAATAACACATATTTTCATTAAAGTTTTTCCATAAACACTGTAACATATCGATGGTTTAACACACACATTTGAGCCATAATTAGTTTTGATATTTATTTGCACATATTTTCTTAAAAATATAGAATTTTTCTTTAACTTTTTACAAACATTTACAATTGTTCTATCCCTGTATACTATGAACCACAATTGAACAAACTTTTTCTATTCAATATTAATTTTATATACTTTGTTGAAAATTTATATAAAATAATAATGAAAATAATAATAATAAAAACTTGTAATATTAATAATAATAATAAAAATAACAATAATAATAATAATAAAAATAATAATAAAATAATAATAATAATAATAATAAAATTAAAATTAAAAAACATTAAAACACTACTTATAAGATAATAATAATAATAATAATAATAATAATAATAATAATAATAATAATAATAATAATACTAATAGAATAAAAATTAAAGAACATTAAAACACTACTTATAAAAAATAAGTAGTATATTAAAATTAAAAATGTTTAAAAATACTATGACATTGACCTACTTTTAAATGACCTTGAAATAATATTATGACTCATTCAATACCCTTGAAAATAATAATAATAATAAATATTAAAACATTACTTATAAAAATAAGTAGTAAATTTATATTTAAAAATGACTAAAAATATTATGACTTTGAGAAAATTATAATAAAATTAAAATTAAAATTAAAAAACATTAAAACATTACTTATAAAAATAAGTAGTAAATTTATATAAAAATGTTTAAAAATACTAAGACCTTGTGAAATTTTAAATGACCTTGACATACTTTAAAATGACCTTGAAATAATATTATGACTCATCCAATAAGATTGAAAATAATAATAATAATAATAATAATAAATATTAAAACATTACTTATAAAAATAAGTAGTAAATTTATATTTAAAAATGACTAAAAATATTATAACTTTGAGAAAATTATAATAATAATAAAATTAAAATTAAAAACATTAAAACATTACTTATAAAAATAAGTAGTAAATTATATTAACTTGTAATAATAATAGTAAAAATAATAATATTTAAAACTAAACTTATAAAAATAAGTAGTAAATTTATATTAAAAATGTCAAAAAATACTATGACCTTGAAAATTTTTGAATGACCTTGAAAAAAATATGATTAGTCATCCAATGACCTTGACCTACTTTTGAATGACCTTGAAAAAAAATATTATGAGTCATCCAATGACCTTGACAATAATAATAATAAAAACAATAATAATTATAATAATAATAAAAATAAATATAATGAAACAATATTAATAAGTAATCATATTAATTAATAATATTAATAATCATATTAATAATAATATTAATAATAATAAAATTATTTCCTCATAATAGAAGTTTTATACATTAATAATAATAATAATATTATTAAAAATAATAATAATAATAATAATAATAATAATAATAATAATAATATTAATAATAATATTAATAATAATAATAATAATAATAATAATATTATAAAAATAATAATAATAATAATAATAATAATAATAATAATATTAATAATAATAATAAAAATAATAATAATAATAATAATAATAATAATAATAATAATAATAATAACAATAATAATAATAATAATAATAATAACAATAATTATAATAAAAATAATAATAATAAAAATAATAAAAATCATAATAATAACAACAGTAATAATAATAATAATAATAATAATAAAAATAATAATAATAAATAAAAATTATAATAATAATAATAATAATAATAATAATAATAATAATAATAATAATAACAATAACAATAATAATAATAATATAATTTAAAAATAAATAAATAATATTATTGACTTGATTAAAACAAATAATTAAAGTATATTAAATAAAAATAAATTAAATTAAAAATATATATTATAAAATTTGATGAGTCATCCAATGACCTTGAATGAGTCATGGTCTTTGTTTAAAATTAAAAATATTTATTATAAAATTTGATGAGTCATCCAATGACCTTGAATGGAATAATCAACAACCGAATACAATGCAAGACGTACAAGGAAGTAAAGGATCAGAAATATCGCATTCCAACAAAAAGGAAAATCGGAAAATACGAGGCACACATACAAAAAGGAGGAAATATCTTCTGGAAGACAGCAACAAGAAAACCACAAAAACTAGTCTCGACAAACCAGCCAAGAAAGGAAGCAACCAAAAAAGAATTACCAAGGATAAACGCCAAGAAAAGATTGGGCACGGACGACAGTCACCTATCAATACAAGAAGTATTACAACTCCAGAAATCATTGAAAAAGGCACAGCAAATAATAGAAACAACCACCGCAACAGAGACAACGACAACAAAAATCGAGGAAACCACCTACGTAGTCAAAATGATTTGGATAACAAGCGCAGTAGCAAGCGTCATAATAATACTGATAATAATCCAACTAGCAAGAACCACTAACAAGTGTAAACGAAAGCCGAAAAGGAAAAGGTTATGGCCAGCAGCGGAGAAATTCAATTACGATATCAAGATACAAGGCAATATAGAAGAATCGGACGAATACGAAGTCTTAGAAAACGCAAACCAAAGCACAAGTGGAATCTGGATGAAAGAACTACCAATTATAGGGATATCACAAGAGTGGGCAAACGAATTCGATGTGTATAAAATGACAAATGAGAAGTATGGGGATATACGGACACTACGTATAGAGCCCCTGGAGACGATGGTATAAAGCGAAAGGGAACATTGTATATAGTGTAGAATATTAAATAGTATTAGTAGTAGAATTATGTATAATAGTGTATAATTACAGTTAAAAGCCCAAGGAATAAATAACTAGTCAAAAGAGAAAGCGTGTAAATTAACAAAGTATCATAATTAAGAGATGGACCCGAGCAACGATAACAGACAGTACCAAGCCAGGATACCACCATTCGTAGAAACAATGCAGCAGTCAACAACCGCAAATGTACCCATTGAAATAATAGAGCTAGATAGAGGAATATACCAAGATCAAGGAATAGAAACAGTATGGAGACAGCAATGCGAATTAATGACGCAGATAACCAACAACGCCCAAGCACAATGGAATAACACCCATATGGTACTAACGGAAAGTGTACATCGAGGTTTACACCAAGCAGCCAGAATAGAAGACCAACAACGAACCATACTGCAACTTCAAAGAATGAATGAACAATTGAATAATCAAGTTAGATGGCAAGCCGAAGAAATTAGAAGGTTAAGAAGTAATCAACAGAGTATAGACCCAGCAAGTTGGGTCGAATGGATAGCAACCATCCCCGAATTCACCCCGGAACCAGATTCAACAGAAGATTAAAATAAAGAATACCGTGTAAATATGTATAAATAAATAGAATAAACAAACGAAACAAAGATGTAGAATAACTAGAAATTATTGTAGATATGCAAGCAATCATCGACAAAATTAGAGGAAACGAGAATCCATCTGAAGCCATGAGACAGATAATGAAAGAGAGAATTAAAATATTAGACAACCTAGAAGAAAGAATGAAATGCTGTAGTTGTAAAGGATTATTGATCGGAGCAAGACAGACGAGATGCGGATGTAGAATATGCACAGATTGCACAATAGAGCTAATAGAAACAAAAATAATAAAATGTCCCGGATGCGACGAAACATTCGAAGGAGAAGATGATCCTACAATATTAGATAAAGCCACAAACAAGGAGATAACCAGACTAAAAGTTCAATGCAAACTAAAAGAATGTGAATGGAAAGGATTCATGAGGGAGATAGAAAATCATATAAAGGAGTGCGAATACGATGAAATACCATGCGGGAAATGTCAAGCCAAGATAATAAGAAAGAATGAAGAGGAACATGAGAAATCGTGCATTATGAGAGACGAAAAATGCGAATTCTGTGGAACTACCGACAAATGGATAACAATAGAACAGGAACATCGAAACCCAAAAGAAGAACGAATATGCGAAGCATACGAAGGGATATGTACTAACGACTGCAATAAGAAAGACAAAGTTAAACTGAAAGCACATTGGAACGAATGTACCAACAGGCCAATAAAATGTCCATTAGAACTATTCAACTGCCAAACACAACTACCCATCGCAGAAATGCAAAAACATATGGCGGACAACAGTATCAAACATATGGAAATCATAACGAGAACGATAGGAACGATCGCATGGGAAGTACAAAACCTACGGAGGAATTAGATTCACAAAAAGCCTTGATAAAAGAAATACTAGAGTCCAGACAGAACTTCGAAAAAACTAAAGAATCTACACCTAAGAAAATGGCAGAAATGGAGGAAAGAATCCAACAAATAATCAGCAGTATACAAGGACTCGAAACAACCAGCCCAGTAGCCAGAAAATTACCGACAACACCCTTTATATGGAGAATAACAGGATTCACGGAGAAATTACAAAGAGCAAAAGATGGAACACAGAGAATCCTAGATAGTCCACCAATGTGTAGTTGGAAGAATGGATACAAATTGGGTATTAGACTATATCCAAATGGGGATGGAAATGCAACAGGCACCCACATCAGTGTCTTCGTTAGAGTAGGAAGAGGAGAATATGACGAACTATTAACATGGCCTTTCAAGCAGTATATGATATTAACAATGATAGGACGAGAGGAACATCGCAATCCAATCAGAGCAGGAAACGAACCGCAAATGGGAAGACCAACAACTGCCTGGAATACGGCAGTAGGCACGCCATTCTTCTACTCACAACAGCGATTAAGAGGAGAAGGATTCGTACGAGAGGACAGTTTATATATAAAATTGGAAGTGGAAAAGCCGGATAAGACGTTGTAAAAGAGGTAAAGAAAATGTAAATAAAATGTAAATAAAAAGTTAATAAAACCAGATAAAAATATGAATAATCAGAAAAAATCAGAAAACTAAAAATTCAAAATAATAACGACGTTTATAACTAGATGACAAGCGGAAACAGTGAACAGAAAATGGTAGAGATAAGAGGTGGATCAGAATCACTTTGGTCAAAACTACGGAGAAAACCAGAAGAAGAGGAGAGAACCAATATATTAACTGCAGCAGTGGCACATTACGCAGACTACAATGTAGAAGGAATACCTCAACAACTCATGAAGAAAATATATTCGGTAATGACAGTAAGAAACGAAAAGTTGAAAAATGAGGAACAGAGATACTTAACATTTAAAGATAATAAAGCATTCACCGATCAACAAAACAGAGAAATGGCCGCACAAGGATTTTATGTCACAGGAACATCAAAATATCCAGATGAGGTTACTTGCATCTTTTGCAGAGGACAGCTCGCACAATGGGGAAAAGGAGAGACGGCAAAACATGAACATCGAGAGAAATTCCCAAGATGTCCATTCATACTAAACATGAACGTAGGAAACCAACCAACAGACAGACTCAAAGGAATCCAAAGATTAGAAATAGACAAAGACGAAAAAGGAGGGAAAAAGAAAATAACGATAATCAGAAATTTTGAGGACCCAACCGAACTAGCAGATGGAGGAGAAACTATAAAGAGAACATTCGAAGAAAGGATAAAAACCTTCAAAGGAAACCTAAGAGCAGCAGAATTTGCCAGCCAAGGATATTGTCAAATGGCACGAGGAATAATGTGCGAGGGATGTAAGAATCAACAACCAATGCCAGACCAAAACATTAGAAAATTGAAACACA
Source organism: Schmidtea mediterranea (assembly GCA_022537955.1). Classification (NCBI taxonomy): domain Eukaryota; kingdom Metazoa; phylum Platyhelminthes; order Tricladida; family Dugesiidae; genus Schmidtea; species Schmidtea mediterranea. The sequence goes on from CM039681.1 coordinate 46,009,341, forward strand.
AAGGAAAATGTATATATAAAAAAGAGAAAGAATCAAAAAGCGTAGAAGTATCAATCGCGGACCAGCAAATAGAAGATATACTAGATCAACCGAAAACCAGAACAGTAATGCTATTATCAGGAGTGAACACAAAAACAATGAGAAAAATAATCGGCGAAAGATTAACTACCAATCTAGAATGGTATGACTCGACACAGGCAATAATCAGAGCTATCAAACGATATCAAGAAAAACCAAAAGAAAACCTCGAAAAATCAATAATAAAGGAAGCTATATTAGATCAACACCAATGTGTAACGTGTTGGCAGAAACACGTCGAAATAATATATACACCCTGCGGACATATGGTTAATTGCGAAGCATGTGGATCCAGAGTAAATATATGCCCAGTGTGTAGAAAGCTATTCAGCAGACGGATCAAGGGATTCCGGTTTGCTGATCAGTAAAGAGAAACAAGACAATGTATAAAACGTGTAAATAGAAAGGGAGTTATAAAATGTAAATAAAAGTAGCAGTAGATAAAACCAGTGTACCAAAATTAACGAAAAACCTAAAGATATGTATAAAAGAAAAGAAGTAATCAACGTTAATATTTAGAACCAACAATGAATCAGAACGAAATATTACCGCAAATAAATAACGAAACGGAATCAGAAAAAGGAAAATCCAGAACAACTTCAGATAATCTACAGAATCAGCTAAAATAGGCAAAGGAAGAAGCCGAACAATGGCAACAAAAGACGATGCAATTAAAAAAGATGTTATTAGAAGTAGAGGAAGAATTAATGAAAGAAACGATTAAAACAAAAATGATGAGAGAAAAGTGGGAAAATCAGATGGAACAGCGAATAGTGTACCCACAAGGGAAAGAGAAACCTTATAAAGAACGAGAAGAAGAACTGATGAAGGAATTTATTCAGAATCAGACGAGAATCACAAATCAAAGATAAGAAATTCAAGCACTAGAACAAGACAAACAAGATCAACAAAACGAAATAGAGAAACTCCAAGAAATAATAAAAGATAAAAAAGCAGAAATGCAAACAGAAGGAGAAGAAATTTGTAAAATCTTAAACCAAACCCAAGAGGAATTGGAACAAATACGAACCAAATATTTGGTGGAAAGAACAAAGAGAACGAGCATGGAACAAGCCAAGGAATGGGCAAAAAGGCAAGCGCTATACTGGAAAACCAAATGGCATGAGGACAAAGAACGATCAAGAAATAGATGGGAGTCTCACGCAAGACACTACGCGCAACAAATAGATGAAGAGAAAGATCGAACAAGAACCTACCAAGAAAAGTGGGAAAAAGCAAAGATAGAGGTCAATAAACTAAGAAACCAAGGACCAAAACCATCAAGAAAGATAAGAGAACCAAAAGACGATAGACAAGAAAGAATGATAATTCAACTAACAGAACAAGCAAAAAGATGGAGAGAAAAATACCGACTGCTAAAGATCGAAAACTCGAAACAATGGGAACACATACAGAAACAAGACCATGAAATAGTATGGCAACAAACCAGAATAAAGGAGATGTTAGTAGACCAAGAGAGGACTCTCAAACAGAGACAAGAGCAACAGATAAAAACAGAAGCCAAAGAAAAATGGATCAAATACGAAGCTAAGAAGTGGAAAGAACAATGCGAGGAAATCAAAAGAGAAATGAGATTACTACCCAAGAAATTATTAAACAATGAAGAGTGGGAACTATGGGAACAGATAGAAGGACAAAAACAAACGATTGAAGAAAACGAAGAACAGATCCGAACAATGGAAATTCGAGAACGATATAGAGAAGGTTCAATGAGAAGGTTCAGAAAGATCGAAAGAAATTACGAGAGAGAGATTAAAGAAACAAACAGGAAATTAATAGACATAAAAAATCAACTAACAGACGAAAAGCGGAAAAATCAACAACTATGCAATGAACTAACCGAAGCCCAACAAGATGTAAATGGACATCGAGGCGTAGTAGTATACAAGGAAATTTAATTACGACACCAGCTCGAGATAAACGAACAATTGATAGGACGAGTAGAAACAGAGATCGAGATAATAAAGAAAAGCTACGAGGAAAACGAACAAAATCTAAAGAAAGAAATCGAGAAACTAAAAGCATTAGAGAATACGCACCATCTAGAAGAGCGAGTAGAGGAACTAACGGAGAATGTAGATTACCTCACCTATTTATTAGATGAGGAAATACAAATTACAAACGCGCTGCGAGAAGAAGTAGTCACGTTGCAAAACAGACCACCAATTTTACTGATGCCATTATACCCAACGGAAATTTTAACCCAAGTCCCCACCGAACCAGATGAGGGATTTGGCGAAACGGAAGAAACAGACGTATAGAGGAGAAAAAGGAAGTTGTAAAAAGTGTATAAAGATAGAAAAATAAAAATAATAAAAACAAAATCGTATAAAAGCTAAATTAATGTATCTTTAGTATGAAGTCAAACGAAGCAGAAATTCAAATGAATCAAGAAGGCAACATTAACGATTATGATAAATACCAACCAATCCCTATCCAAATTGTACAGCCAATCGAACAAGACCCACTAGAATATTACAGTAAAAAGTGGAGAAAGGAAAGAAAAGAGTGGAGAGAAACAGTAGATGAGCGAGAAAGAGTAGCGGAGAAGTTAAGACAACACCTGATCCAGGCAAGACAAACAGTGAATTCCGTAAAACGAGAACTAACAAATGAAAGGAGAAACGTAAACGAGAAAAGGAAAGAAAACGAATACCTAAAGCGAGAGTTAGCGAGAATAAAAACCCAAGTAATCCTGGAAGACTATTGGAAAACGGAAGCAGAAAGATTGAGAAAAAGTAAAAAAAGCGAACAACAATACCTAATCCAGTTGGAAGAAACCTGTAACAAAGCAAGGGAAATTAAACAGAACCACCAACAAGCCCAAGAGGAAATCGAGACGTTAAAAGGAAAGCTACAGAAACAAAAACGGAAAACAAAGAAACAGAAAACCAGTAAAATGAGCTACAAATATAAACTCGAGAGAAAACAGAAGACTGAGAGAAACCTAAGAGTTCAACTAAACCACCAACAAAAGATACTCAATAAAAACAAAGAGCAACTAGAAGAGCTTCCAAAACTGACAGAACGATTAGTAAAGGCACAAATATTGATAATGAGATTCTCCGAAGTAAGGGCGAAAGAGGAATGTATAATGCACTCACCACCGGGTGAGCAGGGAGAATAACGAGATCCTAAATAAAGCGCAAATCTACTGTATATAGACAAAACATGTAAATAATCTTCAAGTAACCAATGTATAATAGAATGAGAACTGAAGCAAATCTAAAGAAACTGTATATGATGATGATGATAACAATAAAGCTATGCGTAACCGAAAACCCCTTAGATATATGTGGAAAATCTCACCCATTCCGAAAAGAAGATAGTACGTGTGCAAGCTACAAGGAAATATGTGAAAACCCAAAGAGCGAAGAATGCCAACAATTAACCCTACAATGTGATCAATGCCCAATAAAAGAAAGCAAAGATGCCAACGACAAATGGAGACAAAGTATGAGGCAAATGATACAAACCCTATTAGAGAAAAAGAACGAGAAATCTGAAATAGAACACGAAAACCTGAATATGAGGAAAATCCTAGATACTATCATCAGAAAAATCCAAAAGATCACTGAAACGAATCCAGAATATAAGCAAATGCAAGAAATCCTAAGAGATGTCCGTTCAATCAAAAACAGCCACCAAATAAATCCCAACAAGTATACGAATCAAACCTAACAACACCACAAATTCAAATCGTAATGAGCAGTCTAATCCTAAACATTATGTCATTGATATGCTGTCTTATAACCTGCCTGAGAATAATCAATCAACCAAGACAGAACACCTCAACTCAGAAAACCCAAGAAGTAACCAGTCAAATTCGTAATCCCAAAAGAAGCCCAAGAAATAGAAAGACTCTCGTATATATCGATAAATAAGCCAAGCCAAACCAAGCCAACAAGAGAAGAGTACCACTTAGAAGCAGAAACCCACGCCATCATCAAAGACAATCGCGATTCATTTGAGACTAAATTTGATAATCACTGAATAATTGTGTATTAACGTAACTAAAAAACTGAAACTGATTTGACTTCAATTTGATTTTTATATATAGTAGTCGGACTATAAGTCCATCTGTATCTTGAAAATTATGCATACCGTAGAAACTTTTTATGTATGTGGGTATTGAGGTCACGACCAGACAGCTTGTAGACCCAATTGAATGTATAAAAGTAGGACTTATACTTATGACATTGCGGGACACAATTTTGTGGGCCCCCGAGTGTTTTATGTTGGGCCAGTATAAGCTTTTGTTTAAATGGATTGGAAACAGCACGCAAACACAACACGCACATTTCAAAATCGGACCCTTAAACATCTAATAAACACCTAAAATGCGAGAAAACACATAATTTAACATATAAAATGGAAAACATAAAATTAAATTAAAATATTAACAAACGCACCAAGATACGCACGAATTGACATAGAAATAACACGATAACAAAAGATTTGACCAAAAAAGTGACAATTTACGAAAAATTAAAAGAGTTCATGAATAAAGCGAACAAAAATAAAATAATTTTACTCAGAAATGATTGAAATTAAAAATAAATGAGTAAATTGTAAAAGAAATCGAAAAATAATAATAAATTAGAAATAAATTAGACACATAATTGCAAGGTCAAATTTTGTTTTAACGCATAAAAAAATAACACGCAAGGTTAGGGTCACAGAACAGGTATAAATACCAATCCATTTTCACAAAGTTTTAATGAAAAAATCGCTTTTCACTCAGTGAATAAATTACTTTTGTCAGAGCAATTCAAAGGAGCAACTCTCGATAACCGTTTTCATTCTGCGAATCAAGTATCTTAATGTAAGCTCTACTTGATCGTATGTGTGAGGACCTCTTGTCGTATGTTGATATGTATGAACTATGAACGAACCATGATGAAATTGTTTCAACAAATATATGTATCTATGAAAGAATGAATCTTCAGTTTTATGAGTCGAAATTTTTCTGGCCCACAGCCACACATCACACAAGAAAGCAAAATCATAACACAACTAGTCACACTGTGTAAGTGCGGTCTCTCCGCCTATAGTGTGTGCCCGTGAGAGCTCTGTCGTGCGTAACGACGGATCTCGAACGTAAATATTCTACCCATCATAGGGGCGGTGGGAAGATTGAGAACTGGTCTTTTGGCTAGCTCTCTTTCACCCATTTCCCGTAAAATCGACCTAAATATTTCACTACACATCGGCTAAAATGATAACACCGAGTAGTCCAGTGGGCACTCGTAAAATTCAATATGAACACAAGAACCTTAAGACTAAAATTAAGGCTCGGGTAGTGGGGACTTGAAACCGATGCGATGCAGATAAATTTAATAACTAAAAGGAAATTAAATTAATATCATTAAACTAGACGTGACGGAAACAAATTATTAAAATGATGAAATCATAACTAAATTTATGACCAGAACATACTACAACGAGCATACTTTTGTAACGTAATTGACGGATAGTAATTAATCAAATAAAATGATCTGAAATTAAATACTCATGTAATAAAAATCAAGAAAAAATTTAATATGTATTAATAATATGAATTACCCTCGGATTTAAACTAAATTAATAAATGACTTATGAGTAAGAAGCCAGAGGAAATGGAGTAAAGGAACGAAACAGCAAACGATAGAGTAGAATTGACTGATTCTGAGAAAAATTACGATAGGACATAGATCCGCTAATATTTCATAAAAGTAATAATAATTAAGGCATTAGGCATTGATAAATTGTAAACCAAATTAATGATTAGATTTGAATCCTTCAAACTAATTGAAAGTTAACTAGGTAATTCATGAATCCAAAGATAATTCAAGAAGCTAAATAATAATATTGTGTTACGAATAACCGATAAGAAACGACCAAAATAATCATATTAACCGTACCTGACACGAATAAATAATTTAATAATTTCACACAAGGATAATGGATCAACGACAACGAAATATCACAAATAGTTCACCAATGCAAACATAAGAACTCAGCTTCCGTGAGAGAATCCACGTGAATTCGAATGCAATAGATTGCCCACGAATAGTATTGAACCTTTAAACCCGAATAAAACACGAGAGACGCCCTGAAATTGATGGAGGTAATAAAATCAGAGGTTCCAACCAAAATAGCAAACCATATAGTTCAATATTACAACCCAACTAAACATCAGAGTAGAGAATTAGATCCTTTCCAAACCCCGGTATTCTCTTCATCGAATATTCCACCCAGCAGTTTCTCCCTAACCAGCATATACGATTGAGCATTCTTTCCGAAATGATAGCATTCCGGAGCAACTTGCAGTAGAGTGTCTTCTTTGATACACCGACGTCGAATAAGAACAACAATTCAGATAAAGAGCACCAAAATTTCCAATTATCAAGCTAAAAATGCGATTAGTTACATACTAATCCATAGAACCGATAGAGATCAATTTGATTGTTAATACGCTAAATAAACTACAGCCAGGTCATAGTCCGAGTTTACCGCGGAATGAATCATCTAAAATCCGACGCGAATGACAGGTCGATGACGATAATCACATAAGCTTAGAATAACAAAGACGATGAAGCGATCAATAGCAATGGACTTTCACCGCCGACCTGAACGAAAAAACAAATAATGATCGGTATCAAATAATAAACAATAAATAACTTAAAATAATTATATTAACGTTCAACCGCGAAAAAGAATAAATTAAACGACAGTTCACTCACCCCACAACGCCCTCGCAAATAATTTACGAATATAAAAGAACATAGTAGAAACTCACATTTCATACCGCGTAAATGAATCACCAAGCAACTAGCACCGATAGTGGACGCGTTCGAACTCGAGACCCTTTACGAGATCGGATCTCGAGGAATGATACTCAGATGCCTAGTGAAGAGAGGCAATTAGGTAATTTCGCACGCTACATTTCAAATTTCATAGTAACTAAAATTCACCCATATCAATACTCTATAGAAATAGCATAAATCACTAATGCCCATGTTTTTGCACACGCAGGCACATCGATAAGAATGATTGGTAATTAAATATTTTCACGTTTAGATCGCAGAGACCCGCATGGCAGCTGGAGTGACAATTCTCTAGTGACTCTACAGATCCCGAGCGCTTCCGCCGCTCGATACCGCCAAGTTTTGTGGGATAACGGATATCTGTTATCCACTTATGGAGACTCCAGTTGGCCAAGAAGATCAGAATATCAAGCCGAAGAGATCGAGTTACCAAGTATCGCGATTAAGCGCGAGCCGGACCACAACCCAGCACGAGAAGCCCGCCAGCGAGCCGAATACGCGGCCATGAAGATGGAAGAGCTAGAAAGAAAGTACCGCCGGAAAGCGGTGTTGGCCCGACAACGACTAGCTCAAGTAAACAGAGACATCGCAAGTGGTGCTATCCCGAGCACCGATGGCTTCCCGCCAGAATATGGAGTGTCCTTCGAGTTAGACGACCCGAGGCTGACGCAGATGACAGCACCGACTAAAATGGTGATACCGGAGAACCTCGTGCAGTCAACACTTCGAAATCGACTCGGATCTCGTCAAACAGGCGATCATACATATGCGAGTAGGCATCCCCAGTGGAATTCCAAGCACAACAATCGAAAGAGTGAACGTTTTAATGGTCATGAATGAGTTGAATCGATATGTTTTAGTTTTGACGACAATAAATGTTTATGTCTCGCGGGTTATTCAATTTTTAGTTTTCTAAATTAACTACTTTGACATTAGTGTAACTAAAGAAATGTAAATTTTCTACCTTTTTTGCAATAAGTTTCCAAATATTTTATAGATAATAAATGATAGGAAAAGATAGAACGTTTTTGTCATTAAACTTGGACAAACCAGAGAGTTAACCCCAACCAACTAAGACGCATGAAACGCAGCCGATAATACATTGTAAAATTAATTAAGAGAGAGGGTCAATAGGAATTGAATCAATATTGTAAACGACTAATCATTTAAATATTGTAATTTTAGAGATGAAAGCCACGAAAATATTGCACCAAGAACTGAGAGAACTTAGACGAGAAAACCAGCACCTGTACCGACAACTCCTACAACAGAGTCGAGAGATGCAACAGCTGAAAGCCACTTGGGCCGAACCCGAGAAAATGAAAGCATTGTACCAGCGCCTCACTGCCGCACAACAGGGCTGGAAAGAGGAAAGAGTGTTGAACCAGGCGCAGCGAACACAAATCAAAGGACTGGACGTCGCCTTGTCGGCGTGCCAGGAGGGAAGTGCAGTGACTTACCCTCTGGTATTCGCTCCGGCACAATTAGCCTATCGCGACCGAGAAAAAACCCAATCAACTAACAAAAAGCCCAGATCACACGCATCGACCGGGTCGAACCGAGCGGTTGCGAAGACGCGCCCAAGGAGTAGCCAAATGAGATAATAAACTCAATGTCTGATGATAATTTAATTTGTTTGTCATTAAATAAAATTTGTCTATTTTATTGTGTTACTAATTGTAAATAAATATGGAAACGAAAAGAAGTAAACAGAAAGTAATAAAGAGACTTGAAATAGTAGACGGACATAGGCCTTCTAACGGCAGTCCGCTGAACCCGACATAGGACTAACCCTTAGCAGTTCTGATATCGGAACTCACCTTTGGACGTCCTGTGACCAGTGGTTACATTACCAACGTTGCCTAGCAACGGGTAACCATTGGCGGGAGCAAACACTATTTTATATGATTGGGGTGAAGGTCATCCATATCATTAACCCCACAGCAGTTCTTTCGTAACGCTCACCTTTGGCGATCTCAAAACCGATGGTTACATTACCAAAGTTGTTTGGCAACGGGTAACCATTGGAGGGTAAGCAAAGGTTCTATTTGGGGTCAAGGTTACATAAAACATAAACCCACACAAGAAAACCAGACATTAATTGTATTTTCCTTATAAATTACATAATAATATACAATAAAATATTATTATGGTTTCAATTAAATAATTCTGAGAGATTATATTTATATTTTACTATTGATAAAAATATTTTCTATCATAACTTAGTATTTTAAAATTATTTTTTGTAATAATTTTAATTCATACTAGTGTCTCTTTGTTTATATAAACTGATATTTTAAAAACTAATTTATTCGTGGAAGACAATTTCTTTGTTAAAATAATAATATAAACTTTGATTGTCTTTCATTATACATTTTAAATTAAATTTAAACATTCTGTTACATTCTTGATTTGAATTTTTAAATAATGACTATTCCTGAACTTGATTTTGAACGTGTGCATAAAGAATTAATGCAGGTACCGATTATACCATATTTAGATTCTCTCATTTCTAACTTATAGCACCTCAAGTCTGAAATTGAACCAAAACTTCCTAATAGTTATGAAATAAGTAATATGATAGGAGAAGGAGCTATTGGAGTCGTATACACTGCTCAGAATAAAGAAAATGGCAAATTTCTAGCGGTTAAGATAGTTCGATCTATGATTAATGAAAAATTGCGAAAAAGAATTCGAGAGGAATTTCGAATACAAAAAAACTTGTTTCATCGAAACATTGTTGAAGTGTATGGCATTATAAATACAATTTCGTTCATCGCAATATTTATGGAATGTTTAACTCGAGGCGATTTATTTGACATGATTCCGATTGGATGTGGGATTAACACGTTAGACGGATTTAAAATCTATAAACAAGTAACAATTGAATGAAAGTAATCGAATTAATATATAATAATAGTTATTAGATGCAGTCGAGTATTGTCACAAGCATAACATCGTTCACATGGACATCAAGCCAGAAAATGTGATGATTTCAGGGTCAGGGGTTCCGAAATTAATAGATTTCGGTTTGGCTGTTGATCACAGCGTCATACCGACTATAAAAGGCCGTTTGGGGACAACCGCTTATTCCGCCCCCGAAACTTTTTTAGATTGGTAATATCGAATATTTTGTCACTAAATATCTAAGGGCCGTAAATTTTATCGGGTTCCGTGTATGGAAATTGGATTTCACGACAAATCTACATAATTATATTAAAATAAATATTATACGTATAAACGCGCTTTTTTGAGTCCCATCGTTACAGTTCAATATAAAATTTATCTGTTTAAATCAGCTTTGCGATAAAAGATCTTGTAATAAACAAATATTTGATTGCGTAATAATTCATATTAGCGACTATACCGGATTCAAAGCAGATTTATTCTCGCTTACTGTCACATTTCTAACATCGGTAACTGGTGAACGACTTTGGAATAAAGCGTCATTTGAGGATTGTCATTATTGCGACTGGCATGACAAGCATTGGGCAAGCTTGACGATTCAGCGGCTTCCGGTTGATATGATAAATTTTTTGATTGACGCACTGGCGCATGATCCCACGGGCAGGTTGACAATAGACAGAATCAAAGATCACATTTGGTATCGCCAGGGGTTAATAGGGAAAATTTCAACAGTTAAAATTCAAACAAACTTCCAACCAGAAAACGTTGCAGTAATTCCGAAGTCACAGCCAACAATGTTGAAGGATCATCTAAATACGTCAACTGAAGTTAACTATGATTTTCCTTTGTCTCAGCCTATTAATTTTGCTGAGCTATTAATGGTATTTACTTGAAACCGCTGAATCATTACCTAATATATAACTTATAGCCCTCAAGTAACAATGAGACGTCATCAATTGTTAAACGTATGACACGCTTCTTTTCCACTCTCGATGCCAAGGAAACATTCGATCGAGTGAAAAATATTATTGAGCAACATCACCATTGCACAATAAATCGATGCCAAAATAGTTTTATTCATGTAAAAGTATTTTTTATTAAATTCAAATTAATAAAGTTTAGGTGACCTCAGCTGTCAGTGGTTTCGATGTTAATTTTAGAATTTTCATCTACAAATTTGTTGATTCGATTTTGGTGGACTTCCGACGAGTTCGGGGAGATGGTTTACTTTTTCATACGGTATTCTCTGAAGTATTTAAAATGGCCAAACAACTCGAATTCGTTAACGAAAATCATCCCTATCTAAAACTAATCCTACCGATTTAGCTAAATTTTACACTGATTTTGTAAAAATACACTATTAATATTTTATAATTATTATTTTTAAAAAATCAATAAAATAACTTAAATACTTTTATTATAGATAAACATACGAAAAATTACAATTTGTATTGAAGTTCATATCGTAGATATTGATTTCTGTTATCATTTTTTATACGCGGGTAACCGGCTACTAGCCCATCTTGATTGCCAATATATAAGGCGTTGTAAATTTTCCACATCATATCTCTGATTTTTCTGGCCGGGTGCCACAATCCCTGTAGGACATATGGGAGTACTGTTATTGATCCGCATGACACTCGCATGGACTCGACACACTGCACAAATGCCTGTACGATATGAGGTGATGTTTCTAGAACGTTTGGCCACACACAATTAAGCAAATGAACTAAAGCGTCCTCACAACCGTATCCATAGACACCCAGTGCCATGTGGCCGACTGCACTTATAGCTGTTTGACGATGAACGAGATCACGGTCTATTAGAGCATCCTCCAGTAACGGAGCAACCGCATAAATATAATCCTTTGCCATTTCCCCGATATATTCAAACATGAAGCTCAGTGATTTCAGTACTCCATTTTGCACATTCAAATCCGGAACCCGGAACTCATTCATTAACCCCGGCAGTACAGTGAAAGGAGAACAGGTTTCTGCAACGATTGCAATTGCCACTGTAGTACAAACTCGATTTTGTCGCTCTTGGACTTTTAAATTGTTCAGTAACGTTGCTAAAACATCATGAGGACCAACTGCCTTTGCGATATATCCAAACGTGTTGACAGTGGCACGCCGAATTGATTTCTTGTGCGCCTTCAGTAATTCCAGTAGTTCAAAGCAAATTCTCATCCATTCCCGACCACTAACCGAATCGTGACCGCGATCGGCAATCAATCCCACCAATTCTATGCAATTTTCCTGGACTTTTTCGTGTCGATTTTTCAATATCGGTGTCAATCTCGGCAACAGTTCATTTATCGGAGGTGTCATTCGTTCAACGCCTATTACACTTATAATAGATTTAAGAGCTCCTAAGATAGAACCGAGAACTTCCGGATATTCTTCTCCGAGAAATTCGTACATATGTTGCCCGATATAGCAAATAAATTGCTCTTCCTGGCAGGTTTTCATCACTGAGATGATTCTTGATATTATATCAGCAGCCTGTTGACGGACTTTAGCTGATTTGTTCTGTAATCTAAACAACGCAGTCGCACAAATCTGCGGTATATATTGCTTGGCTTTTGCTCCCAATGCATTAACAATCGATCCAAATCCATTGAGCATTACCGAATCCTGATCGGTATTCTGTTCCTGGAACGCATACAGTATACCGTCGATCAATTGCTCCTCCAACCGAATGTCAATGGTGTCCGCGCCTTGAGCAACCAAAATCTTCTCAATCGTTTCAATAACCATTTTTCTGTACGGCTCAGACTCATCTTTTAGATCATCAACAATTCGATTCATTATGACCACAACGCCGACTTTATTGGCGATTTCCACAGTGGTCTCGATCAATTGGCTACTGTTTCTCCTGTCCATGGCCATCCTTTGGTTCCAGAAATGCCGAAAGAATGGCGGTAAAATATCAGTCTTGATATAGTCTGCGGTGACACCTTCAGTGGCGCAGCACTGCTTGACGACTTTCAGGACGATTTTCTTCATTTCTTCATCAGGCGACTGAAACTCACGAATAACAATTATCATGACTTCTTTTGTGTAATAGCTGGCATAATCTTTGTCCATCAGAGGAATAAGATATCCAATTGCTTTCAAGAATGCAGCGAGCCCTTTGCCACGATGTTGTCTGATACCTTTCCACAACGGTTTCAAAACCGAATCAAAAGATTCAATCCCATATGGAGTTGCTGCTTCCGCTAAGGCCGACAACGCCAGAGCGGTGATAGTTCGCACTTTCTGTTGCTCATCGATCAATCCGTGCTCGATGATCTCCACCAAACTACGCAGATGTGGCAGAATAGCACAGCCCATGAGAATGGCTATTTGTTGGACGATTTTGATTCCGGTATGTCGGGCTTGCCAGGATTTTTTCGATTTGCACACAGCCTTCAGAAACGGTAGCAAATACGGAATGCCAAGCGCATGAGCCACAACAGCAAATGCTCTTGCAGTTGTGTTTCGAACGTATTCATCCATGTTGTCGATATCAGGCCTCAGAGTGGAAATCATCGATGCCAAACCGGCAGCTTTAGCGAGATTTGAGATAATTTCCCGGCCTTCTTGTCGAGCATAATAATCCTCATCGATTAAAAGCGGCTCGATAACGACCAAAATCTTATGTACATAGGGACGAACTTTATCCTCGAGTTTATAGAGAATTCTATCGATAACTTTCACGAGCAAGTGGCGTTCTTGGTCTTCTAAAGTCGGAGACATAAGTAAAGGCAGAATCTGATTAAGAAGAGGTCCCGGTCCGAAATCTTTTGCCTTAATATAAAAAGAATTTCAATGGAGATTAAATAAACATGGATAAATAGTTCATATAGCAAATATGAGAAACAATATATAAATTATACCTCCCGAGAAGCCAAGTAGATCACTTATCTCTCTTTACAGTGAGACTAGAAACACAACGAAAAGTAAATACTAATTTTCAAATCTATTATCATCAATTCGGAAGTTTGCAACATCAAAAATAAAAATTCAATATATTTCAGTGGATATTTGCAAAAACGACTTTGATTTGATCAAAATCTAGTTTCAAGCTATTGATTAGTTGAAATAAGTTCAATACAAAATAGAAAATCATTTTGAATTAAATATAAGTTGTTATTTGATGAAGATTTAGAAAACATGAGTGATAATGTTTCGGATTGATTATCGATATTTAATGTGCAACCGAAACCATTTTATAAACATTCAAGTGATTAGATGCCAAAATATATAAATTAAGGGATTCCCAATAAGCTGTATCAGTCATACATATCGGTTACAATTGCTGGAAAGCGTTATAAGGGGGATTTGGTGTAAAATATTGATTATTTTTACTCAAATTGATGGTGCAAACCTCCATCAAGAGGCAATTAATAAAATAAATCCATTTCAAGAAGATTTTTAAAGGGTAGAGATTAATTAAATACAGTCGAACTTGGTTACAACAAAGTCCTATAAATATCGAAGTCAATTTCAAATGTTTCTTGGTTACCGTCCACGAATCAGAGACATTGGCAACGGATTTTGGATTTCTGGTCGAGTTGCTGGAATGATTTTGTGTTCCATTGTTTCATATACAAATTTCCTCCTAGAAAAATCTCAAATGAATAAAGAAATGTGATCATAGTGATATTGCGTGTTGGTAAATAAATTCCAATGTAGCAACAATAAAAATAGCCATAATATTAATAATTTATCAATAATATATTACCTTGTTTCGGATGATTCGATTAGAACAAGTTATAACCAAATTCGACTGTCAAATTTTTTTATTTCATTTTAATATATAATTAATTAAATTTAAATAATTAATCAGATAATAAAGTGTTCATAATATACCTTTATATAAATCAATATTGAATTTGCCAATAGTTGATTGACGTTGATAAAATGAATGCGTGGGATTAATCAATAAAAAATATAAAATTCTCGGATACTAAATTTAATCAGAAATGCCTAAATTAACAACACTAAAGAAGGATCAGTCAATATATAACTTGGGGTTTATTAGGAGAAACTTAACAGTCTTAATATTCAAAGAATTATACGGGGGGTAAGCATCACTTAGCAACGTTATACGGTGAGAATCTCAAGTATATTATAATTGTTTTAATCTGATTGTGTATCATAGAGAACACTATATAGCACAGGAACCCTGAATCAATGAAGACAAATTTAAAACATAAAATTGATTTCATAAAGACGTGTTCACAAAGAGCAGCTAGTCAATGAGAACAATTCATTGATTTATATTTTAAGGAAGTTTTAGAAATTTTATAAATAAAATGAGATTTATAAAGTATGTAAGTTAATTCAAATCACCTTGCTAGTAATTTGTCGCATGGCACTCTTTCTGATTGGCGGTGTTCCGTTTTTGATTTTCAACAGCAATTTCATAATTTCCCTTTCCTTCAATTCAGCCGAACTCAGTGCGTCTTCATCGACATCCTCAAGCAGCTTGTCAAAATATTGGATGTCATCTGGTCTCATTAATGGTAAATCGCCACTAGGTTGTAAGTCCCCCATCATGGCATTATTCAAACCTCCCATTCGATTTCTAGCATCTGGTGTTGCCATTTTAAATCCGATTGGGGTCCCAATAGGAGTGGGAGTTCCTATTAATCTCTGACCAGCTGTTCTTAATGGTACATAGCCAGAAGGAGGAGCTACTATTCGATATCCAGGTGGAAGCAATTCTTCTAATTCTGCGTCGGTAAAATTACGATTACGTTCATCGATTTCTCGTTGCCATTTGAAGGCTTGTAATTGTTCGGGAGTGCAGGGAACATATCCAGGAGTAGCCATAAGTCTGGCTTTCTCACCAGCGGGTGTAATTCCACCTGGGGTAAAAGAGATACTTGGTGTCATTGAAGGAGTAAAAGCTCCAGGTGTTCCTGTCATTGGGGTTCCACTGGAACCTTGTAATGGCGTTTCATCCCATCTAGATCGCTTTTTACTAGTTCCAGGTGTATCATGTACTGTTGACATGTCATCTCTAACAGAAATAGCTGGAGTTCGTCCTGCTCTTGGAGTTTCTGACCAACCAGCGCCAAGGCCTGGCGTTTCATTTCCTATTCTATCTGTGTGTGGTGTCTCATCAAATCTATTGTGACGAACACTCGGAGTTGCCCCAAGATCTCGACCAGGTGTCATAGAATCAGATATATGAGCTGGAGTTTCAGCCCATTGTCGAACACTAATTTGGCCAGGTGTAGCGGAAGGATCTTTTGGTCTACCAGGAGTTTCATCCCACTGATTTCGAGTACGTGGCGTAACACCATCTACTGTTTCTCCTCCTCTTGAACGAGCACTATCTAGATGAGATTGATTACTAGGAGTATCCACTGTACCGTCCCCAGCTTGATCCCATCTACGGCGCTTCTTCACTGGTTGCTCTTTTAAAGTACCATCTTTAGATTTAGTCTTCAATTGTTGTTCAATTGCTTGCTTTTCTTGTTGATATTGATTTGATTTCATAGCATCACTAAATGGATTCGCATCAGTGTCTTCGGTAAATACATCTGGTCGGCTAGGTGATATCAACAAGTGAGTGTATTTTTGCTTCCTATACTCATCTTCTCTATCAGCAATTGTTGCACGTTTCGCAAACACTAAATTTAATATATTAAATTTAGACTATTTGTTTTTTATACTTAGACTTTAAAATATGTATTATTTAAATAAAGGATGAATTATATTTAATTAAAAATATAGTACAAAAATTCAAATTTTACCTTGATCATCCATAATAAATTAATTTCAAACTTGTAATAATTTAAACAAATTTGTTTATAGGAGGATTTTTAAACAATCGGTTTACCAAGATCATTTCAGAAATTTACATACAAAAATAAGTGAATAATAAATAAACTTTATAAATAAAAATCAAAATGTTTAAAAATATAAATAAAAATAAACAATGAGATGTAAATTAACTTATAAAAAGAGATATGTTTATAATTAATTACATTCAATATACTATCTGAATGATATCAGTGTTTCATTATAATTTGAATGCTGCCCTTCATTAATAAAATTTTATGCTGCTAAAGGATTATCATATATTTTATCCAATTAAATTTCTAGATAAATTTTGGATTTAAAATGATATACATTGTGGGGTTTATGGTTTCGATAACCTCGACCCCAGATGTAAAATATTTTCTTGCCCATTGTTGTGCCAGAATACGAACGGCCTTAGAAATGTTTAAATGAATCAGTAATAAACACGCAAATACAACATGCAATTTTAAAATCGGACCTATAAAACACCAACTAACCCTGCTAAAATATGAGAAAGAAAAACAATTAAATATAATATTAAGAAATGGTGGGTTACAGGGTGTCAAATCTTGCTTATCCTTCTAGTTGCCCTCGTAACGCCATACAAAATGATTCTGATCCACTTGGCACCCGTTGCTAAGCAACGTTGGTAATGTGTTCAAGTGGTGGATTGCCCGCAAAAATTGAGTACCATGTGCTAGTACTATAATTGCTCGGACAACCCTCGGGTTCACGAGCTGTCGATAGAAGACCTGTGCTCGCTTTTGATTCTTAGGTCCCATTATTCTCCTATCTCCTTCAAATGTTAACCTATACTCTCATATCATTCATTGTTATGTCTATTCACATATTCCTTCTTCTTGTTGTCCATGTCGAAGATTATTCTTTGATCTGTACACCCTTTGTTATGTGAAATACACTCACATTATATCTTTCACCCTTATCCCTATTATCACTTCAATGTTTCCCATTATTATTACTAGCATTATCATTGTTGCTATTATATATATTACCTTTATTAATTGTTACTACTATTACCTATATTATTATTTTTATAGCTATAACTACCATTATATTTATTGTTATTACTACTATGATTATTACTACTATTATTCTTGTTATCATAATTATTATCATCATTACTACAAATACCATGATTATTATTATTATTACCATTATTATTATTATTATTATCATTATCATTATTATTATTATCAATATTATTATTATTATAATTACCATTACCCTTATCATTATCGTTATATTTATTAAGATTTTGTAGGGATCCGTCCTTATTCCTCAGCGTTAAAAATTGTTTATTGATATACAACATTAGCCGTAGTTCATCTATATTTTTCGGTTTTCGATAACGTATTTTTGTAAATTAGAAAATTTGAGCAGCGTTCCGCCCTTATTTTACGGTTCATCCCTATTCTCCAGTTTTCGACAAAGTATTTTCATTGACTCGGAAAATTTGAGCAGCGTTCCGCCCTTATTTTACGCATTCCATTTTTACGTTACTATTTTTGTTAAGTATTTGAATTAGTTCGGAAAATTTGAGCAGCGTCCCGCCCATATTTTCCGCCTCAACTCAAATTAATTTATTTAATTCTTATTTAAAAACATTATTTTTCATGATTTTGGTCGTTCGGATTAATCTTTTTCCGATGGCTATTCATTTTAACTGTTGCAACGATTTCGCAATTTTCCCCGCTACCCATTCCCTCTTTTTGTCCTTAAGATCTATGTATGTTCATTTCATAGTTAATGAGTGCCCACTGGACTACTCGGTGTTAGAGATTTTGAGCCGATTGTTGTTAAAAATTTATGTCAATTTTACAGGAAACGGATGATGAAGGAGCAGCCAATAAACTACTCATTTACCCTCCAATTTCCCCTATGTACGGATAATATTGACGTTCCAACTCCTGCGTTCCGCACGCTGAGTCTTCACGGGTACATATCATTGGCGATTTTCCACGCTCTTACACAAATCGGTACTATGTAGATTTTGCTTTCTTGCGTTATGTGTTGGCTGTGGGCCGGAAAAGGAATAACAAATAATATTTTACCATAGCATTTGGAATAAAAGTTTCGATGCACTAAGGCTGTAGATATAAAATATTTATTCAGCATATTACATCGGCTACATACATTTGAAATTCATTGTATCCATTCCATAAAATTTACTTCGAAAATCCCATAAATTTAATTCGATAAATCATCTATAAATTCAATTGGAAAAACAAAATTATCCATAAATTTAATCTGAAAAATCATTCATAAATTCAATTGAGAAATTACCCACAAATTTGATTCAAAAAATCATCCATAAATTCAATTGGAAAAACAAAATTATCCATAAACAAAATCATCCATCAATTCGATCTGAAAAGTCATACATAAATTCAATTGAGAAAATTACCCATCAATTCTCTTCGAAAAAATCAACTAATAATATTGCACCAGTTGAGAGTGATCGTGTTCAGGCAAAACACTTACCCGTGTTAATTGCCTGAATGCACGGCTCTCAACCAGCCATACAACCAGTTATACAATTCTATAATGGAATTTTTCTCTGCAAAATAAGACTGAAAATTTGTGAAAACACATCGGTATTTATACCTATTTTTCTC
This sequence comes from Schmidtea mediterranea, assembly GCA_022537955.1. Classification (NCBI taxonomy): domain Eukaryota; kingdom Metazoa; phylum Platyhelminthes; order Tricladida; family Dugesiidae; genus Schmidtea; species Schmidtea mediterranea. The sequence continues at coordinate 46,028,592 of CM039681.1, forward strand.
GCGTGTGAAATTTGGTGCAGTTAAACAAAATTCGACCTTGTTATTTTCTAGTAAATTCTATTCTTTAATTTTATTATTTTTTGATTTATTTTTATAATTTTTTATTTCGAATTTTTATTGAATTATTACTAATTCAAATTTTTCGATTTAAATTTCATTTTAATGAACTTTTATTAATTTTTTCAATTTCGTCGAATTTGTTGTGTTTTCTTGTTATATTTGTGTAGGTATCGTGCGAATCTTGGTGCATTTTGTTATTATTTTAATTTTATTTTTATGTTTTTGATTTTATATTTATTTATATTCTCTCAGATTTTAAAGTGTTTAATTGGTGTTATATATTGTATTTTAAGTTATCTTGGTGCTGAGTTTTCGTGCTGTACTACTGATGCATTTAAACAATTCTCAAGGCTATTGGTGTGCTGGCCCAACAGAAACATAAAAGTAAATTAAAATAATAACAAATTGCAACAAGATCCGCACGAAATAAACATAAACATAACATGAGAACATTAAAATTTGACCGAAATTTGATAATTTTCCAAAAGATGCGAAAATCCGTGAAAATGGAATAAAAAGCAAATAATTTGAATTGGAAACAATTCAATTTAAAAATTAAAAAGAAAATTGTCAAATTAAATTACAAAATAATAAAATTAAGAATAGAATATTCTAGAAAATAACAAGGTCAAATTTTGTTTTACTAAATCAAAAATAACACGCAAGGTTAGGGTCGTACAATAGGTATATATACTGATTCATTTTCACATAATTTTAACAATCGTTTTTAACCAGTTTTAATCAGTTTTTGAAAAACTTGAAAATTAGTTTCTACAAAACATGGAATCAGTTTTTACCTGAAGCAGTTTTAATTGATGTGAGTGAAGAAATGTTCAATGACTTTCTCCACGTCGCACCCAGATAACCTCGTGAGAGCTCTGTCTGAGGTGTCGGCGTGCGGAAAGATTTTTATGCGATGATGAATGCAGTTACGAATATGTATTATGACGATTATATAAAATAAATATTTGATCTAACAACTCTTTGTCGAAGTTTTTCCGGCCCACAGCCACTAACGCACCGCAAGTCAATAAAATATACACACAATTCAGGCTGTGTAAGAGCAGTTTATCTGCCAATAGCCTGTGCTCGTGAATGTTCTGTAGGGCCCAAACGTCAAATCATAACCGTTATAGGGGAAATTGGGAGGAGGGAAGTAGTCTTTTGGCTGCTCCTCCACCGCCCATTTTCCTATAATTTCGACCTATAATTTTGATTTCACATATCGGCTAAAATCATAAACATTGAGTAGCTCAGTGAGCACTCTTAAAATCATAATATGAACACAATTCTCCTAAGGTCAACTTGGAGGGAAAAAAGTGGGGATACATTCGGAAATCATTATTATGTAAAATATAATCTAACTCGATCTTAAACAAACAAATTACGTAAAAATTTATTAAATATTATGACTAAAATTATTAGGTCAAAACGGTGACGGAGAATTGATGACAGTGATACCCAGTAAAGAACAGTATACTCGCATAATAATAACTCCGAAAAATTCAACGAGAAAAAATTAATCAGAGTCAATAAATTGCCCATGAATCAGTTAATAAAATATTAAGTTATCAGCTTTATTTGTAGTTATTCTCACGATAAATTACTTCTTGCGTCGATTAAATCAATTTATTCAAAGTTTCATAAAAATACCTCGAAAATGTAGCTACATTATTATAAAAATAATTTTTAAGTATGACCCAGCCATCAGTCGGAATAATAAGAGAAAATAAGATGGTATAACCCAAAAGGTTGACGACAAAAAATTAAACAATAATCATATTAACAGTCTCCAACGTATTATTCTAACGCAAACCTGAGCATAACATGTACAATCCAACAAAAAATCGAATTAATTAAGAGATAATCAAATGAGGAATAGAATGTGATCATAGGTAGTGAAGAGCACACTATCAACTTGTAGACCATTACCAATTACGAATCCTCGCCAATTAATCATCAAGATAAACCCGAGAATAAATCCGATTGAGTACTGTACACGTATAGATCAAAATAATAACATCCGACATTGATTACAATCAATAAATAAAGTTCAAATGAGTGATAAGAAAGGAAAAAATTGACATCCTTGTAAGGCGGTAAAGATTTGCACACTCATCAGGGTCATCAATCATTTTGCTAATTCCTAGAAAAGATTTATTAGTTGAATGAAATGATAAAATAAAATCTAACCAAAAATCTTGGCTGAAAAAAACAATTTGGAAAACAATAACGAAAAACTAATAGATCGTTCAATAGATTAAAAGTAGTCAATAAAATCAATATGATCACAAATACATAATCGACGTGGCGAGACACAGTTAATTCCACAAGAGGAGTAGAGAACGTCCACGTGGCAGGAGACACCTGGCGCAAGTCGATTTCCGTAGCAGCATGTGAGGTACACAAATATATAGTATTAATGCACATGCAGGCAGGTAGTGGGGAGAAAAAGTTGGACGACACACATACCCGACAGAAGTAAGATATACGATATAAATAGATGATCAGTCAGAAAATTCTCAGTCATAGGCAACATGAACAATTATCAACAGAACGATCCACGGTCTAAGAGTCACCACTCACGCTAACCGGATTCGAACGAAATTATAATGGAGCAAAGAACCGGCGCTCAAGGAAGTAGGAATTTATTTTTAATTAACTAACTTTGATTTATAAAACATTTATGTACCACGATCCACCTACTCCGTGAGAAAAGGTTAACCAAACCTTACTGATAAAAGGGCATCATAAATATTCTGGAAGACAAAAGATTTTACATTTCAATTGTTGTTGAATAAATACTAAATGCCAAAATCCCGCGATGATGAATTTTTGTTGGTACATAAAATGAGAAGCCCACATGAAACTTCACATTAACCAGTCGCTAGTCCCGGGATTAACCAGTGGACAATATGCTAACTACTTTGTTACGAGTAAACGGTGACGGCCAAATGACTATTTTAAAATCGAAAAAAATGATGCCACGTCTGAATAGCCTGATAGATGCCAAAAACGTTATCCAGTTAAAGGACCAATTATCTCAACTAGTAGTTAAATGCACCACAGATCCGAGTATCATCGAAGTGTATCGAGACTCAGCTATACGTTCAAGGGAATTCCTTAGATCAAGAAAAATACTCTGTTAAACTTACCACTAAGGACATGAAGTTTCACCGATGAAGATCGAGCAGCTACCCATGAATTGTGATACTCGTCATTACGATAATTGATGGAAATAAGATAAATTCGTTATGAACTCTAAATGGACTACTAGCGAGAAATAACCCAAGCCACCCTGTCGCAAACTTCTAGATTATTAACTTGATAGGATCTTAAATTAAGTTTACATTACATAGAGATTAATTCGTATTTTAATAATCCTACTCGATAGATTCCTTATAATTTAATTAATTCATGTTGTCTATATATTAATTCATATTTTAACGACCCTACTAGATAAATGCATTATAGGTTAATCAGATTGCATAGGCATTGATTCGTAGTTTAATATACATATATTAATTTCTATGTAAACGATTCGACTTATTAGATTATTTATAAAATTGATGTTATCCATACTAATAGATTCCTGGGTGGATGAATCTCGTGTTACGATGAGATTTCCATCCCACTCCGCCGCTAAATGTCGACAGGCGATGTGGGATGCAGGATATTCGATCTCTCCAGTGAGAAGATCAAGATTCGGGACGCAGTTGTGACATTCTCCTATCCAATTAATTTATATATACATTTTCTTGTGCAAATTTCTGACCAGTATGCATGATATTTTGTGAAAGGTCGACGTCAAATGTTTTCTCATGATGTGGCAATTCCCTGCCTTACCTACTGGCTTGGATTGAGCGAATCGTTTATTTCCACGTCTACAATTCATTCATAAATATTGTTGATTTGAATTGCTGATCTTCATTTATTCAACCTGGAGTTTCCACGATCGCCTCCAGGACACCTTGTGACGTCTTTTCATTTGGACTTATGTGTTGTTTCATTACTCAACTTCGAGGTTAGACAAATTTTATGTAATTTAGGTAAATGAATTTTTATTATAGCTTCACCTATAATTTGGGACGAAATAACAATTTTATTTATGATGTTGATGGATTTGCAGATTTCAACTACTTCAAGGGATCCTTAACTCAATTATTTCTTATTTGGTTTGTCGTTGATCATTGTTGAAGATGTATTACCGCATGATGTGTTTATTACGGTTAATATGTTGTATGAATCGAACATTCTGTTGATCTTATTTAATTACTATTTGGGTCGGTTATAACGAGTCACTTCCGGGTGATCGTCTACAAAATTAATGGGAACATGTGCATTTTTTCCCATGGTCGCATTTGTATTTTATAGTCTATCACTGAACTAATTATATTCTTCAGTGGTAGATTTGATTAATTTACTTTACTCTCAGGTTCATAATTTTGTCGTATGACAAAATGGTGTTTTATAAATTGTTAATAAATTTGAGGTTAATTTAACGCGTATAATTCCTGATTCCGATTTAAGCGGATAATGTTTTCCTAGTTAAATTTCAGTTAGTTATCCGGTGGTCGGATTTCTTTTCGAAGGAGACGTTGTGAATGATGATTTATCTTTAATTTTGGGCAATTTTGAAAATTATTGATAGGATATCAGAACAAATAATCAAGGTAAAACCGTTATACATAAAATATTATCAAATGCAATAATAACAAAAAATTCAATTTGGCGATTTATTTACCATGACTTTATTTATTACTAAATGTTTTGCGGTAGGATTTTTAGGGTCGTATTATTATTTAGGACTCAGTTAATCTATGCAGTACACGTCGACATTCGTAGCATCGGCCCTTCGTCGTAATTTAAATATTCTTTATCTACGGTTTCGAGCTATCCTAATTAGTTATTTTTGATGTAGTTAATTTCTCGGGCTTTCTCGTATTATCTTGTTAGTTTAATTTAAGATTTAGTTAGAGCAGTTTAGACATAGCAATTATTTCCGAATTCTTTCCCCACTTCCTTCCCTTTGATTTGACCTTAGGATAGTTATGTTAATATTATGATTTTAAGAGTGCCCACCGAGTTACTCAATGTTTATGATTTTAAACCGTTATGTGCAATGATTTTAATTTGGTCGAAATTACAAGAAAATGAGTGGTGGAGGAGCAGCCAAAAAACTACTTCCCTGTTTCTTATTTAAACAGATAATGTTTTCTTAGTTATGTTTTTGGTTAGCTATCCGGGGTTCGGATTTCTTTCGACGGAGATGTTTTGAATGACGATTTATCTTTAATTTTTGGCAATTTTTAAAAATGATGATAGAATATCAGAATTCCAAATAAATAATCAAAAGGTAAAACAGTTATAAATAAAATCTTATCAAACAAAATAATAGCACAATTTTTATTAAATATTCAATTTGGCAATTTATTTACCATGATTTTGTTTATCCTTACTTTTATGCGGTTAACATTGTGGATCATCGCATTAAGCTATGCATATTGTGGCGATAGTTTTAGTACCGGAATTTCCTCGTTATTTATTATATTTTTATCTACGGTTCTTGGGTTACCCTAATTTATACCATTAGTTTCTCGGGTTTTTTATATCGCCTCGTTCAGTTATTTTAATTTAAGATTCAGTTAGAGTAGTTTAGACACAGAAAGTATTTCCGATTTTTTCCCTACTCCCTTTCCTTTGATTTGATCTTAGGATAGTTATGTTAATATTAAGAGTGCCCACCGAGCTACTCAATGTTTATGATTTTTAGCCGTTATGTGCAATGATTTTAATTTGGTCGAAATTACAGGAAAATGAGTGGTGGAGGAGCAGCCAAAAGACTACTTACCCTCCCCCAATTTCCCCTATGACGGATAGTATTGACGTTTAGGCCCTGCGTTATTCACACCGGAACCTTCACGGGCATAGGCTATTGGCGGATAAACATAACTCTTCCACCACGCCGACGCCCAAACAGAGATCATAAGAGATTGAATGGCCGCGACGTGGAGGGAGCTTTCAAACATCTCTCTACGCACATTTGAGAATTTATTCAACTGGTTCTGGTTTAAGACTGATTAAGACTGGTTCAAGTTTTAAAACTGAAAAACTGATTAAAATTATGTGAAAATGAATCGGTATATATACCTATTGTACGACCCTAACCTTGAGTGTTAAATTTGATTTAGCAAAACAAAATTTGACCTTGTGATTTTCTAGTATATTCTAATCTTAAATTTTATTTTTTCGTAATTTAATTTGACAATTTTTCTTTTGATTTTTTAATTGAATTATTTCCAATTCAAATTATATAATTTTTAGTTCCATTTTCATGGACTTTCGCTTTTTTTGGTAAATTGTCAAATTTCGGTCAAATTTCCATGTTCTCATGTTATTTTTATGTTTATTTCGTGCGGATCTTGTTGCACTTTGTTATTATTTTAATTTACTTTGTGTTTTCTTGATTTTATATTTAATTGTTGTCTCTCATATTTTAGCATGGTTAATTGATGTTTTATGGATCTGATTTTAAATCTGCATGTTGTATTTGCGTGTGTGTTACCGATTCATTTAAACAAAATCGTGTCTTGGCCCAACAATAGGCACCATATTAATTAAACTAAATTAAATCATGATTAATTAAATTAAAATAAATTTTAGAGGACCTTGCAATTGAAATTCTCAAAAATTAATAAAAAAAAAAGTTTTTGGTGATATGTTTTTAATTTATTTAGATTAATATATGTATGTTTTAATAAGCTGTGTAAATAGGGGTTCTTTAAATTTAGAATTTGTTGGGCCAGCACTGAGTTTTGTTTAAATGAATTGGAAATAACACGCAAACATAACATGCAGGTTTAAAATCAGACTCATAAAACATCAAATAAACACCTTAAAATGCGAGAAAGATATAATTAAAATATAAAATCAAAAAACATAGATATAAATTAAAATAATAACAAAATGCATCAAGATCAGGGCGAAATTACATAAAAATAACAAAATAACATAAGATTTGACAGAAAATAGACAATTTACGTAAAAACAAAATTTAACTAAAAAATGGAAGTAAAATAAAATAATTTTAGTTAGAAATAATTCAATTAAAAATTAAAGAAATGAATTGTCGAATTAAATCGAGAAAATAATAAAAATTAGAGTTAGATTATACAAATAATTTTAAGGTCAAATTTTGTTTTATCGCATTAAATTTAACACGCAAGGTTAGTGTCACAAAATAGGTATAAATACTAATTCATTTTTGCATAAATTTAATCACTTGTGAAGGATCACTTTTTCTCTTAAAAAGCTCTTGCGTTTTTTAATAGAAAAAACAGTACTGGATCACAAGCGTCTGGAAACAAGAGTCTAGAACGATTATTTACCATGAACTATCGAAGTGAGGATGAACGATTATTATGAGTGTGTCATATGAATGATGTAACTATTCTATGTATATTATGGACAATTATATGATTCGAGAAAACGAATTTGTTTTGATACTGTCGAAATTTTTCCGGCCCACAGCCACACACTGGCAAGTAATTAAAATCATACATCCCTATCGAGCGGTGTAAGTGCGATTCATCCGCTAATAGCTCGTGGCCGTGAGAGACCTCGCTGTGAGTAATAATTTCCGTTCATAGGGGTAGTGGGAAGATCGGGAACCAGTCTTTTGGCTGACTCCCTTTCCCCTCACTCCCGAAAAATCGACCTAAATTTCAAAAACATATCGGCTAAAATTTCTACACGGAGTTGTCCAGTGGGAACTCCTAAAATCTAATATAAACATATAAACATCTTAGAGTCAACTTATGATTAAAGGGAAGGGGGCTTGCGGAAATCGATGTAACGATCATGGCGGTTATGCTAATTGAATTAATGCAAAGTTCTAAGCACACATAAGACGGTACCCACTAATACTAATAGAAACTGAATTTTAAAATCCAACTAAAATGTAAAGATTCCAATGAAATAGTGAAAGTGAAACCTAGTATACTGAGAATAAATTAATGACATCACAGGCAAGTTAAGCCAACGTATTGGTAACAGCGGAACCAAGGTACAAATTTAAAAATTCCCTAAAGTAAAGCTATTAAAATCAGAGTTGATATCTTGAATCATCTAGCAGTAAGGGATACTCCTCAATCATGCAAACTAGAAATAAAGGAGTAGAATCCGAAAAATTAACGGCTGAGTACTACTACGCATTAGATCGCTGGTCGAACTAGACATACATAGGAAAAACAATACCCATGAAACCTCAGAACCGAGAGTTATTAAAAATACCGTGAAAGAATTGACTAAACTTAAATAAATCTGAAAACATCAGCGACAACGAATAGGTGTATGAAAGGATCCTAAATAAATAATCCTAAGTAATGATAACTATTATGCTGTGTCAGGCATACATAGAGCCAATCATAAATCATAAAACAATTTATTAAATAGTAAAAAGTATATATGTATAGTATCAATCGTAAATCATAAGATAAATCATAAAACAATTTATTAAATTGTAAAAAGTAAACATGTATAGAATCAATCATAAATCATAAAGAGACATTATAAAATTAAATAGTAAAAGCATACACCCCTGGAAACAATAACAAGACGAATAATAAACCGTTTATTAAGTAATAAAGAGCATCGCATGGTTCGATCACGCACTCCTATGTCAGATCCAGCGCGAGGGAGTCATTGAAGAAAATCCGGATCCAACCCCACCGACCACATCCATGGATTGAAAAGTTCGTAGTGAGGCGAATTTTCCCACCACAGGATCCACCCTTAAATAAGAACAAATAAGGATAGAAATGAAAAAGTCCACCTGAGATTCCCTGTGGCTATATCCAGTTTGTATCCCCATGAACTCCCATTATAAAATACTCCCACATACCATTTGGTATTATCCTATCCATTATGGAGAAGCATGAGGCGGAATTTCCAATCCGTGTCTATTAGACAAATTGAGTTTTGAATCAGAATGGATCCGAAATCCCCGTAAGGCTAATAACTGCTCGAAGGTATTGATCACAGAAAATCCGACATCGAAGGAGGAACATCATTAAATGGTGAACGAAAGCTGAATAATATTCAGAAACAAATTAGGATGGAAAGCAGATAAATTCCAAATTGATACCTAAAAGCGATAAATATATTCTAAGAAACGATGATGCAATGATAAATTACCTAACCGTATAATTCTGAATGCACACACGCTATTCAGCACATCCCGGACTCAGTGTGTGTCGCTCTGCGAGAAGGTAGAAAATCTGTTAGTAGCGCACACCCATTCAGATCTACAACAACTGACGTAATGGAAATTCTCTAAGCATCACAGAAATCTTTCGTAGAAAATTGGAGGACAGTCACTCTGAGATAACCAATAAGCAGTGACCACGAATAATGGACAGAAAATTCTTCTGACCATATCACGAGTGACCTGAGTCATTTCCGCCACTGAACTCGGTATAAATACCTAACGCATTTAGTAACTTCCATTTTTATCTTTTACTCAAGAAATACCAAATACTAGTATCATTCGATCGAAGAAGCGGGACGTGAACCATCACGAAGCCAGTTCCATGAAGAATGAAGGACCTCATTATACACCGAAGGACCATGAGTCGGATGAGGGTCATTTTACTGTTGGTATCTAAGTTCTTATGTTTTATTCATGCAAGTTTTGATTAATAAAGGGTGTAAATTTGAATTTTTTAATTTTTCTCGTAATATAACTGAGCAATAAATAATGTAAATTTAACGTTAATTTTAAGTTACCATAGTAGTATTATTTAATGATTAAAATAAATTAAAGTTATTCTTCATGCATGGTAAGTATTTTGTTGGGGTATTAGGAAAAAGCACAATAAAATCGATAAAACACCAAAATGATAAAAGTGCAATATTAATTAAAAATTTATAAGTATTCGAAAGTAATATTGATCGGGGGAAATTGGTATGGTTGAACGCCAAATTGAGAGACGAGTCCAGAAATAATAATAAAAACTTTGTGAGGGGTCCCTAGAAAATAATATAAGATAAAAAAGAAATTAATTAAAAAAATTTAATTACTTATGGGAAGCCCGAGTCAATGGGAAACCCGAGAGATGTGGAAAATCCGAGAGATGAAGAAAACCCGGCGTGTAGACGGAATAATATAACAGGGTAAATTGGCCTAAACAATATTAAATGGGCGCCACTGAGCTACGGAGAGGTAATTATTTCATAACTTGTAATTTAGTAATGGACCAAACGTTGTTGAAAAATGTCAGCTAAGGTGGTTTATGGAAAGTAATTATTGTTAATAATTTAATAATGCAGAAAATGTTGTTGACAATCGTCGGAAAACAGTCTGAGCAGGAGTATAAAAGGAAAAGGGAAAAACACTAATAGACCAGAGTGGATCGATGTGAACGAGTAGTGCAACTAGGTTAGTAGAGGAATATAAATCCAAGTAAAGTCAAAGTTATCTATCAGAAAGAGTGGTTCTCCCTTGGACAACTTACCCTAAGATAATCAGAGTCATACGGTGGTTAAAAGGTGCAAATAAATTAGTGAAATTGTGATTAAAAACGTTGAAATAAACGGATTGAGTTGTAACTGTGATAAAGTGCAAATAAAATTATTCTGTGTTGGGTTTGCTTATTTGATTCAAAAAGGACACGAGGAGTCAGTGGGAATCGACTTTCAATAATAATAACCCAATGATTTCAATAATGGTTAACATCGAACGTAGTTGAATGTCTTATGTCTTGTAAAATTGAGTCGATCAATGATGGAGTGTGGTGCTGTCCGCTCTTAAGTTGAAAGGTATAGGACCCAGGATGAAATGATTTTCTCGTGATTGATCAGCAAGGAAATGAGTTTACTTAGTTTGAAATTACAAACCAATTTGAGCGAGGATGAAGTAACGGAGCATTTTTTTGACCTAAAAGTACATTTATTTAAATGATGAAGTCGCTCCACTAAATTTTAAATCCTACTAAGTGTATTGAGTTAATAGCAATGGAAATTTCACTAGTTCTAAACCCTTACTCGTTTTATTTTTACCAGTGAATAGGATAATCTTATTTTTGTTTCGCCTTTGTATCTACTTGGCTAACTACGAGGTGTTTATCTGTTTTGTTTTGTATCCAATCTATTATATCCATGATTAATAATAATGCTTATTAAGGTTATAAATAATATTAACTTTCGACAACAGCAGGTAATTCTCGACACGATTGGGATGACGACAATTGAACCACACTAACGATCCCTAGCAGATTCGCTGGAAGATATCGTCAGGCGCTATGGGATCGGGGCTACTCACTCGCGACGCACGGAACCCAAGAGTAGCCCCATCGAAAATCAATATCCGACTAAGATGTCGAGATTCCCAGTTTGGCTATCGAAAAGGAGTTAGGGCGCTATCCGGCTCGTGAGATACGGCACGAGGCCGAGTTTCAACTGCAACAGTACGAATACTTCGAAAGGAAATACAGTTGGAAGGCCGTCTACCAGGGCCGAAGACTGGGGAGGATCAACGCCGACATCTCTCGCGGCTTGATCCCGAGCTCCGATGGCCATCTTCCCGATTATCTAGTGGTCTTGGATCCTGAAGACCCTATGCTACTCAAGATGGATGCGCCGGTACACCTGGTCGTACCAAAGAAAATATTACAGCCGGAAATTCTACGAAATCTGGACAAACGAGATGAGTAACACGCGTATGCCCGACGCCCGTTCCGGAGAGAGACTCAAGCCTCAAATTATCACAAGAAATAAATGTTTTGAATCAAACTTTTGTTGTTTATGCCTCTGATTAACGTTGAACATTTGCAAAATTTATAAGTTGGGAATCTAGTTAAGCTGTTAAACCACGAGTGAAAATAATTATTGATACATGAATGAAAATATCAAAGAAAATGCAAATTTTGTAATCTAAATTAAACTTAGAGTAACTCAGATGCGACACAATCAACCATTAAATAAAGAAAAATAGCCGAAAAAATTAATATTCGTCATATCAGCTATTGAAGGCGGAAAGGGTTATGACCAACGAGGTATTCAAGTATAAGGATAGGTTAAAATTGTGATTAATATTGAACAATATATATTTAATAATAATGATTGTTGAATGTTGGTAGTTAGAGAATATACATTGAAATATATATTTGACCCTAATTTCGATTTAGCAATGGAAGCGATAAGATATATCAGCAATGAACTGAAGAAGTTGAGAAGGGAGAACACCAGTTTCCATCTGCAGTGCAGTCAGCTCAGTCGAGAGCTGCAACAGACCAAGGCTACCTGGGTGGAGCCTTCTCGAGCGAAGAAATTCTATCAACGGATGACGGCAGCTCATAAGGGCTGGCAGGAAGAGAAGATCCTGAACCAGGCCCTGAAGGTATAAATTCGCGGGTTGGAAGTAGCCGTTGCAACAAGCCAAGAGGGAAGGGCCGTCACTTACCCTTTGGTGTTTGTACCCTTGCAGATGGCCTACCAGAAATCGGACCAGACACGGAAGGCACCTGGTAAACCTAAAATGCACACAAGACCGGGAAAGGCCGAGCGCGGGCGCAGGAAGCGCCTAAATCAAACTCACTGAACGATCCTTGTGACCTTTCTATGATATTTAATGTAATTTGTTCTGTAGCATAAATAAATATTTTTGGTGTTTTAATTTTGTTGTTTTATAATTCAAACATCGTACTAAGAAAAGTGAATTTTATATAAAATGCGAGTCATGAATTACACGAGTAAAAATGTAAAGAAAGTAAGGGACCTAAAAGCAAGACGAGCATATACTTTCTATTGGGAGGTCGTTGAACCAGTTGTAGACCGGGTCTTAGTAGTCTTGGAAACAAAGCTCACCTTTGACGGTTACAAAACCATTGATTACATTACCGAAGTTGCTTAGCAACGGGTAACCAGTGGCAGACGCATAGCACTGTATGTAAGGGGTCGAGGTTATAAACACCACTAACCCCCCACAAATTTATTTGTTGGTTAAGTGACTTTGTTAGGCTTGAATATTCAGTTTTTCTAAATGATAAGAATGTCAGTCATTATTAATCTATTTTCATCAAAGATAGCCTTTGGATTTCATTAAAAATTAATAAGTTATTTAATAACCAGATACTGAAATATGAATAGTGATATTGGGTCTGATTATGAACTATTTTGCGATAATGATTCAAATAATAGTTTTTGAGGAAATGCTGAGTTTTCTAATGCAAACAAATTCCCCTTTATTAAGAAATTAGATAAAGACGATTGTTATGAACAAATTCTAATTCCTGGTTCGAGTTTTACTAAAATGAAAGTAAACAATTGTCAAAATTTCAATACTTTATTCTTTCTGGACAATAAAATAATTTCTGATAAAGTTCCATCTTCATTGATTGAAGGAAATCTCCAATTCCATTCACCGATATGCAACAACGAGTACTAGGTCAAATTGAATGTTGGGCAGACACCTTTTATAGAAAAAGTCCAAAATTCTCCTTTTTCCAAGCCGTCCTATAATTCTCGAACTAACACTTTTTTCGGCTCAAAAATCCTCTTGGATGATATTTAAGATTGTTCTGAAAGTAATGATTCTAATGCCACTGATAGTAAAAAATCAGTGTTAGAAATTCTAAAAGGCAACTTGTTGAAATATATTAATTACAGTTAGGTAAGAAGCTATGAAAATGAACAATGTAAAATGTCGACAGTAAATTACAAATGAGACTGATGTTTCTGCATTTCTTTTATTTAAATGAAAGAAGCATAATTTTGAGAGTCATGGATAAGCATGATTATAGGAAGCCGGATTTGGAAGGAAATTTAAATGATCGCTATATTTCGGCTTATAATGTTTTCCATATTCCTCCAACATTTTGTGACATGGTGAAACTACACAGCCTTGTTGGTGTCAAATATTTTCGTACTAAGCACAGATTTGATTCTCATTGGAATTGCATTACGATCAGCTAGTATAATAATAATGAGATACAAACCCTAAGCAAATCAAGTAGACTTCTGCAAAATGAAATCATGATGCTTTCAAGTCTAAGTCATGAAAATATTATTAAATACTTTTCATCATAGATCGAATACCAAAGTACTTCCCGACCAAACACATGTATTGTTGAATGCAGATGCACAATCTCATATATTGATCTGCCGTGCGAATTGTTTGTGACACCCTAACTGCTGTTGTTTAACAACCCCAACAAAACATTCGCTTTAACCTCTAGATACCTGTTGATAAACAACGTTGGTATTGTGTATGCTGGGTAAAAGATATAAAATTTTTACTGTCACTTGCAAGGGATTCCCACCAGATGCGCGCACAAGAGATATAACGATTGGATACCCATCAAAATGATGTTGGAAATGTATTCCGATTGGCGGTTTCTAGTAAAAAGTGAGCCATATTACCATGACTGCTAATACCCTAGAAAACCTGAGCTACCATAGAAAGTATTCACGCTCATTTTAATTATAGTTCCCTCTGTTATTAATTTAATTGCAATAATATCGATTCTTCGATCACTTTATTTTATTTTAAAGGTGCTATTTATTGAATGTTTAAATGATTTCAAAACGACCATCGACTCAAATCCCGAACATTTTATTAAATATTAATACAAAAGTTATTGATGGTTGTCGGACGATGAGGGTCCTAATTTCTTTATCTGGCCCAGTAAACGAGCGGTCTTCAGTCTGCGTCTCCTTTCTTGTTCCGCTTTACTGGGTGACATTTTTTGTGGTTTGGTTTTGGTTGGAAATTACTTTGGATCTGAGTTGGAGGGAAACTTGAGATGGTCAGATGATGCTTGGATCCATATTCGAAGCTGTGCAGGGATGATGTCCGATCTCGACTCTGATCGTTTCCTTTAACTTAAGTTGGTAGTTCTCCATTTTTAATTGGTCTAGTTCGGCCATCATCTCAGTGTGTTGGTTCTTTAGCAATTCGTTTTGTTGCATTAATTTTTTCGCCTGCTCCATCCGAGTCCAGGTCTCTTCCATCCGACGACATCTTCCGATCATTGACTCAGCTCACTGGCTCTGTTTCAATGCCTTATTGTGGTAATGAGCCACGTCTTGTTGGAATCTTTCTGCGTCTATCGTCTTAGTTTGATTGGATTGCACAAAAATAAATTAGAAGTGGTCTTAATTCAAATCGATGATCGTATTTGGAATGTTATTTTATAAAATGAATTTGGTATAAAACTACTTAACGTCAATGTAAATATCATGTTAAAGTATACTGGTTGGTGACATGATGATAAGTGTTTTGAGTTTGATCAAATTTAAAGAATTTTCGTTTATTTGGTTGATTTTGTGAATAATTTAGTCAAATAACATATGTAAAGGAGCAGTGGGATGTGTCACATCCACCAGAGTACCCCCTCCCGCCCGCTGAGAAAAATTTTTTCTAAGTCCAAAAGTACAAAAAAATTTTAAGACAAAGACAATGACTCATTCAAGGTTATTGGATGACTCATCATATTTTTTCAAGGTCATTTAAACAAAGAACAAGACTCATTCAAGGACATTGGATGACTCATCATAATTTTTCAAGGTCATTTACACAAAGACCATGACTCATTCAAAGTCACTAGATGACTCATCATATTTTTTCGAGGTCATTTAAACAAAGACCATGACTCATTCAAGGTCATTGGATGACTCATCATATTTTCCCAAGGTCATTTAAACAAAGACCAAGACTCATTCAAAGTCATTGGATGACTCATCATATTTTCGAGGTAATTTAAACAAAGACCATGACTCATTCATCTTTTTTCAAGGTCATTCAAAAGTAGGTCAAGGTCACATTATTTTTAAACATTTTTAAATTTTAATTTACTACTTATTTTTTACAAGTAGTATATATTTTGTAAATTTATTTTATTTTTATTATTATTTTTATTAATATTATTATTATTAATATTATTAATATTATAATTATAATTATTATTAATATTATATAATAAAAAACCAAGACATATACATAAAAACTTTTATTATAAAGAAATAATTCTACTATAATAATATTGTCGAAGAGCTTTATTCAAAGCCCATTCAACATACTTTCGATATCGGGCCGCACAGCAATGACATCCATCACCACATGGATATTCAGGTTCCATATCTTTTACCAATTTGTTTTGTTTGACATCCCATAGGAACTCGTCGATTACGGTAAATATCCATATTGACGTATAATTAAAGACTAAATCTGGAATTATTGATTTTGGCTTATTCTTCAATATTTCATTTATTTCTGGATAATAGAATTCCAGACGTTCTTTAATAACTTGAAAATAATCATCTATCAATTAGTTAATAATAATATTTAGTAATTATTAATTAACATAATGTTTAATTTCATTTATAGCTTGAACTGCGCTTGGTACATCCATTATAATGATAAAAATTGAAAAAACAATTACTTTTATACTAATTTAGACCAATTAGAAGTTAAACACATGCAATCTTTTAGCTATAAACAATAAATATTAATTTATATAGATTTGAAAAATGATTAAAGAAATTTTAATAATAATATTAGTTTTTAATATGGTCAACTCAATTGTTGTAACCGTTCAACGTAAAAATTCAACAAGATGTGTATGCCCTGATACAGCAGTATTGATGGATATTTTGTATATGATAGATAGGCCTAGATATTTGAAAACTCCAGTCAAAAGATTATCTGAAAGAATGAGTAATTTAGAATTCCGATTTGAACATACATATGAGACTTTAAAAAGAGCTAAAAACGAATTATATGATGATATTATATATCTAAATAAGACCATTGGTATTATCAAAAATGAATTAAGAAAATCAATATTCGAATTGAAAGAAAATCGTAAACTTAATGAAAAAATGTTGAATCAAGTTCAATATAGTATAAAATTTTATTCTAATAAAACAACTGATCAGTTCAATCGTATAATGAAATTACAACAACCAGTTAACAGTGGTGACAACAAGTTGAAAGAAGTTAACAGTTCCAACAAATCATCATTGCCATTTCCATTATATATTTTTACATATTTTCTTAGTATTGCAAGATTCTGATTGGTCGAATATAGTATAAATAAGCTTACACTTTCAAATATTTTTATAAAATGCCAGAAACTAAATTTTTTATAACTTTGTTGAATGAGCTGGTCTCTAATAATAGAGAAGAAGATGATATCATTAAAAACATAAAATTCATGGTAAACCGTACCGAGAAAATCGTAGAAGACATCCCATTTGATTATGAAAAAATTCTCAATTTGCCAACATTGGAGAGAAAGAAGTCATTCCAATCGATATTTAGTTACATGTTTGATGAAAATAATAAATGGATGCGAATAATAGTAAGATTAATGTATATGAAACACATGATATTAAAATCTGGCTCTATATATGAAAATTATTTCCAATGGTCTATAGAGATAAATTACTTTATATTGTTATTAATTTATCAATTTTTAGGTGATAGAAACAAAAATTGATCCGTGGGTAGAAACAAACGGTGGATGGACAGCGATTATTGAAGTTGCCGCAGAAGCCAAACGCTCTGATATTTATATCGAAAATTGCAAATTTTTATTAAAACTATTAACTGGAGCATCTGTTTTATATTTATGTAATAAAGTTTATCATAGAGTTTAATAAATATTTCTTTGTTATTATTATTAATAATAAAAAACTACATTTTTAAAGATTTATTGATTATTACATGTACATTCTTCATCACCACAATATTCTATCATAATATTTTCTATAACATGGTCAATACAATTCTTAAATTCGGTAGGCTCATCTTTAATAATTTCGGTAGTATCTTCAGTATCATTAATATTTTCTTCATCATTAATAAGTGTATCATCAATAATTTCTTCAGAATCATTAATAATTTCAGTATCTCCATCATTAACAATTTCAGTATCATCACTCTGACATCCAGAATCACTCTGACATCCAGAATCACAACCTGAATCTTCTTTACTAAATGCTTCAATTCGAGTCAACATATCTCTAATTTTTACACCGGTTATTTCTTCGAGTTTATCAAACAAAAAGTTTATTAAATATTCTAAACGAAATTAATTAATTATTTTATATTTTATATTTTACCTTTTTCAGACATCATTTTAAAACTATTTTAAAACTACTTATAATTTTGTTTATAGAATAACAAAGAAAACATTAATACATTTATTAAACACTAAACACTATACATAAAAATAATTGTGAAAGTCTAGCAGTAACAATTTTCCAGATTGGAGAAATCACATCATTTTGATCCGCTTTATATCCTTGGATTGTTATTGTTATATATCAGTTTTCCTGTTCTTTGAATCCTATTTCTGTAAATGCATCATAATATCTGGTATATTGACTCGTGAAGAAAGCATTTCCATTGCATTTTAAATTGGAATTGATCTTTTTGAATGTATTATCAATATCCTTGATATCTAACATTGAGAGAGTCCCAGCAAGAGATTGAAATTGAGTTTTATTGAGTTTGACTGGATTTGCCAATTGCATATTGATAGGCTCCTTTAAAAAATACATTTTATAATTGTGGAACAACTGAACAGGTTGGACACTTATTTTCTTGGTCATGTTTGATTTATGATCTTTATAAGGTAGTGACGCGCTTTTATACCCTTGACAGATAATGATTAACCAATCAGAATCATGTATATGATTAGAACAAAGACAATGCATGTTAAGTGCATGATAAGTGCAAGATAAGTGTTTGAATGCAAAATATATAAAACTGTATGTGAATTAACCCATGGAGATTGTATATGATTTTACATACATCACATATATAAAATGCATTATTAATATCACGTGTTTTATTATTAATATTATTATTATTATTACTATTATTATTATTATTATTATTGTTACCACCACCAAATAAACTATTACTACCAAAACAAAAATAAAATATAAAACATTTATTATTATTATTATTATTATTATTATTATTATTATTATTATTATTATTACTATTATTATTATTGTTACCACCACCAAATAAAACTATCACTACCAAAATAAAATACAAATCATTTATTATTATTATTGTTACCAACACAAAAATAAAACTATTACTACCAAAATAAAATACAAAACATTTATTGTTACCACCATAAAAATAAAACTATTAATACCAAAACAAAACAAAAAATAAAATACCAAACATTTATTTCCTAAAAAGTTGATATTTAGATGAATTCCTAACGGATTTTGCCAGGCACCATTCGACATATCGCTGGTACCGAAAATCACAGCAGCTGCAACCCAGAATACAGGGGTATTCTGGTTCCATCTCCTTCGGTCTTCGGTCAAGCTTTATATCCCAGAGAGCTTGATCTATTATATTGAAGATCCATATGTTGGTTGTTCCATATACCAGATCTGGAATGCTTGATTCTGGCTGGTCTTTGACTATTGATCGTAGTTGTGGGTAGAAAAAGAACAACCGTTCTAAGATCACGGCCTGATATTTATCTGGAAACAATGATAATAATTTTAATAAATAATAAATTTACCGTAATTTTCTATTTCTTTCTTTGTTAATTTAGTGCTTGTTGTCATCATAATATTTTCCATTTTAAAAATGAAATGAAATAAATAAGCAAGTTGTTTTAATCAATCATTAAACAATCAGATATCGACCAATCCCGTGATTTCATTTTGTATGTCACAAACAATATTTTTGTACTCTAGTTTTCGCAACCATAATATGACTATTTTGCCACTGGCAAACACGTTAACACACATTGGGTTGTATTTTAAAAGCCTCAGTGCAGGAAATAATTCTGGCTCGAACATACAAAGACATTTTGTTGAAATGTTGTATAGATTGATAGATTGTCCCATATCCATGGTAACCGTAATTGACTGTATTTTAATTTCCTTTATTCTATATTGTAATTTATTGACATCTAAAGGTTTCTTGCATCCCATGATTCTGCATTTGCCTGATTTGAAAAATATTATAGGGTATTTTCCACTCCTATCAACAATTTGCTGGGGTTTACCAATTGGAAATGTCATTTTTGATACATCAAAAGTTTCTTTATAATTTATATTTGATAACATAATTAAACAATAAAGAAATATTAAGCTATATATATATGATTTTTAGGAAGAGTTCATTAACCAGTGTTTCATATTCATCTAAAATCTATGGTCATCGTAATTGACTGAATTTTAATATCCTTTATTCTATATTGTAATATAATAACTTCTAAAGGTTTCCTACAACCCATAATTCTGCATTTGTTAGATGTGAATAGAGTATTTTCCATTCCTATCAACAATTTGCTGGGGTTTACCAATTGGAAATGTCATTTTTGATACATCAAAAGTTTCTTTATAATTTATATTTGATAACATAATTAAACAATAAAGAAATATTAAGCTATATATATATGATTTTTAGGAAGAGTTCATTAACCAGTGTTTCATATTCATCTAAAATCTATGGTCATCGTAATTGACTGAATTTTAATATCCTTTATTCTATATTGTAATATAATAACTTCTAAAGGTTTCCTACAACCCATAATTCTGCATTTGTTAGATGTGAATAGAGTATTTTCCATTCCTATCAACAATTTGCTGTTGTTTACCATTCGAAAACGTCATTTTTGACATGTTGAAAGTTCTTTTATAATTTATGTTTGATAAAATAATTAAACAATAATGAAATATTAATCTTTATTTACGATTTAGAAGGAGTTTATTAAAATGTATAATATAAGCAAAAACTATATTTATACAAATTAATAATGGAATTAAGAAATGATGCTGTATATCAAATCGTCGGTCAAAGTGGTAGAGGTAAAACTATGTTTGTGTGTAAATTACTGAAATCTAATTTATTTCAAACAAAATTCAACAAGATTTATTGGCATAGGGGTGCAGATGAAGAACATAGATTAACTCAAGATAATTTCTGTAAATTGAAAAACATGAAAATAGTAAAGGGTTTCGATAAAAACTGGTCAAGTCGTTTAAGGAAAGGTGATGTCATCATTATCGATGATTTGTATCAGGAAGCAAATAAAGAAAAGGATTTTAATAATTTATTCACAAAAATCAGTAGACATGCTGGTGTTACTGTGATCTTTATTACTCAAAATCTATTTCATCAGGGTGGCGCACATCGAACAAGGAATTTAAATGTTCAATATTTAGTTACTTTCAAGAATCCTAGAGATGCAACAGTTATTGATCTTCTTGCTCAACAAGCTTACCCTAATAATCGTAATTTTCTCATCAGTGCATTTCAAGATTCTACAAAATCACAACATGGATATATATTTCTTGATTTCACACAACAATGAAATGATGATTTACGGGTAAAAACCGATATTTTCAATAAAGAAAGTGCCATGGTATATAAACAAAGTTGAAAACTTTAACATGTAAAAATGTTTATGAAATCCAGGCTTAAAAATATCCGAAAACTTAGACAAAGTATTAAAAAGAAAAACAAAGTTCCACCAAAAACCAGTTATACACCATCTAAAAAACTAATAACCGAGAATTACCCTGCAATGAATCTTATTTCGAAAAACATTATTAAAAAGAGTAAGAAAAAAGTTAAAATTGTAAAAAATCATAGGAGTTTCCCATATTTTAATGCATTGTTAAAGGCTTCGAGTATGAAAAGAATGTCTATTTTACAATCATTTCCAACTTTTGTTGTCGATGATTTACTCAAAATTCTACTAAAAGTAGTCAGAGGTAAAATTAAAATCAGTAATTCTAAAAAACTAGTATTGAATAAACATCGTAAGCCTTTGTTATCGCTAGTAAATAATAAAAATCGTCAGCAAATGAGAAAAATCATATATAAACAACAAGGTGTATTTATCGGAGCAATGTTACCATTAGCATTATCATTATTATCACAATAAACGATGGGGCAATCATTACCTAATGTTAAATTAAAATTTAAATCATCTTGTTGTAATGGAGAAGATATGGACGAACCCAGAAGACGAAGCAGGTTTTGGTGGAGTGGCAAAGTTAAAAAAAAGAGTCCCAAAGTCGAAAAAGGAAACGCAAAAGTGGTTGTCAGATCAGCTTGCGTACAGTTTAAACAAACCAATACGGAAAAGATTTCCAACTAGAGCTTATAAGACATTCGGAATTATATATTATTATTAATAAAAAGTAATAAAAATAATAATAATAAAAATAATAAAAGTTTTTAAAAATAATAATAAATAAAAATTTTTAAAAAATAATAATAATAATATTTATAAAATAATAATAAAAATAATAATATTAATAAATAATAAATAAAACTTGTAATAAAAAATTAAAACATGTAATAATAATATTAATAATAATAATAATAATCAAAATAATAATATTAATAAAAAATAATAATAATAATAATAATAAGTAATAATAATATTAATAAATAATAAATAAAACTTGTAATAAAAAATTAAAACATGCAATAATAATAATATTAATAAAAAATAATAATAATAAGTAATAATAATATTAATAATAATAATAATAATAATCATAATAATAATAATAAAAATAATAATATTAATGAAAAATAATAATAATAAGTAATAATAATATTAATAATAATAATAATAAAAATAATAATATTAATAAAAAAAAATAAATAAAATTTGTAATAAAAATTAAAACATGTAATAATAATATAAATAAAAAAAATAATAATAATAAGTAATAATAATATTAATAAGTAATAAAAAAAACTTGTAATAAAAAATTAAAACATGTAATAGTAATATAAATAATAATAATATAAATAATAATAATAATAAAATAAATTTACAAAATATATACTACTTATAAAAATAAGTAGTAAATTAAAGTTTAAAAATGTTTAAAAATAATATGACCTTGACCTACTTTTGAATGACCTTGAAAAAAGATGATTCATCCAATGACCTTGAATGAGTCATGGTCTTTGTTTAAATGGTCTTGAAAAAATATGATGAGTAATCCAATGACCTTGAATGAGTCATGGCCTTTGTTTAAATGACCTTGAATGAGTCATTGTCTTTGTCTTACATTTTTTTTGTACTTTTGGACATAGAAAAATTTTCTCTCAGCAGGGGGAGGGGGTACTGTGCTGGATGTGACACATCCCACTACTTAAAGGGTCCTAATAATGTCATTTTAAGCAAAACTTTTATCAAAAATATGAAGTTCGCAACTCCTCCCTTCAATATTTCAAATCTAATGTTTTAGATTTGATTAATTTAAACAAGAAATTCCGTTCTATTTTTAGAACGGAATTTCTTGTTCTACACGACAACTCGGTGAGAACAAAATTCCTAAATGTCGATCGTACTTGGAAATTTTAGTTTCTATTTTCATTTTGTCTTACAGAATTTCGGAAATCGATAAAATAAGAATTATCAATGCCATGGAAAATGGTGAAGACTATTTCCATTTTGGAAAATTGTTAGGAATATCCATAAATTCCATAAAAACAATAATTTATAAATACGTGAAATTTGGGAAATGGTCACAAGGCAAGATTGGTGGCAGTATATCCAAAATTTCGTAAGAAAATGGCAATAAACTACTTGGTTTTGTGGAGAAAAATGTTTATGCTTCATTAGAGGAAATGAAGAACTTCTTAATTTCCGAAAATTTAAGTGTTTCCACAAACACTACTTCCCGTTTTCTTGGAAATCACCTCATAACGACCAAGCAAATAAGACCATCGGTCGCTGAAAGAAATTCAGATCGCGCCTTGAATCTCAGAATGGAATACACGACGCGATATTTAGAAGAATCATGGATGGATTCTCAATTAATATATATTGATGAATGTATGTGGCTTTAATACTTGGACAAGCCAGAAACTTGGAAGAAATAAAAAAGGTGAGCGATTATACGCCACACTTCCAATGAAGCGAGGGCGAAATATGTCCTTGGCTCTCGCAATTGGAGTTAATGGACTAGTCCATCATAAATTAGTAGTAGGATCCTATAAAAAGGATACCTACCAGATCTTCATCAACGAAATAACTGTAAAATTGAATGGAACTGGATTTCGTTTAATCCACGACAATGCTTCAATTCATGATGGTGCAATATCTCTAAATAATGTTATTGAACATTTACCACCATATAGTCCTTTTCTGAACCCAATTGAAAGTGTGTTCAGTAAAATCAAATTCAATATTCGGAAATCTATATCAAGAGCAGGTGGATTCAATTCCATGAATTTCCAATCCAGATTCGATTTTCTGAAGGACGCACTGGATAACGAACTGGTGAAAGAAGACTACAGAGATTTAACTAATTACTTTGTGCATATTAGGAGATTTTTTCCGAAATGTATAAAAAAAATACATATTTTTGGAGACTAGTTATTGTTACTTACTTGATTTCCTAAATATTATTTATAGTAATATATATGAAATAGTTGATCAAAGTTATATTCAAGAAATTGAATTATGATCATATTTCCTTATGAAATCATAATTCAACTCTTAAAATTTAACTTTAAGTTATATAACAATATAAAAAACAACTTACTTAGCGGCCATTTAAAAAATGGCTGAAATGCATTTATTTTTCACAAAATAAATTCCACCAAGTTGATTTATGTATGAACTTGAATTATAGCGGAATTTATCTCAGTGACAGCTGGTGTATGAATGTCTTGTATTTTTTATCTTTGACCTTATTTTTTTTATCTTTTTATTTGTATTACATGTTGGTAATTTTTTTATTAAAAGTAGATATTAACGTTTAATTTATTTCGACTTATATTCGGGTCATTTATTTTAGACACTATTTTCTACCAAAAATTACGAGTATATACGGTAAATAAAATAAATAATACATAATATTACGCTTTATAGTAGGTAATATAAAAAGTGTGCTATGTAGCAGAGACCTAAACGAGCCAGTAAAACATTTACCCGACTATTCACAATATATTATAGTTCGAACCCGACCCGACCAAAAAAAGGAAATTCAAACTAAAATATTGTAAATATCCTAAAACACAATTTTTTTTTAATACTACATACATTTATGTATCTTTAATTTTCAAATTCACATATGTTTCTATTTCATGTTGCTATGTAAAAATATTATAGGATCGTCGTTTCCTGGTTTTAAATTTGTACGGTGTTCATGCAGAATAAACAGATTAAAACTATTAATTAAGGGTTTAAATTAAATACCACAAATCAACTACTTACTATTTAGAAGTAATATAAACATCTTAAAATTATTAATTTAGGGTTTAAATTAAATACCACAAATCAACTACTTACTATTTAGAAGTAATATAAACATCTTAAAATTATTAATTTAGGGTTTAAATTAAATACCACAAATCAACTACTTACAAATTAAAAAATGTAAAAGAAACGTTTTACTAAAAAATATATTTTCTTAAAGGATTTCTTTTTAACAATTGATAATTTGAAAAAAAAGCAAGAAATAATATTCATATTTTCAAAACATCTCTCAGGCGAATATCTCATTGAACAAATGCCTCAGAAAGACAATGAAACAGTAAATACATATCTAAAACTCTGCAACGATGAATATACAAACATTTAGTGAATTATTCAATGCTTCCATTTCTTTTCATCTTCAATTTTCATTTCTGGTTTCAACTGATAACGCAAGCCATCAATGAGTTGATTGGAAGCCTAAATATTGTTTAGGAGTCGATATTAATGGCTGATGAATAATCCAACTAACTTCACATGTCGCTACAAGGGGACTGGCAAACACCGGAGGCACTTGTCTGATGACGTCGCCCATGCGGCCGAATAATGCTCGATTGGGTCGTTGCAACGCCAATTGCATATCGTGCGCGGTGCTGTGAAACCTACGTCGAACACCAGAGGCAGCATTTGTCACGCCTTCCCTCAAATCACGCGCCAACTGCTGGGATTCGTCGTCATGGACACTGGATGAAGGTGAAACCAAATCATAGGTCGTCTGGTAATATATAACTCCATTTAGCGACGATCTCAGTGACAAAAAAGCAATTATAATAAACAAAACAATAAACCAAATAATAAATGCAATATTTACCCTGAAGTTCCCAAATATAAGCTGAGGAAAAAATTATTTAAAAAAATTTAGGAATATCAAAAAATAATAAAATTTTTAATTTTAAAAATTAAAAGATTTTTTAAGGATGGTAAAAAATATTTTAAGAATATAAAAAAATACCTCTGCTAATTTTTGAAATACACGTAAACCCTTTGATAGTAACGTGAGAGTAGCCCAAAGCGAGGTCGTGGTTATTGACCGTGTTCCTAATTTGATACCTTCAATCAAGCCGCGTTCATTGTTATAATATTGACATGGAAGACTGAACAAATCGTAAATCCCAGACACTGAAATCGAAATTTGAGAATGAAAACGAAGAAAAAAAATTTCTAATAGATATTTGAAACTAAAGAAAGATGAGTACAGTTGCGAAAAATACAATTACACATTAAACTGCTTATTAATTATTTAATAAGCATTTTTTTAATGTTCATTACTTTCCTCCGCGGACTATTTCAACACTTCGGTGAATGTTGGATTTATTGAACTTACCGAGTTGATGCTTATTGGATGATTACATAAGGTCCTAGTATTTTTTATTGCAACTCTTTAATTTTTAACCGTCGTTATAGATTTACTTTGGCTGACTTGCGAATATCATTTCACTGTTCTAATGGCTCACTCAATAACCCAATTTGATGGATATTGATATGGTGAAGAAATCAACATCTGTCCTCTAAGTTTCTGCATCTAGCTTGAATAAACGAATCTCTATCAATCAATGTGCCATTTGGGTTATCAAATGTTAACAGCTAAAATGATATTTCCGTGTATGATATTTCACTAATTACCCTGACAATCTTTCTCCTGACTTTGGTAATAAATTTATTTTGTTGTTCCTTTTTCGACTTTTTCTTGAGCCGATGAGACCATACTTATAAATTTAGTGAAGCTTAGGCTAATATTCTTACAAAAAAGAAATTGTGTGTGTTTCAACTTTTTCTTTTAACATCTGATATGGACAACAAGTTATTGAATTAAACATTACAAACATGACTCTACGAGATAAAGCAAACAGGGGTGGCTAATTCATAGCACGACTTCACAAAAATATTTTGGTTTGTGTGATGAATCTCTATTTCATTTTCACTTATTCTAGTTTATATGTAGAAAAAGCGTTATTTATGTAAATCAGTGGTGGCCCTTGAGATTCAAAACTATTTTGTGATATTGTTATAAATTTATGGCGGTGTAGCAATCATAACGAAAACTTGTAATATCAACTATGATATGCAAATACAAATATTGATTTCGAATTGAAAACCTAAGTGAAAGAAACGAGAAACAAATATCTCACTGGTTAAGTTTTCGATTGTTTTATTGATTAATATCAAAAATAATTATCAAAATACCATCAGGGAGATCTTTATTTAAATTTTGGTGATACACTCTCTAAAATACTAGTTGGCTTGCAAATCAAATGGATTTAAGTAAAATGATGCAAAATATCATATGTACAGTTATAGATGTTTATCTGTTTTGTTAATTTATGAATAAGAACTGAATCAGGAATAAATTTTCTGCCTCAAAAATTTTACACACACAAATTTATATATATACCAAGCCACGTTGAAAATCAATAAATTTATAACAGAAAAACACACCAACTCACCTTGGGGTTGTTTGTAAAATAGTCACTCAGATAAACCCTACACTATAGAAAATCAAAAAGTGATAGAGAAATTAAGTAATGCACATTAACACAACAAATAATAAAACATGCGTGTAAACTTTTAACGTGTAGCCATCCCTATAAAAAATTAATTTATAGACATTTTTGAGATATTTTTAGAAAAAAACGGCAGAAAAAAGGAAATGGCAACTAATTTCTGCTTATAAATAATAAAATAAATTAAAATAAAAATAAAGAAAAATAAATTATATAAATATGATTATAATAAATTTCTTGTCAAGCACCAATCACGTTCAAGTGTTTTGTTACCTTTAAACTTTCATTGAACGTGATTGGTGGTTGACAAGAAGTTTGACAAGCAAGTTTAAGCGTGTGTGGCGGCCTAATTTATCAAACTAAAATGTGAACAAAGCTGTGGGAAATTTTGCCACCTTTCCAAGCACCTTAGCCTCTTCGCGCCAGAATAAAATTCACATATTGTACACGCCTTCCGCTAGACCTATATATACACATTCGAATTACGTACACTCACTCATACATACACTTATCCCATATCTTCTATAATGCCCGTACAATGCTTCATTCATACATAAATCTATTTACATATGTTCAAATATACGTCATTTATATGAAAACTTGTATGAGGCTTTTATGTAAAAACTTTTATAGTTATTTTCTAAAAGTTCTGTATCCTGAGAACCGTAAGTCGGACAGAATAATTTTATAAAAGTGATACCTTAGTTTTTGGGACGGACGGAAGAAGTCGAACTTTTCAATTATTTACTATATTTAAATTCTACAACAGAATCGATGAGTAACTTCTAATTCCCAAGGCCAGAGCTTCTTCTTATTGATTTTTTGAATACATTCATGATATAAAAGTTTTGAATTCATTATTGTGTAATATATAAAATAAAAAATTTAAATTGCATTCTTGTTTTATATATATATATAAACTTTTATCCGTGTATTAAAACCACACTTGACTATGATGTATATTTTTAATCAAAATAAGTTATTATTCGATTCAAGTTCATTTTCCGTACATGCTCCGGAACCAGTTGCGTACGAAATAATTTTAATTTTTAACAAGGAAAATTAAAACATAGATTTGAGAAAAATTATTTAACAATACAGACACAACATTCGTTCATAAATATCATTTATATTATTCTTATTCTAATTAAGCTATTTTTTAAAGTAATTGTAAGACTTGTATCTTGATATAAAAAGACATGAGATCATTATTCAAGCTCTTAAATATTACTTTTGTTCCACAATTATTTTCAGGGAGATCTTTATTTAAATTTTGGGGATACACTCTCTAAAATACTAGTTGACTTGCAAATCAAATGGATTTAAGTAAAATTATGCAGATTTTTATATTTTATTAGGAAATTATGATTTTTTGGAAATATTTCGACGTCATCAGTTGGATATTTTTTAAATTATAAATTATTGTATCAAAAAATTATTTCTATTTTTGCACAAATGCTTTCCTAAAGAATTCCAATAACTTATTTCCGTCAAAAATTCGTTTTTGCTGCCATCTTTCCTAGTTTGTGAACAAAAACTCAGTCAAAATGGAAGTATTTCTCACCATTTTTCACGGAATTTATAAATTTGATTTAGTCAAATAAAGAAATTATATTAAAACGTTAGTTTATAAACTGATATAAAAATTGATTTCTTTTTGTTTTATCAGACATTAGAAGTGTTGGGATTATCTGAATAATTATGTAAATTTATAAGACAATTTAAAATAAGTTTAAAGGTAATACAGCCAACTATTTCTTATATGAACATTTATCAAATTGTATGTATGTATGTATATATATATATATATATATATAAATAAAAATTAATTATGTTCATAATAAATATATATATATTATAAACATAATTAATTTTTATCTATGAACAAGAGAACTCTGTTTCATTGATAACAAAAATATTTAAAAAAATGATAATTATATAAATTTCGAATTTAGGTAGATGGTTTTAAAAATCTTTTTTTCCGTATAATTAATAATTAGCTTATTTTTATGCAAATATTTAATTAGTTAAATTCATGATATAGTTTATTAATTAATGCATACAGTTAGATATTTTTAAATTTCAACCCATGAAATCTCCAGAAAAGAAACGAAAAAGACATGATTTGAGCATCGAGATAAAAAAAGATAATCGAAGATGCAGCCAGCAGCCATGTAAATCAGCAATCACTTGCAAGAAAGTGTAATGTTTCGTTAGGATGTATAAATGGAATATTAAAAAAGAAGATCATAGGTAATGTTGAAATAAATTTTATACGAAGAAGGAAACTTTATAGACAGATCAACTTGACCCAATACTGTACAAGTGGTTTCAGATTAAGAGGTTTCGAGGCTTTCCAGTTTTTGGTGCACTGTTGCAATCGAAAGCAATAAAAATTGCTGAAGAATTAAAAATTGTCGGATTTTGTGCATCCTCTGGTTGGTTGAATTAATTTCTGAAACGCTACAAAATAAAATTGCAATTTTCCAAAACAAGAAGAATCAATCGACGAGGATTCTACTGCATTTATTATTAGTGAAGCCAATAATTATATTGTCGAAGATTTTGATGCAATAAAAGAAGAAAATCCACAGGAGGAAATTTTTTGTTATCCGACTAATTATGACAGTTGATCTTATCGAATCTTGGATGGTATATAATTCCCCGAAATCAGTTTGCATGTTAAAGCCAATAATTGATGAGATAATACGCGAAAGGTGATCTAGAAAGTCTAAACTAACTGCTTTATGATTAAAAAATAATTGGTATAATTTTTTAAATTATTCTTATATGAAAAGTTTTTATGTATGAACACTATTTTTTTTTATTGAAACTAAGTGTTCAATTTAGAAAGGGTTGACTGTATCTATACATTTTCTCACAAAACCTTATCGGAATTAAATCAAAAGTTTAAATGCATTTTTTGATTGTTTCTTGTGTTTATTTGCAGCATGCTATCACTTTTCCAATTTCTATAGTATAATCTATCTCATTAAAGTTGCAAAGAATAATATACAAGTCAGTTTGTAATGTTATTGAATTTTAATATATTATAGAAGGTTTTCTTCAATACAATCCGAAAAATACCTAAATTTTAAATCTTATAAATATGACGGTAAACCAGTTTCGTGATCTCTGCAGGTCATGTCTAGTTTTAAAATTCTTACATAGCATGCTGAATTCTTTTGTCGATAGCACATTACATGTTCCAATAAGACTTAGATAATTTATCCTCGATATCATTCATTGGAGTTTGTTGAAAAAAAACCTGCTGCTACTTTGTAATTGCATTGATTGATATATGTTTAGTGCTCTTGCAATTTAATAAATTTTCAATCAGTATCAAAATTTATTCATTTACAAATTAAAATATTAAAACAACATATTGATTATTCAATACAAATCAATTTAATATTCATTTTTTTGAAATAAAACTCAATAAAATGGAATATTTTTAAAATTTGTAATGGATCAATCAATATGGCTACCAAATAGATAAATTACGTCCATATTAATTTAAAACAAATCCAATCAAATTTTAAATAACTTACTCATTTCCGAAATTTCTGATATTGGTCCGACTTTGGTGACGATTTTTTTGATTTGCAAAATAAATTCTTCATAGATTTCCTTGGTTAGTATTTGAAGTAGAATATCAAATCCAGTGATCCCTTCCAGATATTGTTTACTTTTAATGATGAGGATGACATTATTCAGTTGAATGAGAATGTATAAAAGCCCCTTAATAGCACCCTAAGACAGAAACATCGCACAGATATAATATTAAAATGGACCGAATATACACGAAAGACTACCTGAGAGAAGTCTAGTCGTGTACCTGTGTAATCTAGTCGAATATAAATATCGGGATAAAGCGAAAAACTCCTGAATTAAATTAATCAATAATTTAATTTATCTATCGGAAGTACCGAATAAAAATCGAAGAAAATGATTTTGAAGATTCAACTGGGTGATGAGTTTCCACTTCTTTCTTAACTTTCTCTTTTATTTCATCGAAAGCTGGGAGTCTGACAGTGCTCAATCGAGACAATGGGCTGGATCCAGAAATGGAATCCATTCCACCACCGCGACCAAGTATCAATTCTTTGTGGATATTTTTATTTGGCGGAATCAGAATGCTATCTTTCTCTTGATGGGGTGATTCCGATAACCCTGAACTGCATGAATTTTGTCGATTTCGAATTTCGGGATTGTTATTCATAAAGTCTTTTGCATTTAGATCCTTATAGAATCTTTCGGCAAATAATACGAAATCCTAGATAGAATCCATTACATAGTCGTCCAATGAGCAAGTCTTATTATTAACCTGGTCGAAATTTAACATTATGGGCTTGACTGACATTTTGATATCACATTCTTCGCTCACAACGTCATGATTGGGATTCGACTGATTGAACACCATTTTAAAACTGATCTAAAATTTTAATTAAAGATAAAGAAATATCGATAAAGATTAAAAAAATTCTAGAGGTCATTTTCATTTTCCAGTTTGAAGGAAGAAATTATTTGTAAAAAATACCTTAATGTGATTTAAGTTATGATTTATTATTTCTATGTCTCCGGCAGATGACATTCAATTGCAATCTCTATTTACTACAGCACACAACATTCAAAACTTGTAGAAGTATCAATGAGGGTTTGCAATCACGAAATCGTGGGATTCCATATAATGCCATAAATTACAAAATTAAGTTAAATACATCCTGTAATTTCTGTATAATTAGTAATTTTCATGTGTTATTTATATATTTTTGTTATATTTTACCTTTCCTCGAAATTGCTGCTATATATATCGTTATTTTATTTATTTAGTACTTAAAATTTTATTTTCTGTAATATTTGTTTTTACATTTTGAAAATAATCCGTTTTAATGTTGGTGTTTAAATCAATCAATTAATTATTTGAACAAAGGTGAAAGGAAATTTAAAAATAGATTATGAATCCATTTTAAAATTATCATTGCAAATAATGGATCATGATATTATGAATTTTGAAAATGCTTATCACAGTGAAAATGACAAAATAATTGAAGAATTCGAAACAGATCTTGATGAAGATGATCATCCAAAAAGTGGTTTTGTTAGTAGTTTGTGACAATGAGTAAAGGGTTACATTGACTGGTGGAATGGATAATATCATAATTGTATAGAGTTTAGAAAATCGGAAACAAATTGATAGATTATTTTGACATTGAGCATAAATATCAAATTTGATCAAATAAAATTTATTAAATGCAAATCAGTTGAACTTTCGGATTAAAAAATCCATCATTTAAAGAAGAATCGCTAAATGTCTGTGATAAAACTGGAACTGTCTAATAGTTTTCAGTTGAAAATTCATCAAAAATAGTGTCCACTTTTTGTAACCAAAATTGCAATATTATTCTGAATGAAAATAATCCTGATGTGCTTTATAATAGTAGTTATGAGCAATCTCACGAAGAATTATGTAATAAATATAATGTTGTTCTGACTTACAACTTTCTAGATATATTTCGAATTTTGATTCAATACCATCTGTAAGTGGATATTTATTGCTTCGAATTTTTATTTACTACGTGTGATGTAATTGATGTGTCTGTCCACTATATGTAAACCGTTATAATTAATGTGTATGACTGCCTTCATGTTTGATTATTTGGGTCCTATATTATATTATATAGATAGATAGATAGATAGTCCACCTTTCACGAATAAACTCTTTTTTTAATCTTCTTACGCCATGTATTTATAATTTAAGATTATGAAATAAAATTAGGAGTTTCATTTTGAAACACTGGGCGAGTACATTATACATAATTTAAATATATTTTATTTTTAAAATTTAAAATTAATATTACTAACAAAGTGTAAATAAAATATTAAAATTTAATGCAACATTTTAATTTTAGATTTTTCAATTTTTTTAAATGGTTAAATCTTCTACATTAATCATTGAAATTTTGTTAAATTAAAGAATTCAAATGAAAAAACCCTACTTAAATATTCGAAACGAGAAAGACTATCAAAGAAGTTTTACTTGAAGTAAATGTGACTAATAAATAGAAACCAATACCAACCATAGGTGACTTCGGATCGTACCAATGAATTGCATTCGTATCACAGAAAAGAACCATATTGATTCTTGAATTAGTATTTTGTGACAAAACCTCTATTTCATTTATCGTGAAGACCAATCTTCTCGACACCTGTTGATGTATCGTGTTGAGCCAGTCCATATTCGAAAAAAGAGCATATCGAAAATTGATCTTCTTCAATTTCCATTGATATGACTAGAATTAATTAACCGTAAACGATCACAAATTTTGTTTGAGAGTAAAATCAACTTCATTTAGTTTACGATTTGCACCTCCTCGAAATATCTTATCGTTATCCTTCTCGCCAAAATAAGCATCAAAATCAGCAGTTTGAATATTTATTTGACTCTTATTGTCACCACCAAACCTTTGAAATTTCACGGGTGGAAACATTTTCGAACGGATGTCTACAAACGCAAAAAACCATAATCAACGGTATAACTTCACTAAAAATACATTTGGAAATTTGCATGATGATTGAATTATTAAAATTTTCTACATTTTAAAAGATGAATAAAGATAAAATTTCAATAGACAAATTTTCAGGAAATATTTCTGTTAAATAATAGCAATTGAATAAATGTCAACCAAATCAAATAAGCACTTTTTAAGAACTAAAAGCTTTCAATAATATTTATGCAAACATATTTGATGTCTTCAAATGCCGAGAAGATGTTTTTATTTTAGGTTATTAAAATGTGTTTAATTTTAATAACAATAATTAATAATAATAATAATAATAATAATAATAATAATAATAATAATAATAATAATAATAAATAATAATAATAATTTATAATAATTTATAATAATAATAATAATAATAATAATAATAATAATAATAATTGCTTTCCATACTATTTTTAACCATTCCAATGTTTTGCTGTATTCGACACTTTTCGTCAAGATCAGTGCCCGCATAAAAGTTCATAGATAAGGAAAAGTCATGAAAAACCATTGAATTATAAGAAATAGGATATCCATCAGGATCTTTAAAAATAGCTTTCTTTGTCTTGATAAAATTGTCTTCTGACGAGCGAATCTTGTAATGATCTTGAACAACACTCAGCTTTTGATTTGGTGAATTTTCCAGACTGATAACTCGATTATGTAGACTAGAAGAAATGTCATCAATCATAAGAAATCCATCCACAAATTCATCTTGATCTTTCTAAAAATAAAACTAATAATAATAAAATGTTAACAATAAATAATAATGAATATAGTTATAACAATAATTATATATTTTTGAATTATTTTGAATATATATTTAAATAAATAAAAGATTTTGATTGAAAATCTGAAATGAAAAATGAATAAAAATGAAGCTAATCTATCACATGTGAAAAGGATAAATTATTTTGTGTAATTTTAAATATATTTGATAAATCTTAAGATTTGAGGAATAATCATAATAAACTTACATTCTTCTTTTGAATAGACGCTTCATTATCTTTCATTGCATCATAGATCATATGGTTCAGTTGCGTTTTATCTGATTCGTTAAGAAGTATCTGAGATTTAGTTTCATTAATGTCAGTATCAGAATTCTGCCGACGCGAATGTAATGAACCAATTGACAAATTTATATCGTCGAGAATTGGATCCGTCGAAGCAGAAAACAAGTCAGAAAAACAATTGATTATCAAATTCAACGAATCAGCACATAAATGAACGCCCAATTCAGTATTAGTGATTTCCAGGTTGCAATGCGGTTCCTTATCGGCCTAGAGATAGAAGCATAATTATTAATCTCGGAAAATAGAAAGTAAAAATATAATTTCATAAAAAGTCAAGTATCCATATTATCAACAAACACGGCGATATGTCAAAAATAAAACAATTCAAATCATCTAGATTTCAGCCATGCAGTGGTAATGCTGTGTAATGGAAAATTCCACATTTAAATCTGATAATTCTACTCATAAAACTTCAATTTCTTATGTCGAAGAATGTAAGAAAAGTAAACAAATAGTTAGAATAAATAAAAAAAAACTAAATCCAAGCCATGCACATTGTTTAATTCATTAATTGATGAGCTGGTTTCAAACATGCCTGCTTCTAGTGCATGGCATGTAAGCCGATAGAAGGGATTATTGCTATTCCGTTGGGAGTTGAGGAATTATTTGGTGGCGGCAATTGCTGATTTTTTATCTAAATTGCGTAACAGTTTTAAATATTTTCCCAAACTTATTTTTACTTAATTGAAACAATAAAATTTACAGTACTTGGTGAGACAAAGTTTTTTCCAATCATATTAATAGGTATACATCCAAAAAAATATAAAAGAATTAGGAGTGTTTTTATAATGATTAAATTTAATTCAAGTACAAAATAAAAATAATAAATAAAATAAAATTTTAAAATTTTTCATAGTAGTAATAAGTTTAAGAACATATTTTTTCCTATTTTTATTTTGATATTTAAAAAGGACTTATTAAAGAATTATGTTACGTTGATCCATTTAGCAATTGTAGGAAGAAACATTTGATTTGATAGACGATTCGAGGGCCAAACAATTGAAACTAGTGGATCAGATTAAGCCCGTTGGCCTATGTTTGGGCATCGCTGGCTTAAATCATTCCAATTAATAATTAAGACGATTCGAGGGCCAAACAATTGAAACTAGTGGATCAGATTAAGCCCGTTGGCCTATGTTCGGGCATCGCTGGCTTAAATCATTCCAATTAATATCTAGCACTCATTTCAGTAATATACTCCTCCCCACAAGCCTTGCATAAATATCCATATGAATATAACGCGTTTAAATTCATATTTATAAATAGTCATAAAATAAACACTGCATTTTGCTCTGGAATGATTTATATTAAATTTTCAAGTCCGTTAATTTCTATGCACTGGGCAGCTGTTTAACTTACGTTTATTTACACATAATTTGTCTGTTTTATTTACAAGGAGATTTAAAATATTGAGAAAATTACTCTTTTAAGTTTAACCTAGACTTCAAATTAGTTTCATTTTATTCAGAAAATTCAAGATTCTAGGAGTTACGCGCAAGACAACATATTTATAATATACGCCGCTAATCACTTCGCTTAAAGTAAACATCCTTAGTCAAATGATTAATTTTATTGCTGCTATTTTCTTTTTTTCATATTACCACATATTTAAGAAGCAAGTCCCAAAAACAATTCCCTTGATTCAAAAATTACCTTCCCATTCCAGAATGAAGCTGGGATCCACTTATTATTCAGAACGAACTTAGAAGGTAATTTTTAGTGCAGCGATATAGTTTAAACGGTTCTAAATATCAACAGGGTAAAAACTGGATGGCGTTATTTTAAATTGAATTCAACAACCTAAAACTGACCGAATTAGTGGAACCAATTTTGTTGAATTTCAAATCCAAATTGCCAAGATCAGCAACAAAGCAATATCCATGTTCAGCTAATGATAACGGAAACCAACTTTCATTGCTCCAAACGAAATAGTTTACCAATTGCAGATTATCATTCGACCGAATATAAATCTGGGAGCCAATAAATGATAATTCAATATGCAAATGATAGGATTCGGTAACACTGGATATCATTTCCAACTCAATTCGACTAAATATAGCGATTGAAGCCATCGGGAAATGAGAAAAACTAAAAAAAGTATAATTTAATAAAAAAAATTCACAGAAAAATACTAAAACATAAAAACGTATAAAATTTTTTATTTGAATCACAGTTTATGAAGGAAAAGTATTCACCATATGAATCTAATAGAAACCAATTTTTAAGAAAAACCATATAAGTTATTTATATTCAAGGAAAGTAGTGAAATATGGAATATTTTTGATTTTAAAATCAACGATTGTTGATAGCTTGATCAAATAAAACCCGTGATTTCAAGTTTTGAGTCTATTTTAAGAGAAATAGAATTCAATTATTTTTAGGGAAAAGGATGTTTTATTATACACTTTTACTTCTTAAAAAAATAAATTCTGACCGGAATTTTGACATTGTTCACTGATTTGATCAGGGATTAATCATATTAAGTTTTTCGGAATAGAGATCAAATGATTTGACTGGATAACATTTGAGAAAATACTTTCGAATCAGTTAGAAGTAGAGAAATTTTAGAAATAGAAACGATGATTATAATTTCGAATATTATTCTAGCGGGGTTATTTTTAATCGAATTGAAAATATGGAAAACTCCGAAGTTTGAATCGTCGATCGGAAAATAAAAACATCAAGATGCATTAAACTGAACCTGTAAAAATTCTAATAAATAAACGACATACTTCATGAGTACATTTAGAAATTCCTGCCACTTCAAGCGTATCATCGCTCCATAGCAATGGGAATAAAAATGCCAATAATTTTGAGTTTAAAAATATCAAAGAAAATTCCTGAAATGTGGATTAGTTTCACCGAGCTTTACGATGCAGATGAAAAGCAAAGAAATCTAAGCCTTTTATCAATTCAAGACAAACAGACAGTGGTTGCACCTAGTGGTGGTCAAGGTCTTCTTGAAAATAAAAGGAGATTATTATCAATATTTATCTCAATTCACTACAAACAAATAAAAAGTAGCAAAATATAACAACAAATATTACTAAATATTGATTATCCCAATTAAATATTAACAAAAAGTTAAAATTAATAATTAAAATCTGTAGTTGGTTAAAAGATATGCCAATAAAAGGGCTACCGAGAGCGCAAAATATCATGCTAAAACTATGGTGATCAAGCCACATCAATCTCAAAATGCATTAGAAAAAAACTTATATTTTAATAAGTGGTTTTGCAATATTGCGAAAAATTATTTAACGTATTTGATGTCCGGAAAAACCATATTATTTTAAAATCCAATGCAAAAATTCTTCAGAATATGTATTTCGATTGTCAAATATCAATAAAAAGGTTATTAAATGAGCATTAAATAAAATCAACAACAACAAAATAATAATAATAACAACAATAAACGTACCAAAGGTCGAGGGCGCAATTACTTGCATACAAATGCATTGTTGTGTCAGAGTCAGGCATTACGTAACCAGTTATCACAGGGTTATTTAATGATAACAAATCTGTCAAATAAACCAACCATCCGAATCCACTGTTGGCATCATAAATGTAATTATGTCTTAGACAAAATCTATTAATTTGAGCTGTTAACATGGTACTTGTTTTTTCCTTAGCTAAAAGTAAATCATTGATAAATTAAAGAGAATCGAACACAAAATTCCAATCCAAAAAATTCTATGAAAATAAAACTACAGAAAGAAATCAATGAAAAGCAAAATTCCCTTAGTCAATAGATATTTAAAAAATCCTAGAAAATAAACGCGAGAGATCCGTAACATGTGCTACAGCTAGGAGAAAATGACAAAATTCTGCTCTATTTCGTAACCGACATAACAAAGTGAAATTTCACAGTGAAAAGTAAACCTCAAACACTAAAAATCGATTTAATAATTCAGAAAGGATTTAATGGAAATAATAAGAAAAACAAATAATATAATCCGGCTAACAATAAAACTAAAAGAATTAAACTGCATAAATTTTATTTTTCATAAACATTTGTTTGAGCTATCGACAGGCAACCATAAAGGGAAATCACTGCCAGCTTCATTTACATTTCAAACCAAAGGTTATCAAAGTATATGTAGCAAAAATTTTAAGAATGTCCACACCAAGAAAAGAACAATAGAGATTTTGGATATTCGCATTTAAATTACAATTTCACTCGGTATTTTTGAATATATTTCTATAGTTTTCTAATTCTAAATTAAACATTTTTATTTCCATCCCCTATTTTACTGACAAGTGGATTGCGAAAGGTTTGTAAAATTGGGACTCGGTAGCCGAAAGTTTGAGAACCTATGTTTTAAACTACTATAATATAAAGCGGGTCTAATTCAATAACTTATTTTCGTTAAAGCTCTTCTATGAAGTTCTGTTTCGATAATAATAATGGTATTTGATAATAAGTTTTTAATCCTTCATATAGAGCTTAACCGACAATAATCAACTCCCATATAAGTGATTTCCCGAAACAAATATGATTAGTCTAATTTATTACCGTCACATACCAAGCAAGTGTAAGTCAGGAACTGGATATCAATCACATTTTATCCCAAAGCCATCCGCTGCGATCATGCCTGTCAAACTCGGGAATTTCATTTTCATTACTGACGTAATTAATGACATCAACAAAACTTCAATTAATTAATTAAATAACATTAGCTAAGGCCTAATATCAATTTAAAATCAACATATTTGAACTTTTTTCATATTTTTATTTAATTGTTGTAGTTTAATTTATTTTTTAAAAATTCTGTTTTCTAATTGTTCTAATTAAATGCACTTCTAAATCTTTTGCATTCAAATTCTATGTTCCACCAATTTATTCAACTCATATATAGAAATCGAGAGAAAATATCCAGGAACATTCGAATGCGGAAATATATTATTTTCACCCGGTATTGTAATGCGTAAATTTATTTTTGTGTAAATATGCATTTTATTTGCATTTATCAAATATTTCCTATTCAGCATAACAAATTCATTTTTAATGAGGCATTTACTAAAAAAATCTTGAATTACTAAAAATTTTACTACCCAAATTTAATTTGAAAGAATCAAGTTTACAGTAAGTTGAGAAAAAATTCCCATGGAAAATGTCAACACGAATTGAAATAATGGGTCTCTGGCTACCGAAGACTGGATGAAAGATTAGATAAGTGGATTAAGGATTTCATTGTCACAGAAACAAAGCCAACATATGA
The DNA here is from genome assembly GCA_022537955.1 of Schmidtea mediterranea. Lineage (NCBI taxonomy): Eukaryota > Metazoa > Platyhelminthes > Tricladida > Dugesiidae > Schmidtea > Schmidtea mediterranea. The sequence continues at coordinate 46,069,270 of CM039681.1, forward strand.
TGAACGTGAAGTTACCACCAAATTATGTTATTTTAGCTGACATTTTCAGTTTAGAATAACAGAAGAGTCTAGCTTTATTTGATTTGAATTAGATAAAAAAATTTTCATTAATTTAAAACTACTAAATAATTTTCATTGAATTATCCCACTTTTCACAACTGTTTTTCTTTGTTATTACATTAATTCCTTTTTTTCATTAGTACTAAATTAAAGTGGGGTAAGGATGAAAGTCTTGTTATGGGGTCTTACTAGATACTTATTTCCACTACTTACAAATTATCAAATTCTGTGGTCAAAAATAAAGCGCTCTCTTAATGGGGTTAATAATACAAGTTTATCAATTATCTCGTTAATGATTGGCTGGTTAATATTTCGTGAGAAAATATGTACGCCGATTCTGTTTTTTTCTAGTAAATGACGCTGCTGGTGGTGGTATCTAAGTGAAATGATATATTACAGATATATTACAAATATATTACAGATTCACTGGATATTCGCCTGTCTATGTGTGCGTGCGCGCCTACGCGCGTGTATGTGTCCGTGAACTGATTCAGAGCAATTTCTACAATACAGGTTTGATTCGACGTGTATTTGGAAACTTTTTATTGCAATAAATTTTATGCAAAATCTTTTATTGTGCGGTTTCTTTCGAATGAATCTAAAGAGTGGGAAAAGAATAATTTGTATTAACACGTTGACGGACAGTAGGAACAAGCGAAGTTCGAAAATTGACACTACGATCGCACTACTCCCTTCACAACCACGTGCATACTGAATCTGCAACTCGTATAACAGGTGAAATATGAACTTCAACCTAAAAAGATGTTTTCAAAACACGACACTATGCTTCTACGTATACGCCAGTAAGTGCACATTTGTGCTGCTATAGCCGTAGTGTCTAAAAACGACCGTTTCGTTTTGGACGGCTATAGCAGTCATGCCACATTGTGAACTTCGCTTTGACGGCTATAGCCGCAATTGTCCGTCAACGTGTTAATATTCCAATAAAAAAAGTCATATTTTAGTTACACAGAAATATCGAGATTAGTTATAATCGGTATGGAAGATTTCCACATGTTAAACTCGAGTAGTCCGCTAACTCATGCATGACAATCAGCCGGCAACGCGCAATATTAACTCATTTTAGATTTATAAAAGTAGACATTATATGCAGTTTAATATTCTAATTTGAAAAACCGCAAATAATCAGATTACAAACGAAAAACTTACCTTTTCCCGAGTTTCTTGACGTTTTTAATTGAGTAAGCTGAGAGTCCATTATTAACACCATCATATATGGAGATTGATGTCCATGAGTAAGAGGAATCAAAGATTCCGGAACTTCATCAATAACACAAAAATAATTATCATTAAGTACAAAATTTTGATTTGAGAATTTTTGCCCGTCGCTCTGATTATCAATTTTTGGATCATCTGAATAAAAGTACACTAAATTCTTTTCATTACAGTTTGGACCTAAATATTGGCATTATAAGGAATTCTAAAACTCCTATATAAAAATAACTATTTGTGCTAAATATGTATATTGAAATTTATATTAAATTATATCATATTATAGTAAATTATATTAAAGTATTTTAAAATAAATTAATTATATTAATGACCGATAGCTATATCAATATTAATAATTACCACGCCTCAGTTGTTTAAATTTTCAGGTTTTGAGAGAAATTTTGAATTTATATTTTGTGATAAATAAATAGGTGAGTTTTCTACTTAGTTGAAGAAATTGGAGTTGGTGGGCAAGCTTCAAAAGTAGAGAATTTATACTATGTTCTCCCACTGATACTTAATGGACCACCTTTCCTGGTTTATGACCACGTGATCAAAAAGGATAAAGGAAGTCCGCAAAACCACAAACAAAGCTTAATCAAATGCTTTCTCTCATTCATTAATAAACAAAGTTGTTTGTAATCTAAAGGAAGTTTCAGAAAATTTTTAAGAATTTAGGCCAGTGGTTCTTAACCAATATTCCTCAGAACACTAGTGTTCGGTAGAATTAGGTAAAGTTTTCCGCCAAATTTAGATATTTAGAAATATATGTTACTGCAGAATTCAATTTAGTTTCATTTTTACATTGAAATGTTTTAAAGTTTGGGCGGCCTCTTCCTTCTCCGCAACGACAACCGTAACATTTAGATAGGTATTGTACAATTCGTAAATCTTGCGCCTTCGTTACTTAGTTGAAAGGACCCCAGGTGTTTTGCCAAAAAGTTTGAGATAACAAAGTGTTCCTTCATAAAAAATCATTAAGAACCACTGATTTAGGCCATTGATTTAAAATCACTGGAGATACTTTTAAGTCCTCACAACATTTCTTAGAGTCTTCAGTTAAATTAATAAATACATTCATAATAAATACTTTTACTAATAAATGATTCGGTAATACATAGAAAATCTAACAATTTCGAATGATATACTTTCGATATTATAGAACTAGATTATAATTAACAGGTCTGTTATTGTATTCTTTATACTTGTGAATGGTATATTTAAAGAAAATTCCTTCATCAGTTCATTTCATGAAATGCATTAACCTATTTTATTTAATTTCGACTTGATAATTTTATAAATAAAGTAGCAATTCTTAAGTGGCGTTATTTGTTTTAAAATTTTAATGACAGTCACTTTTATTATTTTTTTCGCACAATCTCCTTGTTGAATTTCTAAAGCTTAGAATTAATATGTGGTAGCTTTGAGGTGTATAAATCTTCATGTATTTCATGTGAATATATTTTGGCTATCGCCACGTTAGAAATTCCAAATATCTGTGAAATTTCATGCAATGAATTAAAAATGTTTATTAAAACTGTAATAAATTTAATTTTTAGAAAGCGCTACTCAAACATAGGTTTAGCTATACATAATTTCAATATTAAACGGCAATTTGTTCGGCGAAATTCACGTGATATTTTTGTGGCCAGAAAAAATATAAAATAAAGCTCAACTAGGTTAAAATTGTATGCTTATTTATCAGTTATTCCAATTTCCTATTTGTCCCGTGCGTATATATTCTTGCAGTATAAAAAATTATATGATATATTTAATATTAACCACAATGAATATGGAAATGTATTATATTTCGACAGATTTCCTATCATTATCGGGTAGGATAGTAAAAAAAAATATTAACATTATTTAAACAAAGTACAATTATTACAAATTTTTAATTTAAATAGTCAATTATTTTTCAAAGTATATTTAAATATTTTAAAATTATATTTATTTCACATCAAAAATAATTTTTCTTCTAACAATCTAAAATATTAAAAAAAAATGATTAAATTTAATACATTTGAAAACAATAATTAACTTACTATCAATTTAACACCCAAACTATTTAAAAATTAAGACACAAGTGTTCACAGCATTTTTCGGACCCAATGATCTTATAAGCAATGCTTCACACGGTCCCAATAATTATTATTAATATTTCATTAAAATATGTTAAGGTCTAAATATTTTAGAATCTTTATTGTAATCAACAATATTAGTCAATCTTTTCGGTGTAAAGTGTTCAAGAACTCAAGTACAGAGATGAAGTCTATGCAATGAATTACGCTCATTGCATGCAAATTGATAAACGATATCAGAACCCAATTCAAATTTCATATTACCTTTCAATAAAATAATTTAATCATTAATCAAGATGATTAAGTACAACACTGTTTTTGGTGATCTGATCTGTTTAATTTTTATATATTTTTTGTGTACTGATTAATAAGATTAGTATATTCCTAGAAACTTTGAAATTACTTGTTGAATTTCCAACGTGCTTGAGTATTATCAATTATCAATTATTTCTGTAGTCGTTGAAAAATCGAAGTTAAACACAGAAATCTTATCAGTGACATCAATGAAGTTGAATTTCTCGTTTATAAGTCAGTTTTGATGTTTTTAGTATTTATAACCTCCATAATTTAGACAATATTTATTAAATTCAAGAAAATCTGTCTGCAAAATTTTTATTTAACTTTGAGTAGTGTAAGCATAAAGAATTTGCATGACATACCAATCCACAACATATATTCATTTGTTTAATTGTAATTTATTTAGTAATTTATTATTTATTAATAACATATACGTGAATATTTTTTGAATGTTTTAATGGAATACATTATTGAAACAAATTCATTCAGATGAAAAATATTAGAAATTTTTTCTTATGAAAAACATTTTGTAGAGTGCATAACCCGAAATTTTCATTTTTGTACTGGTTTCTAATTAAAAAAAATTGGCAACTTTACATTAAACAATTTGAAACGAAAAAATATTTGGCATACAATTTTGTTTATTTCTAATCAATAATTTTATCAACCATTCAACATCTATCCTTGATTCATATTTACCCTATTCATATTCAAAATCTTTTATTTTGCTAAATATCAGTAATTATTCTCCGCCGCACGATCTTTGGGATTTTTTTCATCTTAAAGGTGACTTATACATTCAAATTTTAAATAATTTGATTGATATTGACTAAAATTGATTATAAAAAACAAACGATTGAAATATGTGCAAAATTTACAAAGTTATAATTGATTTTTAATTTTAAGAAATACGATTGCTAGCAGGCAGATGAAACTCACTATATTTAATGTACTCAATGAGCAACCTGATAATTTGTAAAGAAATATTCTTTTAAAGTTTTTAAAGTTCTTTGATACTCTCCTACCTTATCTAGTTCCCTTTATAAATGTAAGCCACTTACCAGAGTGAAAAACTTTAATTTTTTTAATTCGCGTTATAAAAATGGACTGTGTTTCAATTAATCCTTGAACGACATCGGAGTCTGTGAATAATGCCACTTGATTGAGTTCGATGATTGATTCAGACATCTGTCAACATGTCAAGCAATAAATATTCCAATACTTTGCACTATTCTCTTACATGAGTACTGAAAGCTTGGCAATAAAATCGACACAAATCTAGTTTCATATTGAGAGTGAATTTTTTCGATAATGATTTGTCAGAATTCTTAAATTTAGGGAAACTCGATTCTTCTTCATACGATGTGTCGGTATTAGCTTCCTCGTCCGTTTCACAGGGGTCTTTGGATTTGCAATGGATAATGACATCGTTGCTCTGTTTATCATAATTAGATTCCCATAACAGTAAATCGAAAGCCAATCTATAAAACATTTGAATTAACTCAAGCACATTACATTTGCAACAAATTTCAAAAATTATTTCTCTAAACCTTTAATAAAGATCCTTGAAATGGATTTAAAATTTGAGAATAGACTGACAATATTTCGTGCCAAATGTTTGTAATAGTCACAAGAATTAATTACCTTAATTTTCATCCGATTCCAATATGACAGATATCAACACTAAAATTGACTGCGTTTACCTACACAAACATACTTCACAATCAATTCGGGTTTCTATATGATAGCTTAGACATGTTCTTTTCATAAATGAAGGTCTTGTATTCATACATCAAACATTGTGAAAAAAACTTTGATAAAGAAATGAAAAAGAAATATATTTTAAGGGTTAATTCTTAATTTTCAATATAAATAAACACACAATGAGTTATTGTTGAAGAGGATAATGGTTTCGGCGTATAAGGCGACCGTCAGATAAGACGAGGTACAAAATTAGAGCAAATTTTTATGATTTATCATATATCGGGTTTTAGATATGCATAAAAGTAGTATAAATACAACTACCTGTACTGTAATACTTTCTTTTATATAGGTTGTATAAGACGACACACAATTTTCAAGGGTGATTTTTTGACTTTAAGGGTCGTCTTATACGCCGAAATATACGGTATTCAAAAATCCAACAAAGGGTAGATAGCATTCCTTCCAAAGGGACGGCAAAATACTCGCAGCAGGGGAGAGAAAGGAATTCCACAGCCTGAATGGTAGATATGTAAAGGTTTAATTGGGGAAGGTTGAAAGAGCTTGGAAAAAATTACTATCTCTAGAAAAATAGTAATAATGATAAAAGTGTTGAAGATCTGGAAAAGAAATTGCCCGTACAGATTTTGCGTCAACGAGTAAAATATTTTCCCCAAAAATGTTTCATAGAAACGCACGACGTCATTTTCAGGAACAAATGCAAGAAATGCAAACATGACATTTTTACAGAAAAAACCCAGCAATATTTTCTTACATTTATTTACCTGAATGCTTCTAAAAATGCTTTTTGAAGAATTTAGAGTTGAATTACCTACTGCTTTTCTGCAGTGACTTTTTGTAAATCGCGCTGTACACAATATTGAGCCAATTGGGATTCGATTTTAAATAAAAGGTCATCACAAAATTTTTTAATGATATCATCAAAAGTTAAATCTGTTTAATAAAACAATAACACGACTCGAGAATTGTATAAATCAAGTATTGTAATGGATTTTAATTATATTTCTTAAAATTTCAAATTCTTAGGTCAATTTATGGAAAAATCAAAAGAATTTTTTCGGCGTGTAATCCCACATAAATTCTGATATAATGTTCATAGGGTCAGAATAAATCTCAAGTAAGATCACCAAAGATTTTAATGAATGCGCACTAAAATCTATTATTTTGTTATATTTTTAATGTTTATTATTATAACTTAATTATATTTTTTATTAATAAAACAAACACACTAGAAACAGTAAAAAACAGCACTCATCCAGACTTTCAACATTATTTTAAAAACCTTAAGCAAGCATCAAATTAGGAAAATATAAACATGAAACGAGATTGAATCAAATAAACTTACGACAATAAACATAAATGGCCAGAATTTGGATTTAAAAAGAATATGATCCAAGAAAACGAATTATATCAACGAATATATTTAATTTCATTTAATGTTAACTATTATAACTATTTTAATATACAAATTGTAATTAATAAATTTAATAAAATAACAATAAAGGAATGGAATTTATAAATTAAGACAGCAGGAGAGCTGGTGGTCTTGGCATGATATATAGTCAGTCACTCAGGTACACAGCAAATTAAAAATCCTTTTACCTCTTACTTTAAAGTTGATACGAGTGAAATAGAATTTGTTATTAAATGGCAAAGCGATACATTTAATGAAAATTATTCAAATAACTACAAACCTGTGATAAATGATTTCTAAAATGTTTTTGTCTTTTATCAATACGAAACAAAGGGAGGCTCGAATATCGACATCTACAAATGAATTTCTGACAGCATTTTTAATGTATTGGTTGATTTCTTCGTTGTCTGACGGGGTGTGGATAAACTTGATTATGAGAATGTTGAAATATATTTATATTAATTAGGTTTACTTTATTATTTGAATTGTGTCTTACACTTTCCTTAGTACTATACGGCTTATAGGTCTTGTTGGAAAATCGAGAATTTTTATATGGGAAAAAAGAATCATCATTAACTGCTGATAAATTCTGATCTTCAGAAATATGATGAAATACTTTGGATTTAATTCTGATAACAACCCTAAAATATCAACATTTTTTATTAATATCATTATCACTACTATTTTTCATTAATTTATATCTACAATTATAAATATATTATTATGACCAGAGACTGATCTGGCGGGGGGGATGCGCACCACCCAGTTTTTGCTAAATAAAAATAATTTCGAAATTATGAATGCATGTAAGATATGAGTTATTATTCAGACTTTATCCAATAAATGTTTGTGTATCATCCCCGCATCTGAGAAAGGGCATATACTTTATATATTATTATTATTTTTTATTATGGAATCTAGCAAGCCTCATTGCAAAAAAATTAGGAAATGCACCCTGCAATTTGGACCTAAACCATAACCCAAGTCAGACTCTTCCAGATTGGAGCCCCAACCGGTGATCATTGAACCTCTCTCTATCCGAAACACCAACATATCTAGTCTTTTCTATCATTCTCGATCTCAGCAAAATGATGATGATATTGTTAGACCCAAGGGAAAAAAAGCACACAATATTCTGTTAGAATTTCCATAAGGCCGCAACATGAGGATTTGAATTTTATACTTTAGAAGAAAGAAAGTAGTCCTTTACAGCCAATTCTCATTGAAATATCCTGTTTTACAAAATGTATGTAAATGTCTGACAGAAGACGCATTCATCACAAAAGGCAACAACAACTGACCTAAAGCATTTGACCCATCACGCTCCAGTTTCAGTAAACACAACTCGTTCAAACAACATGTGACAAGTCAAGCGATGTGAAAAAACATTCAATAAAACTTAACAAGCTGATATCAGAGTTTATTGTTACGGCTGTTACTTTCCACAAAGAAATTGCTATTCTTTCTGAACTGAAACGCTTTTGATGTGCTTTGACAATAAATGAGACCCTTTTGGAATGTGAAATGAAAGGCATTTCGTTTGTCGCGTCTGTGTGCGCGATTTGTGGTATTGCTAAGTTTTTTATTTGTGTATACACACAGACATGAGCTTTTCTTTTAGATTAAGATTTTGTTATTGCTCGATTGGAATTTTAAGATTTTAAATGTTTATTTTCGAAGTAGCGTATTGAAATTTTTTGGAGTGAATTTATGTTGGAGTTGTTTTAACTTGGTTAGATTTAAGGACATTTTGAATTTTTGTGAAGTTACGTATTTTAAGTTTTTCGATTTTGGAATTTAAATATAATTTACCATTGAATTCGTGTTCATTTCTTTTATAATTAAAAGTATTAATCATGGCTAAATCTCAAGTTAGCGGGCACGTTAAATGGTTTTATTCGAAGAATGGATATTTTAATTATGACAATGAAAGCTAAGATAAAGATATCTTTGGTTAATTTAAATCTATTTCTGTAGGTCTCACTTTCGATGCGTCTGGGCGTTCAACAGGCTATACTGTTGCAATTTGCAGAATGGTTTTGACTGGAAGAGATTTTACCGATTATTTAATGAAAATCCTGCAAGACCGAGGTTACAGTTTTACAACTACAGCCGAAAGAAAAATTGTTCGAGATATTACAGAAAAATTGTGTTATATTGGTCTTGTTTTAAATGAACAAATGCAAACTGCAGACTTTTCATCGTCACTTGAAAAGAGTTATAAACTTCCAGATAGAAAAGGTAAAGGACATGAAAAATTAAAATATAGGAATCAACAGTTTATCCAAATATTGTATTTCTTAACATTTTAAAAGGTTTTATCTGGTAAAATTAATTAAAGCACATTAAAAAAATGTTTCAATGAGAAAGTAAAATTCAAATAAATTAAATCTTTATAATTATTAAAGTTTTCAATTTGAAGATTTATTTTATAATTAATTGTTTGTATTTTATTTACTACTAATAGTTTTTTATGCTGCTACCGAGGACTCACCGTTTTATACTATATTATTATTATTATTATTATTAAATTTGTTAAAAATAAATTAGTTCAGAACAAATCAATTGCTTACATCTCTTCTAATGGATCACTTATAATATTCAAAATCGGTAAATTGTCCACTGTAGCAGATGTGAAAGATACTGAAATGAAAGACTGTTAATATATATTATTGTTACATAAATCTTCGAAAATGAATTTTTAAATTTTATTCTCAATTTTTGATTAGTTAAAAAATTGAAGAAAGAAGACTGAAAGAAATATTATCCAAATATAGGTAAATATTGCTGAAATTAATAATTGCTATAATTATTGATAAAATTGTACACTATTTGAAACACCTCTCAACAAATTATCTATTAATTTTCACAAAAGAATGCAATTGTGTTTCAAACCGATAAATAATGTCACAAAAATTACATACCAATCATGATTTAAAAATGTTCTCCCAGTGTTGTCTTCACAGTTTCCGTCTTTAATTAAGGAGGTCGAAGTATTTTTACAAGTAGTAAGAGAATTCTGATGTTAATCCAAAATATTCAACAATTTTTCTTTATACCAAATCTTATTGTCACCGTTGATTTTTTTCGATTTCCTTATTATTCACTTTTTCTGTTTTACTCTTGATCAAAATTTTGAACTACATGTCAATAAAGTTTTTATTTAATTTCTTTGCCGTTTCCATCGACCGTCCAGAACTATCCAACCATGAATTGTTGTTATAAATTAGGTTTCAAAAAAATACTTATTTCATTTTTGAATTTGCTGTAACAGCATAAGACAGTTTTGTACAATATGCCAGGACATATAATCTATTTTTGGTCTAGTATTAAGTTTGATTTAAAAAATTGTTCTTTTTATTTTGATGCATAATTCCAAACATTATAAAATTGATACAGATAATAAAAATGAATTACTATAATTAATTATATTTTTGTTAAATTCTTTCAAATGCACACACATGCTAATACAAGAATGAATAATGTAGATTAGAGTTTTTAATATTTATGTGTTATTAATTAAATTATATATTAATAAAATAAAATCATGTATTATTTTTTTGATTTTTCATAATTTTTGATTTTTGTTTTGTTATTTTGTTGGAAATTTGAGGCCCCTTGAAAAATACGGCCCAAGGTAGCCGTATTTATCGCCTATACATAATGCAATAACAGTTGTTAATTGCTACTAAACGACCATTAAAAATACGATTTAGATTCTAAATTGTAGAACAATAATACATTTCATTCCATTTCTAACAATATAAATATCATTTTCCTGTACTTTCTGGTTTTTTTGAAGCGTTCATTTAGTCAAAAATATACGCAATAGTTTTCTACTTATCAACGAAACAAAATTTTATAAATATCTAACCAAGAGTAGTTTTTTAAACATCTTTCAATAAAATCAAAATCATTCCATTTAGCCTATATGGATTTAGCCTATACAACTTTCTTTTAATTTTTTTATCTCACAATTTAATAAATTTTAGTGAAATTTATTTAAAATAATACTTTTTTACGATTTTATTATTATAAATAAATTTAAAGTTTATCAAAATAAAAAATCGAAACAGACTGTCCAAATGAAGTAAAAATAACTTCAAAAAATTAGTTAAAAATATTGCCGCAATAAAACAAACACAAGATACAGTAAGGTTTTCTGAAAAGGCAATAAAAAGAACAATCATTATAAATGAAATTCAACAACTACCTAATATAGAATTTGTGGTCAGTTCAAAGTTTCCTTGATAATCACCAGCTCCTTTGTATTTACTGTTTTCTGAAATAGTTCTATACATTAAACAGCTTTTGCACATTCTTAATTGTAATGATTCCGGGTGCAACAATCGATATTTCCAATAAGATTTCGAATATATCTCATTATTCAAATTAACAATCGGTACATGGATATTCAGGCACAACTCCTCAATTTTTACCACAGCGATACAGTCGAATCCTGATTCCGTGGTTTTATTATTCTCGTAGGAGTTGTTCTAAATTCAATTATGAATCAGGCCTTAAAATCAGTTGGCAACCTTCTCTGAAATGTCATAATTCAACATGTCATTTTGAGTCAAGAGTTTTATTCGGTCTTGCAGACTGATATCTATACCGAGATAACATTTCCCAACAATGACTTCAAAAGTCAATTCTTTCTTCAATATGTTGTAATCAATTTTCAAATCGACAGCTTTGTGTGAGTGAGAAAAGTTGGCATCATTTATGGGAGAAATTGACAGAAGCTGGAAATAAATGGTTTTGTCGATAAACAAGTCAAACAACAATATATGAATATACATATACACTTATAAAAAAATGAAATGTTTCTTTGGTAATCTGAATATTTGGTTTAGAAATATATCCGAGATTGATACAGACTTGTTTCATGGATTAATTGTATAAATCATATGATTGGCAATTAAAAAAGGTTTTTCAAATTTCGTAATTCCGTTTAACATAATGAGGATTTTAATTTGTAATAAAATTGTTTAATTAAAATCACTCAACATTTTACATTATTAATTTTATTAAACAATTAACTAGAATTTTTTTTTAATAAAATAATAACTAATCTGAGTTTGTCTTTTTAGCATGATGATTATCACATTCAGTAAACATTATTTGATCAATTAGATCCAAATCTATTTCAAGTGACAAATGCTTAAGCTTCTTTGACTAAAGAAGGACTTTTCAAATTCAATACATTGATTTTGTTTTTTTATGAATTGATTCCTCTTCATTAATAATCAATACATCATTTGCCAAATACCGCATATACCTAGAGGAAGGGTATACCCCCCCCCCCGCACCCTAATATGACCAACGAATTTTAACCAAACCAATAAAAAACAATTGATTTACTGTACGTTAAATTCAGTGGAAATATTGAAATAAATTTGGCAGGCAGGAAATTATGCGGTTAAAGCACGCGGGTTATATGCTGTAAAATAGGGTAATTTTCTACTAATGCATGCTTTTATATATCTCAAACTGTTGAAAACTATTATCGAAACTCACGTTCAGTTTCAGGTATTTATAAGCTCAGAAGTGTTTCATTTTCTGTGATTGTGTTTCAGAAAAGCATTTCAAGTTTTTCAAAGATTTCCAAATTTTTCTGACAACAATTAAATTGTCTCAGTTTCATTGTCACCCGTAAGCTATCATTCAGCAAGCTATGCTACAAACCTTTGAAGAAGTTTAGACGTTGTGCCTATGTCTTTTGTGATTTCAGTATTTATTCTTATTTCCAACTTCCATGAGTTTGCAGCGCATCTTTAAATCGAAACACTAGTGCGACCACTTTTAAAATTACAAGTCTAGCTGTAAACGGCTTCTTTACAAAGGCACTCATTCTTGTAAACAGTAATAATATATTAGTTACTAGTTTTCTTCAAAAGCTGGAATTTTATAATTCTTCCAAATTAAGAATTATCTGACATTTTATGGCAAAATAATAAAATAATGAAATTTTTTTCCTTAGAAAACAAAAACGATTTTCATTACCTATGCATTTTGAAGTATAATCGCCTGCAATATTTATTATATAAATTAATAATTTCTTGTCGAATCTGATTACTTTTTGGCCCACTTCGTATTTATCTATTTTAACACGCAAACTATTATGCTCATAAACAAATTTGATGTTATTTTTATTTTAAGTAATATATTATTTTTGTGACATAACGGTATTCCGAAATCAAGAATAGAATTTAAAGGCGGTTGGGAGACGGGCATTTACCGGATTAAATAGGTTCAGAATTATCAATGAATTAAATCATATGGGCTAAAGGAGAAAGTCGTGACTGATCGTAATGGGCTAGTATTTGGTTTAAAAAGAGGAATGGTTTTTGTGGGATCAAGTATATAAATCAAACATGAAAAATCATTAACAGAGAACCATAAAAAATAACAATAAAACAATCTTTCTACTTGAAAATATACATCATGATGACCAATGAACAGACAAATTTGAATTAATTGCATTTTGGTGTATTTACAATACTACAACTTTTGGGGGCCATGTGCATAAAACTAAAAATCGAAATTTAAAATTGAAATTATTTTGTTGAGGATACCTAAATAATAGAGTAAAATAATTAGTAAACATGTAAAATGATTGGGGGAAACAATCATAAGTGATTAAGATTTGGTTCTGGAGCTTAATAAAAAGGGAATGAAAAAAAAAGTCGAATGACGAGAAGAGAATAAGAGAAAATCAATAAAAGCAGACAATTAAATAAAAGAAGGTCATTTATAATTAACAAGTGCAAATTTAGGAAAACAAAAACAAAAGGAAAATTTGCACGTTATTTCGAAAGCTCTTTCAAGGGAAGAAATGCTGTTTGGGAATCCGGGAAAGGGAACCTCTAAAAAAATGATTTATCTGGACAGCTGTCAGTGATTATGGAGGCCCAAAAGGAATTAGCGTTAAAAGATATCAGAAATTCTATTCGACATCAGTAAGTGTTATTTAATGATGGAGTATAAAAAGGAAGCGCAATTGAAGTCGGGACACACAAAAAAATAAGATAAAACTTGCGAAAGACAAGAAATTTGCAGGAGACAAAGAATTGCAGAAGACAAAGACAAAAAGAAATTAAAGAGAAATTTGAAACTGAAATTAAGCAAGGTCAAAGCAAAGCAAAGCAACTAAATCAGAGTTACCGATCTCAGAAACCCACCGCAGTAGTCAGGTGATTGTAAAGCCAATTGATCCGAAAAGTGCTATTATTCCCGAAGGGTCGCAATAAGCACTAATTGTGATTGATTGATAATTCGTTGTGTTATTTTAAAGCGGAAATAAAGTGTATTAATCAATAAAGTTTATATCGTTTGGAGTTCGTTACTGTTGTTTAAAAGCACGCTTGGAGTCAGATTGACAATAATTTCTATTTGAATTCACCGACGACCCCAACAATTTTAAATCGTTGTTTTTTAGTTATTAGAGAAATTTTTGTAGTGTATTTAATATTTGGGACCCAGTGCGATTGCCTTTGTTGAACATCAGATGATGTGGTACTGATGATGTCCAAATTGGCTGTTTAAAACAGATTCCATTTTGAAATGTTGTATCATTTATAAATTAAATTTGTCTAATTTTTTATATTTTTCAATTAATTTTGTCATTTATTTCAGATATTCGATTAAATATTGTGATATTTACTAGGTTGTGTAAAAAGTTCCCAGACAGTTTTGGATTACAATTTCAACATAATAATTTAAATTTAAACATCAGTACAAAATAAAATGAATTCAAGCAATGGTAATATACTAGGTCGTGTAAAAAGAGTTTATTAACTTATAACTTCCATGTATGCTAAGTGCTTTGTAAATTTACTTGCTGCTGCGGCCCGGGAACTTTTTAAACGACCTAATAAATGCTTTGAAATTTATCTCGATTCTTTTTTAATTATAATTAAAATCAGTATTAAATTACAATCTATCCGATATTTTTAAATTTAAACATTTTAAAATTTCCTCAACCGTCATATCATTCGTGTTTATTAACAAATTTTTTTAAATATAATTAAATATAACTACCATTTGAAATTATGCCTTGGGATAAAAATTTAGTTTTTGTAGATCCACAAAATTATACAAGTCAAATGAAAAATGTTTTTGCAAAATCAATCAGATAAGGTGCAGTCTTTAGTAAGATATTAAGAATAACTAAAGTTCAAAAAAGTTTGGAAAGATTTATTTTAACACAACTGCAGTGACATTTGAAATCACAAACAAAAAAAATTACTAAAAATATGGAAACCTGTACATATCACTTTCTTTTTTTCATTTATCGATAATTTGCACCTTGAATGCAGTATTTTCAGATAAAAATCTAAAAACTACAAAATCCACTCAGATACCGTGAAAAAAAAGTTGAACTAGGAACTTTGTAATTTTACAGAATTTGTTCTTTCCATTGAAAAAAAAATTAGAAGCATGGCAAAAATAAAAAAAATGAAACCAGATATTATTATTGAAACATTGAAAATATGAATTCAGTAAAAAGTGTTGATAAGTTGAAAATTCAGTTAAATCAAATAAACACTGATTAAATGATGATAAAAGAAAATGTTGACATAGATTAAGAATCTCAAGAATTCGAGCTTAAAAATACCTTAGTGCAATATGGCTAATGGGTTTTAATTTGATGGTGAGTTATATAGCCTAAAATAGGTCTAAATTTGTGTTGGTATTGTGGTAATCCAGATTTTTCAAGATTATAAAAGGAAAATAAGCAAGTAATTGGCAATTTAAATTTTAAGATGCGTGTCAGGTACGCAATATCTTTAATAATAAGTCAAAAACCCTGGTTGAATTGTATTCGGATCTCATCTATCAATTTACATGTAATGGGTATACTGACACATACTTTTGAGAGACTTCCCGTCATCTCTGCACTCGAATTATAGAGCATTGTCGAGCAATATTAGTGATCACAATAAGGGATGAATGAACGAAATATTTGTTGTTGATAAGGTCTACGGATCTGAAAACTAATGTGTAAAATACTGGGAACACCTGTATTTTGAATGTTTTAAAATAGTTTGGGTGCTGAATTTGGAGTAGCTGTAATGTTGCTGTTGTTTTTTGGTATACTGAGTTATTAAGTTAACTAATTTGTAATTTTATTTTTTCACAAATTGTTTAAATTAATATTAAATAATTAAAAAAAATTAACTATAAAATTAAAAGATGTTTTTAAAAATATATTTGCTAAAAACAGTCATAAATTTAAAAAATGATAAATTTAAATTAAAATCAAATGAATAATCTAACTTCCAGCGTATCTTGATCTGTATTTGATTTGAAATTCTGATATAAAGTCTCGGATATTTTTATATTATCTGTCGACAGTAAAAATGTTCTATGCATCTTTACATTGCACTTCTTAGTCAGTGTGGAGCACATAAAATCTGTGAGTATGAAACTGAAAATAAATTAACTATATTGAACCACCCAAGTGTTATGGTTATTGATAATCTTGATAAATTATTCAGTATACAGAACAAAGTGAAAAAAATTGTATATAAGTTATTGATAAAATTCAACATTTGTCAGCACTATTGATTTTTCAATAAATGAACATTTGAAAAAATTCAAGAAATGAAAAATCAAAAAATTAAAATGCTCGAAATAAATTATTTTCTAAATGATAAAAACCGGAAATCTTAAAGCTAAAATTATAAATAACTATAATCCGTTTGATTTTAAAAAAATAGTAAAATTTAAATACATTTCTATTTCTAGCAATAATTGAAAAATTCAGTTAAATCAAATAAACGCATTGGTTAAATATAAATTTTAAATAAGAAATTTCATTAAATATTATTTAGCTAATCGCAAAATATTTTCGATAAATATTATATTCTGATATACCGCTGGACAAAATAATGGAAAGAACTTGAAAAACGAAAATATATTTTAATATGGTGTAGGTCGACATTTTGCGCCAATTACGGCCTCAATTGTCCGAGGTACTGATTCATACAAATTGTGAATTGTTTCCAAATGAATTTTAGCCAATTCTTCATTTAAAAAACCCTCCAGTTCTTTTAGAGACAATTGCAGTGGAAATCGACTTTTTACTTGAATCTTTAAACTCAACAGTAATAATGTTGAGGTTTAGAGATTGTGGCGGCCAGATGAGATGCTCAACTTCTTTAGAATGTTTCACGTGTCATCCTTTAACAATTGTAGCTGTAAGATTTTGAGCATTATCATTTTTGAAGATGGAGTTTCCTCAGAAACAGTTCTTGAATCATTAGATGGTCGCCCAAAATTTGTAAATAGTGTTTGCTGTTAATTATTCCATGAAAGGAAATCATTGGCCCGGTGGATTTCCAAGAAATATCACCCCAGATTATCACAGAACTCTGGCCATGTTTTTGACAACCATTACAAATTAACTTGTTAGAAATTGGTAATTTCTATAACTATGACTTCATTTGCATCATTTTTGCCATCCAAACCTTTTCAAAGCGAAGTTTTTAATTTATTAATAAATTACATAAATTTATATGCTGAAATAGAATATCAATATTATAAATACGGTTTTCTTTTTCCTGTAGACCAGTTTATCATAAACTTGCCCAGTTTCACAATAAACGACTGACCAAAACTAATTATTTAATAAATGCGGTGAAACTTAACATAATTATAGACTAAATGCAGACAATAATAACGGTTAGAAAAAAGAAAATTAGCAGCCGATTTTCAAACGCTAAAACACGGGTATTTCCAGAAAGCCCAGTTTATCACAAAATCATGTTTCAAAAAAGAAAAAAAAATGACGCTTTTTAAAATTTGTTGAAGCTAAATTATATTAATATATAATCGACTTTGTACTTTCATCTGGAAATATTGGAAATGATTTAAATTCATTAAATAATAAGAATTTTATGATCAGTTTCATCATATTTCCCGGCCTTGAAGTCGACAAAATTTATTTTGATCATTAAAAAATATATTTTATAATTTATTGTTTCATAATTATTAATTTTAAGGTTTAATTTATAAATCTGAAATGCATATTCTATTTTCAGAAGCTATTTAATATATGAATTTACAAAATATTCAAGAGTATCACAAGATTGAAGTAATTCAAGTCAGGCCTGGCGCTACAAATTTTGAGGGTGTGTGAAATTTTTATGTTGTCGCCTTTCCAAGAACCTTAGCCGCTTCGCGCATGTGTGAAAATCACACATTGTACACGCCTTCCGCCGGCCCTGATTCAAGTAATTCTAAAACAAATCATGCGAATTAGTACCACTAAAGAAATTAAACAATATCCGTGACACTTCAATGAAAATTATGTTCATAGAGATTATGTTAAGCAAATTCAGAACAAATTTATGTGCATTACTTAAAATTCAGATGACCCAATTTGAATATTGCTCCTGCGATGATGAAACTGAATAGATTTTCTTCCAACGAATAAGATCGAAATACTATGAAGTTATTGAATCTCAGTGATGGAAATGGAATATTGATTAAATTGTGTTTCAAGAACATTACATTGAATGGCAATAAATGATGGTCATAGTTATTGGAATCAATCCAGTGGTAAATTTATGTTCATGTCAAAAGGTCCATCATTGACAAATATTTTTACGCGATACACCAAATACCGATCTTTTAATACTGTATGGCATGGATTCTATGCCAATCGTGTTTTAATGCTAATTAAAATTAATTCAATAATATTCACATGCACTAAAGGGAAGATTTTGAGTTAACTAACATTTCAGGTACACGAGGAACTAAACAATAATGGTGCTTAACTCTTGATCTCTTTAACAAAAGTTGCTTTTAGATTAATATATCATTTTAATACAATTTATAATTTGACAAGGTAAGTGAAATGAAAATTTTCACAATCGACCTTATTTTTGAAAAAAATATTTTTAGTGAGGCCCTAAATATGAAAATCATAAAACTTTAATTACCTCAAATAGTCAATATCCCCAGATTCTTTGTGAAATTGAGTTATGTAATCAACTGGATCACTATTTTTATCAACAAATTTCAGATAGCTAAAGAATTTTGAGGATAAATTATCCCATTGTTCATATTTGTGAGTCTGCTGGACAGAGTCATTTTTGAAATCCCAAAAATCAAAATCGTTTGAAGGATTGCGTAATAATATTTTAATTCCAAAAGTCTTTATAGATACAGACGCTTTGAAATTTGTATTCATTTTGCCTTCTGATAATTTTAATGTCAAATTCGATAAAATAATACAAACTATACATCAAAAAATTGAATTCTAAGATTATATAAAAAGAAAAATAGGAAATATACCGAAGTTAATTTTAACCAATAAGTTATTTTAATCTATTTTGTATATTGTTAAGTAATAATATTGGAATATTGGATTACAATGACCCAAATATTATGTTATGTAATCCCAAATAATTTGTGTATAATTTGTTCTATTATGTATGTCGGTTTAACAGCTTGGTTGAAGTTATATGAAAGAATGTTATTGATACACAGTAAACTATAAATTCTGCATTAGAAACATTGTACAATTACTCATAATCTACAAGAGCTCTCAGTGCGCCTGGTTTTAAATTAATATATTTGGGCAACATTTTGAGAAAGTTACTCCATCTAGTTTTAACATTCAGTTTTAGTTGAATCAGAACTTCTAAAGGTCAATGCTTACGTTGTTTTGTAGATATTTGTTTTAGGCAGTAAAAACTTTCAGAGACTTGATTCAATACCAAATGATTTGAACATAACACATAATGAAGACTTTTATTTAGCTAGCTAAATAGATGGCCATAAAACTAAATGAAACCAAATTTTGTACTTTAATAAAATAATATATTTACAGTCAAATTTCTATACTATACGAAATTCTGAAAAAATAAAGAAGTTAAAACAATATTCAGGCCAAACCCAAAACACTATATTGGAGCTTGGAGTTATTTCAAACATGCCACATTTGCCGGACTTGGTCACATCAGATTGCTATATCTTGGGGTCTTACCATCACACACTTTCTGACATCAAACTTCAAGAAGTTGAAAATTGAATAGAAAAGTATCCATTAAGAACGTCCCCCCAAAAGCTATTTTTAACCCCTTCCCCAGGGACATCCCTCAGGAAACTGGCATCCTTTATTTTCAGAAGAAATTTAGATAATCGAATAAACTGGGCGCTGCGGCATATTCTGCGGCATACCTTATTCAAAATTGCGGCCTATTAACATAAAAAGCCTATTATAGTGATAATTGGAAATAATAGTCCGAAATTGAATGCAGATTTTAATGAAAGTGTAAATTGTAACTGAAGCTGTCGATGATTCTATTCGATTGGAATTGAGAAGATTGTTTGCAACAGAGTTTTTGACCAATGTTTTTGTCAACAAGAGTCGCTTCACTTTGAATCTTCAAATGATTTGCGGGTGCAATTATTATCGAAAGCGCGTTACGGTCACCGTTCCATCAATACGAGTGCTATAAATTCAACGGTTGCAATTCATATCAAAATTATCCATGGAAGTCGCAATGGAAGTATTTTGGGAACATTCCTGGAAGAATTAAATGCAATTTTGGTTGAAAGGCTTAATATTTTGTATGCAAGTCCTCATCGGCATTTAGTTGCTGGGGCGATCATTGTCAGGATATTTACTAATAGTATTGAAAGGCCTTATTAAAATGTGGAAAGTGAATATTATCGACACCAGAAATAGTGATGAATAATAATCCTAACAGATATATTATTTAATGTCAATTTCTAACAGCAACTATCGATTTTGACACTAACAGAATTAATGGAAGTGTTCTACGCCATGCGATATATTGATTATTAAATATTCTAAGCATAACTTCAGTATTCCTAAGTACGTACCAAAATTGTATTGCTTTGTCGACTTATTTTTCATTTGCCTATTGCATTGACGGGAATGTCAATTGACAATTTACACGTTCTTATGTGACAAATGAATAGATAAAAATAATATTGATTTAAAATCTGACCGCTGCAAATAAAACAAGAAATGGTAGAAAAGAGAAAATAAGGATAAATTACTCAAATGTAAGACTAACCTTCATCAAAAATGCTAATATTGCTAACAAGGCTGGCACCTGAATATGATAAATCAATGTCAATATTATAATTAAAAAAAAGTTAATTTGTAAAACAGGAAACAATAAATAATAATTAAATAATAAATAATATAATTAATAATAATAAGAATAATATAATTAATAATACTTAATAATAGTAATAATTAATAAAATTAATAAATAATATAATAAATAATATAATAAATAATATAATAATAAATAATAATAATAATAATAATAATAATAATAATAATAATAATAATAATAATAATAATAATAATAATAATAATAATAATAATAATTAGAGCTTGACCGATTGCATTATTCTCCCATTGTTCCGATTTTCGATTGTGCCGATTATGAGAAATATCGATTGTAATTCCGATACCGATTGTGTATAAATTTTAATTTTTGTTAACTATTCGACTTTTTAAACTTGACTTTTCATAATTGGATCTTTTTACTTGGTTCTTCTAAATACGCTTAATGTTTGCATTGGGTATTATAATATAATTAAGTGAAGCACGTTTATATTTATCCAGAAAAGTTTGTTGTTTATTTTGTAAGTCAGAAAATTCTTTCCGTTATCTGTGAATTAATTATTTATCTTGAACAATCGGCTCTGGATGGGCAACCGATTTCCGATTGCAACATTTTGCTCCTATAATCGGCCCGATTGTGAATGTTACCGATTAATCGGTCTAGCTCTAATAATAATAATAATAATAATAATAATAATAATAATAAATAATAATAATAATAAATAATAATAATAATAAATAATAATAATAATAATAATAAATAAATAATATAATTAATAATAATAATAATAATAATAATAAATAATAATAATAATAATAAATAATAATAATAATAATAATAATAAATATAATTAATAATAATTAATAATAGTAATAATTAATAATAATAATAATAAATAATAAATAATATAATTAATAATAATTAATAATAGTAATAATTAATAATAATAATAATAATCAAATAATAATAATAATAATAATAATAATAATAATAATAATAAACATAAAAAGTATTGAAATTTCAATTTATTTACATGAAGCAGAATCCTTTTGAAATTCCGAATATTGTTCCTCTTCATCGGAATTATCCAATGAAACATCGTCATATGTAATGATAGATGAAGTCTCAGTGATGGAAGTTGCATCATAATAAATGCTATCTTGATTTTGCGACTTGTATGAAGCGGTGTTACGCTCTGAAAAATTCATGATTTGTAGATTTCAATGAATACAATCAATAAATTCTAGCAAATAATTGAGACCAATAACTTATAATCATAATTATTATACTGTTCTATTAAGAAATTCACTTAAATATATTAGAAAAATGATTTAATATTATATGATGAAGTCGAGGCTTAATCCAAATTAATGATTAAAGAAATTTATTGGGTTAATTGTAAACAAATAGCAAATGCTTACTGATTTGCGTTTATTGACATTCAATAAAAGCCACTTGCAATTCCGATTTTGAACTACTCCAACAAAATTGTTAAAAGTTATGTCAGTTTATATCAAAATGTACCAAAGGTAAAGAAATTAATTTATAGGCTTATTTCAACTTTGTTAATTTAATTTGAATGTAAATATTATTATTATTATTTAGTAATTATTATTATTTATTTTTATTATTATTAATTATTATTATCATTATTATTAATAATAATTATTTATTTTTATTATTAATTATTATTTATTTTTATTAATAATAATTATTATTTATTTTTATTAATAATAATTATTATTATTATTTATTTTTATTATTATTCATTATTTATTATTATTATTATTATTATTTATTTATTATTATATTATTTTTATTAATAATAATTATTATTATTATTTATTTTTATTATTATTCATTATTTATTATTATTATTATTTATTTTTATTATTAATTATTATTTATTTTTATTAATAATAATTATTATTATTATTTATTTTATTATTATTCATTATTAGTAATTATTATTATTATTTGATTTTTATTATTAATTATTATTTATTTTTATTAATAATAATTATTATTATTATTTATTTTTATTATTATTCATTATTAGTAATTATTATTATTATTTATTTTTATTATTAATTATTATTTATTTTTATTAATAATAATTATTATTATTATTTATTTTTATTAATAATAATTATTATTATTATTTATTTTTATTATTATTCATTATTAGTAATTATTATTATTATTTATTTTTATTATTAATTATTATTTATTTTTATTAATAATAATTATTATTATTATTTATTTTTATTATTTTTAAATTTTAAACGGAGATTCCTTGGTAGCAGCATAAATTAATATATCAGATAAGTGAATAACAAAATAAGCCCTTGCTGTGAAGTAATAATTATATTGTTGAAAAAAGTTTCGATTATTAAATAATCCTCTTCAGTTTCTTGTAGAATTCTTATCTTCAATGAGAAAGTACCAAAACACGTTCTGATTTTCATTAAACTGTACTTTTTTCTTTTTGATTGGTTTAAATTTAAATTAAAATTTTTTAAAATTTAAAATTTCATTATATTAATTAAACATTTCCAAATATGAAATTTTAATTTTATATTTTTTATATATCGAATTAAAAATTTTTTCTTTATTAATTTAATTTTTAAAATTTTTTTCAATAAATTCTTTTGTTTTAAACTGTTTTTCATTCTTTAAATCTCTTTTTTTCTATAGATTTTAATATAAAAATATAAAAATAAAAAAAATTTAGAGCAAATTAATAAACTTTTCTCGAGTTTTTAAAGTCTCTGAAGAATGTGTAAAAAAAGCTTTCCTCTTAAAAACGACAAAAACCCAAAATACTATTCCAGTCTGATTTTCATTTCATTTTTGTTATTAAAATGTTTTTATCTTTAAGTTTAAGTATCGGAATTAACAACAAATCAGACTGGCGATTTCACTGATTTATTCTTTAGTGTTTATTGATGGATGCTTATCTAAGATAAGAATTGCCTCCTTGAATCTGAGATTTTTATGGAAATTTTCTCCGACCAAGATTTTGATTGAAATACTTTTTATTTCCTACCTTGGTTGGCATTGTTGGAGATGCCTGTATACCGAGGATTTTCCGGCAGGGTCCAGGTGTTCTTTAATTCTTTGGTGTAGGTTCCTGAGTGTACTTCCAATGTATATTTCTTTGCATGCATTGCACGTGATGCAGTAGACTACGTTTTTTCTGAATCATATTTTCATTGGTGTCTAGCAATATTCCATAGTGCAAGTGTTTTCTCTTTTCGTGTTGTTTGCCAGTGGTTGCTCAATGTCCAAGATTTGTGTGATTTATGAATTGGAAGGCCAGTGTGATTGAGCTCTTTCCGGATCTTGAAGTCTGATTTGTTGTTAACTCCGATACTTTAACTTAAAGATTAAAACATTTTGATAACAAAATATGAAATGAAAATCAGAGTGGAATAGTATTTAGGTCTTAAAGTTGTTGGTGGAGGGTGTTTGGGGGATTTTTTTGTCTTTTATAACATTTTTCATAGACTTTAAAAACTCAGGAACTGTTTATTAATTTGCTGTGTATTTTATATGAAAATTTCTTTATTTTTGTATTTAAATTTGAATATAAAAAGTGATTTAAAGAAAAACAGTTATTAAAAAGTAAAAATATTCTTTAAAAATTTAAAAATTAAATTAATAAATGTTAAATTCGACAATATATTTAAAAAATAGAAAAGTAAAATTTCATATTTCATATTTGGAAAAGTTTAATTAATTAATATAAAAAGATTTTAAAAGGAAGAAAAAATTTTTATATTTAAACCAATCAAAAAACGAAAAATTTAATGGAAAATCAGAACTTATTTTTGTACTTTCTTATTAATGATAAGAACTCTGGAAATTGAAGAGGATCGTTTGATATAACTTTTTTCAATAATATAATTATTACTTAGCAGCAAAGGCTTATTTTGTTATTCCCTTATCTGATATATTATTAATTATTATTTATTTTTATTATTCATTATTATTATTAATTATTATTTTTAATAATAAAAATAATTATTATCATTAATATTATTTATTATTTTTTTTATTATTATTATCATTATTATTAATTATTTTTATTTTTATTATTATTTTTAATAATAAAAATAATTATTATCATTAATATTATTATTAATTATTATTATTATTTATTTTTATTATTTAATTTCATTATTATCATTAATATTATTAATTATTATTATTAATAACTATTATCATCATAAAATAAAAGATATCCTGGGAATAATGTATAAGAACTCATTGGTAGCTTCAATTTGACTTCCACCTAAGAATGTATTTACCTATTAAAAATAGTTTATTGAAATAAGTCTAAGTTACTGCAATTACACAATATTATATTAACCTTCAATTGGGAAAAATGATTCATATTGACTTTGAGTCATTTTCACATTTTTAGAGATGGATGAGTCGTCATTGGCAACGGTAATTTGTGAGGCGAGGATTTCCATCCAGTGAATCGGTAACGGTGCCAGCAGAAAATGCACCGTATCGATGTTGAAATTGATCTCGAATTCCGGTTCAGAATTTGTCAATAATAAAGTGTAATTGACTTTGACTCGGTTTGATATTGACATAATTTGACAGCCGTATAGAATGACATTTGACAGGTGACACATTGATGACTACAAGATGCATATTAATTGTATAACTGGCTAATTATCTAACCATCTCCGATGATTCATCTCTACTTTGCACAGCTACTTCCCAACGAATGCTGAATCCAGAGAACTCAATATTATTTCGCAATAAGATCCCTATCAAATGAGTTGAACTGGGGTTCCAATTATCTAAATTATTAGACGTTTACTCGACATCAGTATAAATACCAAAATTAACATTAAATAATAACAATCTATTTATCAAATGCTCAAGAAAGAAATTGTAGACAAATTGATAAAAAATCCTAAGGATCCATGCTTGAGAGCATCTGAGGGTGTATCGACTAATTGGTGTAAATCGAATGTAAACAATATTAAAAGTGTATGTAAGAATGACGAGCCCAAATATGTGTTGGTTTTGCTGTATTCGGAAGATTTTAAAAATTAGAGAAAGATAAGCAAGCATTTGGAAAATATTGATTATAAAGTCATTTCTAATTCGAGTAAGGTACGCAATATGTTTATTAATAAGTCAAAAACTCTGGTTTTGATTGTGTTTAGATCTCGTTTATCAATTTACATGTAACGTATGTAATGCCACACACATTGAATAGACTTCCCATCACCTCTGCACTCGAGTTCCAGATCATTGCCGATTGAAGATTTTGACCAATATTAGTGAGCACAATAGTGGTTGTAAAAGTGAAATAGGAATGTCTGATTTTAAAATTTTATCAAAGTTTTAATAAATATTTGGAACGTATTATATGTGAAGATTTTTTGATAAGGTTAATGTATTTGAAGACTATCGTGCAAAATGCTATGAGTATGAATGCTTTGAATGATTTAAATTTTTAATTTAATAATTTTTGTAATGTTAAATTTATTTTGAGTGAAAAATAAATTTTAAAGTTAATGGGAAATTTTAAAAAAAAATAATAAGTCCATTAATATGACAAAAAATTTAAAAATAACGCAACAGTGTATTATTGATTATTTATTTATCACTATATCTTAGGATAATTTTTTAAATTTATAATAAAACATTTTTCAAAAATTATTTTATTAATAATTTCATTATAAAATTTCAATTTTTTTTCAAATTTTTTAGTTAATCAAAAATTTTATTATAATTACAATTAATTAATTATGACTGCATTTTATAAAACTATGGTTTCCAGGTAGCAATATCAATTCACAATTTTTTGCATTTTGATTCGATCTTGATTTAATTTTGAAATTAAAGTTTTTTCCGATTTTTATGTTTATTTAAAACTTTTTGAGAATTTTTCTATAAAATTTTTAGGTTTTGAGTTTTATTCACAATAATCTTTTCGGAAATTATTTAAATATCCTACAGATTTTGACTTTGTTTAATTTTATAAAAATATTTTTTTAAGTCTGATGTTCAAGTTATAAACATTACGTTTCTTTTCAATATTGTCAACCGAAAATGAAGCCGGTGATTTCACTTAGTTTCTCTCTTAAATTAAATGCCAGTTATTTGAACTTGATAAGAATTGTCTCTTTAAATTTAGGCATTTTTAAATCAATATTTACCGGAATTTTTTGTCTTTACTTCTTGTTGGAAAGTTATTAACAAATTGCAACACAGTTTTACAAATCTTTACTCCAAATGGACGGATAGTATAAATAATTAGTGAATAAAATATTTAATAAAAATAAATAGTAAATTTAAGTAACAGCACATTTTATTGATTAAATTTCTCATGAGCTCCTAAAAAAGTATTAAAAATTAAAATAAAAGAATTTCTAAAAAAATAAATCTTTAAATCATTCCAAATAAATAAAAATTTTAAAAAACTACAACTCTATAAATAAGTTTAATTTTATTAATAAATGATAAATTAATTAAGATTATATAATTTTAAATAAAAAATATCCAAAAATATTTTTATGCAATTAAAATATTTAAATTAATAATTAAAATAAAATTACTGCACCTGATTCGCGAGTTGTAAAATCGATTTTCTCAATTTCACACAGGAATCGACAACAACGATCGATCTGAGTAATCGGCCGAGTTTCAAAACTGATTTTCGTGTTGCGAAATTGCAAAGACAATTTGCTGATCCCTTTGGATAGTAAAATAAAAATTAGAATCTCTTAATATGGATAAGTGGTAAAATATCAATACATTTTGAAATAAGGGCATTAAAATTTTTGCCATAATTCTTTTCTTCGAATATCAAATCGTCGTCTTGAAATCCGCGCTTCATAAACACCATACTGTCCACCATACTTCCAAATACTAAATCTAGGTAGTAAATTATAATTTTGCTTTTTTGTTATTCTATTTACTAGTATCAGGAGTTGTACTTCTCGATTCTGGACCAAAACTCAATTCAAGATCGGTTATTTCAAAAAGTAATTTGGCATCCTGATCTTTGGGAGGAACATAAACTCTTATGCAACCAATATAACCATATAAAAGATTCAATGGAATATTTTGCTTCTCAAAACTGTCATTAACTACCTAAGTAAAATACGTTATTATAATTGATTTATTTTAATTAAAACTTACTTTAACATTAATATGTATACATTTACATTGTGCATGATTGTCGATAATTTCTATCTGATCTTCATCAAGTTCTTTACTTAAATAAGTTCCAATAAAATAATTTAGAATTGTTTTAATAAAAAATTTAGGAGTTTTGGGGAAAACTTTACGAAAAAATTCCATAAAAAACTAAACTATATAATTATATATTGTCCTTGAACTCAATTAAACAAAATGTTAACTTAAATTTTTGTCACATGAAAATAAAAACAATTATTTTATAAACAATTTTTATAATTTATAAAAACTTAAATTGTTAAAAGTATATTTTTTGAATTATAATATCTTTATTACGACATTTTAATATTTATGGCTATATTTTAAATTTCCCATTCTAAATCATAAAACGTGTGGAAAAAATTCATTAAATTAATAATAATTGATTTCTTTAAGTGTTTTGGTATCTTAACAGATAATAAACGAACAAAGTTAAAATAAAAACAAAAAAAAGAAAATATCAAATAAACAATTAAATAGAAACAAATAAAATTTAAATTATAAACACAATGAAAATAGGTTGGATATTGAGTGACAAAATTAAGATTTTGATGTTGGATAAGCACTAGATTCAAGGAATAGTTGTTTGAATAGCGTGGTAAGACAACAATGAAAGCAGGCGCTCCAAGTGAATTTACATTATCATATACTAACACTAAACAAAAACTAAAATCATAGAAAAAACAAAAACTAAAATTCGGTGAACAATAAAATAAATATATAATCAATCAAAAGTAAGAACTTACAAATCTCAACAAAGTACAGCAATTTAGAGACACTAGGTTGCAAGAGGAAAAAATTAATAAAACTAGCCGAAAAATTGCCAAACAACTTTTAGCGATCCAACTTTTTCTTTAACCTAATTCAACTTAACATAGCCTTATCCATCCAAATCTAGCTCAAGTATTCGTCTTACAATTATTTCTCATTTTATTTCAAAATTCAAAATCGTGATTCATCTTCATCGACAATCAAATAATAATATTTAATCAATTTTTAAAGGCGTTAAAATACATATCATGAAAATTGCGCCAATTTAAAATTTATGATTTCACGCCAAATAAAACAAAGTAGCACAAAACACTAGAATAAATAATGCGCATTTAAATAACATAAAAAACACATGGAAATACAAAATATTTATTTAAAATAAAATGAAATTCATAAAGCACTATAGTGCATAAACGTCACCATCTTGAATATAAAATCCACCGTGTCAAGAAATAATAAAATAAAGAAAAAGCTTTAATTATGTTGTATTCACAAACTAATGACAATCATTCTGCAATAATTGAATTATTTTAGTGCCATTGTTAGAAAACGGGCGCAGATTAAAAATTTAAAAATTAAAATATTACATAGTAGGAGATAACAAATATAAGATGAACATAAATGTAGATCGAACAATGGATGATGAT
The DNA here is from genome assembly GCA_022537955.1 of Schmidtea mediterranea. Taxonomy (NCBI): domain Eukaryota; kingdom Metazoa; phylum Platyhelminthes; order Tricladida; family Dugesiidae; genus Schmidtea; species Schmidtea mediterranea. Next base: position 46,098,830 of record CM039681.1, read on the forward strand.
AATTGGTGATGGCAATGACAATGACATTCAATGATCTTTTTCAGACAATAACCCCAATTTGACAATGTATGACAATTCATGACAGTATATTAAAATTGATGATTACTTCGTTTATTAAGACAATCTGTGATTAATTTTGCCAATATATTAATTTTTAGTAATATTTGATAAGAAGATTATTTATTATTACTTTATGTGTTTATTTTTTTATTTTATTATGTAACTGATATATATATATATATATATATATATATATATATATATATATATATATATATATATATATATATATATATATATATATTTATTTATTTATCCCCACTCCCAAGACAAACAGATATAAAATGATATTTATATTAATTATAAAACGCCCTCTAGTTACTATTTAATTAATTTTTTGTTTTTCTTTAGACACTAAGCGTCAATAACAATAGGAATTCAAATTTAGACGCAATGCAATCAATAATAATAATTTCTGGCATTTCAAGTGCTAAAATAATAAAATAATTGACAAGTGCCAATGAAAATAAATAACAATTATAATAAAAATAATAATGTTTTACGCGAGGCTTCATTAAGTGAGTGAAAAAGACACTCTAAGTGTCAACAATAACGAAATCTTTTAGTATATAAACTGAGAAAATTCTCAGTTAAATCACCCCAAAAATTGTAAACTCAGAAGATTTGCAAATTCAGAAGTTGATATTGCAACATTATTTCCAGCATACAAAAACTACATAGCTCAGCTCAGGCAACTGCAAATAGAGTTAACATAGTAAACAAAGTCAAAAGATATACAGGACCATTATAAAAAATTTGTTGTAAAGTGTTATATTTGAATAAAAGTCTGGGAACCTCAACATCATTATTAAATCCGCCATGTTGGATATCAAAAAAATAATGGAAGCGAATTAATAAAAACAAAAATATGAATATTTATTAGAAATTTCATAATAAAAATTGATTGGTTAAATTAAAATTAAATTAAATTTTGTTACTAAAAATAGATATATAAATTAAGATAAGAGTGAGAAAAAAATTGCACGTATGCAGGGAAAGGTGTGTAGGTATATGCAATTCCAGATATAGCAAAAAACACTCAGACACAAAATCAGTATAAATAGACGCTTAAATTACATTCGTAAAACTTCTTCAAAAATTTCACTTTCTCGGCACTAGTTTATAAATTGCTGATTTTGCAAAGGTAAGTTAATTTGTGATTAGTAAAGTGTAATTATCTTTGTTTAATTTTCCAATAAATTTTTTATTTGATGTTTTTCTTTATTTTTATTTCATCCTTATATCTCTCAAAACTCGGATTCAGATATAGCCGAGGTGACAAGTTTTGGTGCGCCGATCACAAACTTTTCTGTTACATATACCTTAAATTGAATTTAATCATGATAGTAAAAGACAGTAAGTCGAAAGGCATTCGCTCTTGGACCGTTAACAGGTTCCGGATGAAATGACGAATATGACTACCGTTGCTTCGATGGATGCTGGTAAGTTCAATCCATTGCGCGCTGAACTATAAGGCAGTTGACCGTCGTAGTATATTAGCGGAAAACGTCAGCCAAAAGTAGTGCGAATAAATTATGTATAGAGGTTGCACTGTTAAGAGATAAAAATCTGAATGCTCAAGAATTTGATTTTTGAATAACAGCATCATGGATAGAATTTGTAAAGAGAAGGTTAAAGGAACAAATTGACCTAAAATGCAGTGGTTATAGCGATTAAACAATTTAGTTAGGAAATTTTCAATAAAATAAGGATAGAACACTGGCCTAATTTGCTGAAATAATTAAAATACTTTATTGATCTGAGAAATATGTGCACATTAATATCTAACCAATGCATAACTAAAAAAAGGACCAAATAGGATAAAAATCATAGAAATAGATAATCATTGACAAGGACATAGAAATAAAGAAACGTAAGACTTTCCATATACAGTCATAGACCTGAACATGAAAATATCATGAGCAGTAGTTCTAGAAAAAGAGCTCACCACTAAAAGATTTTCAATGACTACTTACAGTACCAGCATAGTAACTACCATAAGTACATAGATGTGATAGCGTAATAATCTTGAAGGTGTTTAGGTAGGAATCATACAATAACCCAAAATGGATAGATATGTCACAATTAGACCACCTAACCCCACGCCGGCAAAAATTTTAAAAATAAAATAAAAGTGCAACATATTTTCCACCGTCATATTTTAACTTTTTGCAACGAAAAAATGATTTTCACCAAAATAGAGCTTTTATGATGCAAAAATGAATCTGCATATATACCTATTCTGTGACCCTAACCTTGCGTGTTTTTTTGGTGCCTTAAAACAATATTTGACCTTCAATTTATTTGTATTATCTAAATCTAATATTATTATTTTCTTGAATTAAATAGAATATATATTTTTAATTTTTAAAATAAACTATTATCAACTAAAAATATTCAATTTTACTTCGTTTTATTCGTTAGTTTTCTAGTTTTATAAATTGTCTATTTTAGGTCAAACTTTCATGTTAATATGTTATTTTATGTAAATTTTGTGCGCTTATATATATTTTATGTTACTTTTAGGTTTCCTGATTTTATATTTAATTTTATCTTTCTCAGATTTTAGGGTGTTTATTCGATGCTTATAGGTTTGATCTAAAATCTTTACTGTTATGTCTGCGTGATTTTTTGATTTATTTTAACAAAACTCAGTCTTGGCCCAACGCTTATAAATAAAATTTAGAATTTAAGCTTTTTTGTTCGAATTTCATGTTTTGTATTGTTTTGACAGAAATATCTCAATACTGTTGGGCCAGCAGACAAATAGCCTTGAGAATTGTTTAAATGCATCAGTAATACAGCACGAAAACCCAGCACCAAGATAACTTAAAATACAATATACAACACCAACTAAACATTTTAAAATCTGAGAGAATATAAATAAATTAAAAAACATAACAATAAAATAAAATAAATACAAAATGCATCAAGAACAGCAAGAAATTTACATAAAAAATAACATAATAACAAGAAAATTTGACCGTAAAATGACCATTTATATAAAAGTAAAAATTAATGAATTAAATGAATAAAAATAAAATATTTTTAGCTGAATAAATTTAATTAAAAATGTTAAAAATAAATTACCAATTTAAATTAAGAAATAAATAAAAATTTAATTTAGATAACACAAATAACTTCAAGGTCGAATTTTGTTTAATCGCAGTAAAACTAATACGCGAGGTTAAGGCCAAATTATAGGTATAAATACTGATGTGTTTTCACAAATTTTCAACTACTTTGTAGTATTAATTTCAACAAAAATTAAGTTGCACACGTTTTATCTTGCTTTACTGTGTGCTTTTCAAATACTTGGCAGCAATATTTTCAGGTCTTTAATCTATAGTTATGTTTTGCAGCAATATTTTCAGGTTATTAATCTATAGTTATGTTTTGTAGCAATATTTTCAGGTTATTAATCTATAGTTATGTTTTGCAGCAATATTTTCAGGTTATTAATCTATAGTTATGTTTTGCAGCAATATTTTCAGGTCATTAATCTGTTGGGTTTTGGATTATTTCAAGTCGGTTCTCTCTGACTCCTGGTGTTCTTTAAATTAAAACAATGAACGACCCAACGTATATTGAAACAACAGGTTTACAATTTATTATCACGCTACAATGACCAATTAAAGTTTATACGATTCTCTGCTCGGCGCTGATGCTTTGCAAACAAACAATATTCACCTTTTGATCCTTTAGTTCTGTTGACTCTCGTTTTCCTCGGTTTCTGTTTGGTTTGATCCCTTTTTGCCTTTCCGTATTCTTAATTCTATTTCTTCTTTTCCCTACTTCCCTAATTCGTTTATCTCTTTTCCTACAGTCTGATTCTTCGAACCCTAGCTGAGGCAGAATGCCGATTTTCTCTGATTTTCCCTTTGCTTATATACTCCTCGAAATCAGGATGACAAATGGTTATTGCCGAGCCAATCTTTCGTTTGACATTTTCTCCTACGTGTTTGCTTCGGCTGTCATCCATAATGGTCCAACGAATCCAGATAATTAATGGCCCTACCGGTCTTCCTACGCGCGCTATCTTCTCCTTACTCTTTTCCCATTAATCATTGTGTCAAGCTAATGGGCCCAAATCTTCCTTTTGTTTGCCTTTCTTCTTGTTTACCCAGCTCGGGTTTCCTTCATCTCTCGAGTTCTCCATTGGCTCGGGTTTCCCATTAGCTCGGGTTTTCCATTAGCCAATTAATTAATTAATTAACGTTTTCTGTTTTCATACATTTGAATGTTTTTCAACCCTTTCTAACCCTTTTCTGATAAATCCCTAACCGTCATCTTGTTGACCATTAGCTAATCTATAACTGTCCCGTTTTTCCCATTCGATTTCGATGATTTTTCCATTTATTGATTTTTCTCGGATTTCCGGATTCTCGCCTTTCGTAATTGCTTTTTGCATTTTCTAATACTGTTTCCATCGCACTTTCATTTACTATTAATTCTGTGCACGATCCCGCTTTTATTTGCCTTTTTTTTTCGCTTACTTTCCATTTGAATTATTATCCTAAATTTTATTTAAATTTTTAATTTTAATTTACAGACCTCAACATATCTTCCCCCTTAAAAAATTTTTTCGTCCTCGAAATCTATGTTTTGCTGTGATTATGTATTATTATTATTATTAATATTACCCTTATTATTATTACTATTTATCCGAATTATTACTTCAAAAAAATATTCCCCAAACAAATATTTCCCCAATATCTTCAGGTAATTTATAGTAAATCAAATAAATTGCAATAATCGACTTTCAAAATTCATTTTCCAAAAGACCTATTAATTTCCCATTTGCATTTGTTGATATTCCCGTAGCCAAAACGTCATTCTGAAATGGATCCACGGTCCAATTCTTATTTGCGCAATTGTTTTTATTTTATTTTTGTTTCACTGGGAAATGAAGAGGTGGACGATCTCGATGACAGTGAGCTGGGAATTGGGCTATTTAGCGGTGTCGATGGCAGTCTAATGGACGATGAGGTGAATATTTAAAATCGATGATTTCTCCCATTCATATTTATTGATTGATTCAATTTTGTAGATTAGTGTAAGCGAAAATGAGTGGTTGTTTAAATTGAGGTTGCGACAAGATGAACCGCTTAGTGCTTGTTTGCGATCAAATGTTGACGGATTATTGTGGACTAAGCTGAATTCCGATGACCAATGGACGCATTTGCACACTCTCAACGCGTTTGGCTATGTTGCAGCAGCGAAAGTTGACCGGAAATTTATATGCTGCTCATTGCCAGATAAAGATGAAAACGGAATAAAATTTGCAGTCATTACTGATTGGAAAAGGGAACTTTACATTTTGATGCAGCGCAGATTGCTCGATTCGTCAATGACTGTAAAAAATAGAAACACTGGGCAAATTGTGGAGAACGTTGCCGATGAATTCCTTGTGACTTTGGAAAAATCTAAAGAAATAATGGGAGTCGTTGCAAATCAAAGTTATATTTTTGTTCTCTATCGGCAATCTGAAACCGTTACTGGGATCACTGTTATTAATTGTTCTTAAATAAAAATTTTTGTTACGTCTCTTATCATTGGTCTATTTTTTATTTGTTTTAATTAATTAAGGGTTAATTAGATCCAAGTCTCTTTATGCGGATTCTTTTTGTGCGATTTTAAAATTATGCGGTTCTTATTTTTTCGATTTTTTAGTAAAGGAAATCAGCAATTTTATTTGAAAAGCATACATGATTGGGTACAGTGTAATGTTTTTTTGTAAGAACCGGTTCGCATGAACCCATCAAATCCGACAACTGGCTAAAGCTTCTACTACACTTCTCATTATGTTAATATCTACCATTCCTGTTGGTTTCATGTAGCACCTAATCCGAGTATTTATTATACGCACCACTTTTTTTTGACATCTTCAACTCAATTAAATATACATTTATAAAAAGAGCTCACTAAAAGTCCATTTTTCAGTTCTTATTTTAGAAATTAGGGCTTTGACGAAATATATTTGTTTGAAATTAAGCATTTTGGTTTCATATTAGAGATAACAACTGCCAATAAAATACGGCAGTCATTTAGTGTAATTAATTTGCCCTCAGCTTGCCAAAGAATTCATATAAAAAGACTTCAATTGTCGGATATTACTAGATATAATGCCAATGAAACAAATCACCTCATCTTTTACTAGTTTATTTATTTTTTCAATGATTCTTGTGCTCATCAACCTAATTTTCGCAGAAACGACAGATCCCTTGGTAAGTGTAAACATAAACAAAATGTATCTATAATTTATATTTTCATAATATATGTACATAAGTAGTTTTAATTTGTTTTATTCAGAAAATATTGAATAAAAATGTATTCGAATAATTTTATAATTTTATTTTAATGGGGTAATTTTTTTTTTTTTTGGATTTCTTTTTTTAAAATATTTTATTACAAATTTAATTTAAAACCCATTTTCAGTCCACTGCATCTTTCTGGTGTGTGTCTGTGAGGGTAAATCCACAAATTGTGAATCTTTTTATTTCATAAATTTTAATATTTTTTTTTTTAATTTCAGATAATTTATTTAAACTTTGACCTTTAAAAGTTTGTATTTTGATCTTATAAACATATTGAGATCAACATCGAAGCTTGTTCATGTCAACATCAATCATCATTAGCATTTGAAGTCTTGGAATATATGGAAAATAAAATTTGATTGGATTTATTTAAATATCGAAATATATTATTTAAAGTAAGACATAATGATATATCAATTAAAAAATTATGATAAAAATTTATATTCGTTTTGGGGTAGTTTTTACACTTGAAATTATTTGGAATTAATTCGTCTTTAATTTTTTTATAAATTTCACAGTTTCAAATTTAAATTGTTAATATGGTCCGGGAAGTGGAAAAGGAAGGTGTGCGGTTGCTATGTGCTGCTATGTGTTGCTATAGTCGTGTTGTAAAGACGATCAATTAATTGATTTTTAAAAATAAATCTTGTTAATATTAATCAAATCTAGGTGGTCCGGGAAGTGGAAAAGGAACCCAATGTGAAAAAATAGTTAATAAATATGGTTTTAATCATTTGTCCCGCGGTGACTTATTACGAGAAGAAGTAGAATCAGGCTCAGAAAGAGGAAATAAACTTAAAGAAATAATGGAAAAAGGAGAACTTGTTTCATTAGTGAGATATTTAATTTAATTTATGATTCTTAATGGAAAAAGGAGAACTTGTTTCATTAGTAAGATATTTAATTTAATTTATGATTCTAACTTATTGTATTAATTCTAATAAATTACGGAGAACTTGTTTCATTAGTAAGATATTTAATTTAATTTATGATTCTAACTTATTGTATTAATTCTAATAAATTACAATTTAAGTCTTGTGTAATATTATTCGCTGCAATATTAGTTTAAATTCTTTACTTTTAGAAATTTCAGCTTAGATTTTGTTCAGTTTTTTAAAATATTTTTTTTTTGGACGATTTACCTAGAGTAAATGACGCCTATGGCAAACACCGATCTTGCGCCCTCTCCGATGATAGGTATTACCATTATTATTAATATTATGATTTAAAAATAATTTTTGTTATTAATAACTTATTAGTTTATTTTGCTCGCAGCATGGTAAAAAGGTAATCTCCCCCGCACCGACCGATTCATGATATCACTTTGTTTACTCAGCCTGATAAGGTGAACATTAATATTCCGAATGAATTTTTTACTCGTCCTGCGGTTTTTGACGTAGCCGATACTGATAGGCTCTATAATTAATTACCCTGTGGTTTCTTAACGTAGCCCGTGCTGATAAGCTTTCTAATTAATTACCCTGTGGTTTCTTAACGTAGCCCGTGCTGATAAGCTTTCTAATTAATTACCCTGTGGTTTGTTAACGTAGCCTGTACTGATAAGCGTTCTATATAAGTGTCTGCTTTACCACTTTTCGTTAGTTTTGTGTTAACGTAGCCTGTACTGATAAGCGTTCTATATAAGTGTCTGCTTTACCACTTTTCGTTAGTTTTGTCTTGCCAATCTTGAAGTAAGCATTTTATATTTTATTTTTTTCATATATTTTTTTTTTTTTTTGAATTTTAGTAACGCCATCCCTCAATTACTATGGACGTAAGTGATTACTTGTCTTTTGTTATTTTTTTTTTTTTTGTTTTTGTGACCATGCTGTCCTCAACTACCCTCATAGTAACCGAACAATTTCAATCGCTGTCCAGGGTAGCCAAACCCCGGTGATTGCAAGTGCTCGTGTTGCTTATTAAATTAACTTATTGATGCTTATTAAATTAACTTATTTACTGTTTAATTTTAGTTCGTTAATTTGTTTATGCAACTACCTATACCACACTCATGTGTTGGGTCATATATTTTTTGATTTTCTGATTTTGTATTTATACTAAAAGCAAACTTCTAATTACAGCTACTCGTATTTTTCTGACAATTTTAGCCGTATTTATACTTATTAATTTATTACGTAATTCTTAAAATCAATTACTTCCCTGCACTAATTATTTGTCGAGGGCGCCATGGTACGGAGTTTTACACAGTATTTATTTCATTTTTCTTTTCAACCCTTACTATTTTAGGCTGTCCCAGAACCTAAGTTTGAGCATCTCGATGTTATGCAATGGTTATTTGACTGCCATACTACCAGGTTTTTTTAATTTCTTTTTCAGGGTCCCTTTGCCACCGCGCCGAAAGGGATTGAAACGTACCTTTGCCTGTGTGGATACAGGCAGTAGGTTTGAAAGACGCCCGCCTTGCAATGTACGCAGGGAATGGGACTGTGGCATCCAAAGTCCCGTTCTGTTGGACTCTGATGACGAATAAAACTTTGAATAAATGTTCATCATGCCTTTGTTTTTAATTTATGCCAGAAAGTGTGGGGTAATTGTGTCCCTCTTCGCGATTAGTCTTTGTTACTACTAATGTGAAATTATTCCTTACTTATTTATAATTTTGTTCTCTCGCCCCAGTAGGTTACCCATTGTTATATAGTTATGCTAATTCATTCATTACTACTCAGCCCTCTAATATTATTTATTTCTAATGTTCATTTAAGGTATCATTATTTGCAACATTTATTTGAGTTATTCTATTTGCTTTTGTTCATTTTTATCTATTTATTCATTTATTTAATTTATCACTTTTTTTTTTTAATTATTTATTTATATTTATTTGTCTATTCATTTGATTATTTACTTGGTAATTTACTTATTTTTATTTAAACTATTATTTATCACTGCCAATTATTTCTTTATATCAATTTGTTTATTTATTTGATTATTTGTTAATTTACTTATATTTATTTACTATTTTTTTTTTCTCGAGGACGAAAAAACACTAACGGGTCCGTTTAAATAATTTATTTTTTTAGTCTAATTGATTTATCTCACCATCGTCTTCCGATTCCTCTATTTCTTCTACTCTCATTCGAAACATCGCGAAATCGGCCTCGTGTTGAAACAATAAGATTTCCAAACGGTCCAACCGCCTTTTCAGACGGAAGTTTTCTTCCTCCAAATCTGTTATTCTGCCCTGCATGCTACGAAACTTTTGCTTTAGTTCTTGCGTACTTGCTTTACACTCTTTGCATGACATCTCCGAGGCTTCTTGCATTCTCTGAAATTAAATGATCGTAATTTTTTTTTGTATCACTCTTTATTCGCAAAGCATCAACACCTCGCTTCGAATCTCAAACAAATTACACCGTTCATCCTATGGTACTTATAAAACATGCACATTGTTAATATAAATATAATATATTTTTATACTCTATTCATGCAGATCACAATTTATAGTCTTGTCTCATAATATGAATATGATGGTGGTTGAAGGATAGTTAGTTGTCTCTCCTTTACACATATCAAAATGGTGATGATTATGAATGTTATTGATAAGATGAGAAAACCTGTTATTAAAATGTAAATGAGATATTCACAATAGTTGACTGTCAAATCCGAATTTATCATCATTAGTTTATTTGAGTTAGGTTTTGTCGTCTCTTGGGTCGGTAATTGGAAAGGTGATGTGGTTGTATCTGATTTTCGTTTCGATTCATTGCTTGTCTTGACTTCCACGAAAACTGTTTGCCATCCGCCTGGTTCGGTTATCCATCGCTGATATTTAACTGTTAATTCCCATGCCGTCTCTAAATCAGAAGTGTAAAGTGTAAAAAAATGATTACCGGCATCTAATATAGTCAGGGTTTTTTGTTTGTAGATAATAACGACTCTTTCATCATTTCCTGATTTTCTATATATCGTTACCGGTCCATTTCCAACACTCAGGGTTATACGATTTGACTCGTCTCTGAGATAGATAGACTGGGTCTCACTCTTAAATCGTGACCATTGGTTTCTCACTACCGTTCCATTTTCGAGGCATATGTTCTCGTAGTAGTTTGCATTAACTGAATAATTTTGATTCATTTTCAATTTCTCGTAGCGGATAACTGATTTTCGCGAGTTAAGGGTGTCGACATTTAACCCTTGAAATGTGATTCGCACTTTCACCAAGTCCACTGGCTTCCAATATATATTGATTCCATTTATCTCTGGTTCTATTTCGATCAAGTTTCGCATCTCTTTTGTGTGCACTTCTATCGGAATTTGCGTGTACCACTTTGACATGTTCTGTCTCAACAGCCATTGGTATTTGAAATTTGGCTTTAATTTTCGTACCGCAAATATATCTTTATCATAATTCAGTTCTACCACTGGTGCCGTATTGTCTAGTAAATCAATAATTTCTATTTGGTCTGCGATCTCGCATTTACAGCTCCATACTATATTTGTTAGAGTGGAATATATATGTATTTTCTCCATTCCTCGGATTTTGCTTACCGCATATGGTAAGTCAATCTTTTTGCCGCTCGCAACTGTTACTAACATCAGCATTATTGCTACATATAATATCTTATTGATGTAGCTGACTGGTGTTGGATTTTTCGTGAATTTCTGTTTCAATTTTGTTTGACCCGTTACTTTATTCTGCTTGGACCTTAAGGGGTATCTAGATTCATCTTCCTCTGGCACTAGTTTACATCGATTTGCATGCACAATCATCGGGTTAGCCTTTTTACTCCTGAATGGTAATAACTTCAAATTGGTTTCGGTGGTGTCGCACACTTTGTAGGGTCCTTTAAATGGTCTTTGCAATTTAGGCGATAAACCTTTGAGAGGTTCCGGCCTGTTCAGATACACTAGATCTCCAATCTTTATGCCATGCGCATGTGCTTTTTTATCGTAGGTTTCTTTATATTTCTCTTGGTTATGCTTTATTGTCAAACCGGCTTTAGTCCATACTGACTGCATTTTTTCTTGCATCAATGCTTTATAATCGGGTATCTCCATATATTGAGAAATTGGTGGTTGGAATTTGAGATCAATCGGCATATTATTTTTCCTTAAATACATCAAGTAAAAAGGGGTCTCTCCTGTACTTTGATTTACTGCATTTCTGTAGGCAAATAGACACGGCTTTATGAAGTCGTCCCAATCTTTCTGTTTTCGATTCACATATGACGAGATCATATTTATCAGTGTCCCATTAAATCGTTCCACTAATCCATCAGTTTGTGGATGATATGGTGACGTATTCAATTTCCAAATTCCAAATAGGTCTGTGATTGATTTGAACATTTCGCTTTGAAAGTTTTTTCCTTGATCAGTTAACAATTTCTTTGGAGTACCATAGCGAAATATTATGTTTTCCACAAATATTCTAGCAATCGTGTCTGCTTTTTGGTTTGGAATAGCGTATGCTTCTGGCCATTTGGTAAAATAGTCACAAAAAACAACAATGTATTTGTTTCCTTTTGTTGTTTCCGGTAATGGTCCCAGAATATCCATTGCCGTCATCTCCATTGGTGCTGCGGGTACTGGCATCGGTTTTAATGGTACTTAATCTTTTTACCAGTATTTCTGCGGGTGATGCATACTTTGCAACTGTTACACCAATTTTTCACGTCTTGTTCCATTGTTGGCCAAAAGTATTTCAATTTTAATCTCGATAGCGTCTTGCGCGTTGACAAATGACCTCCCAACGCTCCATCATGATACTGCATCAGTAATGCGTCTCTGTGCTTGGCTGGTATAATAATTAATGCTTCCCCATTTTTCCAAAATTTAAGTATTCCATTATGAATTACATATTTGCTGTTTGCATCTGTAAGTTGTTTCCAGTCTTGTTCTTTTCTTATTTTGACCGCTTGTTCCATAAATTGTTTTAATTCACTATCGTTTTCCTGATCATTTTGAAGTTCCGACATATTATTAACAGCTTTGATTGCAGCGAATATAGTACCTTCCACTTTTTCAGGTGTCCCCTCACTATTATTTTCTGGGATTCTTGACATTGCATCTGCGTTCGCGTTAGCTTTACCTGTCCGATATTTAATCTCAAAGTCGTATTCTTGGAGGGCAATCGACCATCGTATTAATTTACTGGCTGAATCTCTGTGTTTCATTAACCACTGTAATGGATTATGATCTGTATAAACAGTAAATTTTCTGCCCAATAAATATTGTCTAAAAGTAGTAATTCCATACACTAACGCTAACGTTTCCTTTTCAATCGTTGAGTAGTTTTTCTCGTGAGGCCTCAGTGATCGGCTTGCATAGGCTATTACGTGGTCCTTTTCACCTTCAAATTTTTGTCCTAACACCGCACCCAATGCAACGTTGCTTGCATCCGTCATCAAGATAAATTGTTTTGTAAAATCTGGACATCTTAATATAGGAGTTGTTACTAATTTCTCTTTTAATGTATTGAAAGCGTTTTGTTGCATTTGTCCCCAAATAAATTTATTGTTTTTCTTTAGTAACGTATTCAATGGTTGTGCGATGTGAGAGAAATCTTTTATAAATTTCCTGTAATAGCTCGCCAAACCTAAAAATTGTCTAACCTCATCGGCATCTTTTGGTACTGGGTACTCTTCCACTTTTTTGATGTTATCTGGATTAGTTTGTAACCCTCGCCGTGATATTATATGTCCTACATAAATCACTTCTGCTTTGCCCCATTCACATTTCGATGGTTTGATTTTTAATTTTGCACTTTTGAGCCGTTTAAATACAGTTTCTACATCTTTCAAGTGTTCTTCGAAATCATTTGAAAATATTATTATATCGTCGATATATACCAATGCATGTCGAATACCTCGTAACACATAATTCATTCCTCGTTGGAATGTAGCTGGGGCTCCTGTTAATCCAAATGGTAACACATTGAACTCATACAGTCCTTTGCCATCCGAGAACGCCGTCTTTCCTCTATCTTCCTCTTTTACCCTAAATTGATTGTACCCTTTGTTTAAATCAATAACTGTGAAATATCGTGCCTCTCCCATTTGATCGAACATTTCTTGGGGTACTGGAATTGGATAAGTGTCTTTCCTCGTAACTTGATTTAGCTTCCGATAATCTACGCAAAATCGTAAGTCTCCATCTTTTTTCTTAACTATCACTATTGATGAGGAGAATGGTGACGCACTATCTCGAATTATTCCAAATTCCTTCATTGCTGTAATCTGTCTATCACTTTCATCTTGATGAACGTAGGGGATTCTGTATGGCTTTATTTTTATTGGAGTTTCGTCTAATAACGGTATTTCATGCTCAATTACATTGGTTAGACCTAAATCATATTCGTGTTTGGCAAAGATATCTCGGTATTTTCTCAGCAGTTTTGCGAATTCATTTTTCTGCATCTCATTTAAATCATTGCTTACCACTTCAGGCTCCTTGTACACCTTGACGTTTCTTGGTATTTTACAATTTGTTTCAACAGACATTTTCGATAATTTTCCCAATTTTGTTTTTGGGTGTAGCTGAACCGGTTTCTTACTGCTATTCGTTATATGGACTGGTACTATCTGATTTTCCACTTTGACAACTTCGTCATATATCGGTAAATCATATTTTTCTACTAGCGTTTGATTTGGTTCGAATATAAAATCACCATTATCCACACTCATGGTATTTGCACAATATACCATCTCCGATTGTGGTGGTATTGTCAATGTCTGATTCACAAACACTTCACCGGCCCTGTGAATTATTTTTCCTGTTTCTCCTGCTATCAAATTACCTGTCTTTAAATCAAGTGAGACTCCGTCCAGCTGCTCTAATATATCCATACCGATCAGACATCGTACTGGGCTTCCCTTCATTATGAGTGCATTGTGCGCTATTATTCGGTCTCCAATATGGAATATGACGTTAAGTTGTCCAATTATGTTTAATTCATTTTTTGATAATGACCTCACTATTTCGTCGGTAGGCTTTATTTGCATTTTCTCCTTCACGTTTAATACATTTTCCGATATTATTGTGTGACTAGATCCCGAATCAACCAAAGCTTCTACTTTATGTTTGTTCATTTGTATAAATATTCGGGGTTGCTTTCCTCTTTTTGTTAATGTCATCATTGAGTAGTTGCATGGTAAGCCTAACATATTCTTTCTCTCGATCTCTGCGCTAGAAGGCTCGATTCTCTCTCCTACCATTCCTTCACATTGTAATGCGATATTTTCTACTGGTTTCATCTCTCGTAATCGATCAACTGGATATACTGGTGCTGGTTGCATAAACGATTTTGGTATACACAATTTTGTAAACGTGTCTACGCTACTCGCATTTAACAGTGGCTCTTTTAAGATTTGATAGGTTCTCAACGCTTCTTTATTCATTCCACTTAGTTCTTGATTGTCAACATATAACGGTGCACTATCACCCTCGTTGTCATTGTCATTATTCTCGTCCCTTGAAGGGGTTGTACTCGCGTAGCTCACCTTTCTCTTCTTTAATATTCGCGCTTTGAGTATCTCCAACTCCTGATATTGATGATGAGTAATGAAGAATCTAGCCAATAATGGTATGCAACCAATTACTAATTTCCACGACCAACCTGTAATCGCGTATAATCTGTGTGTTGATAGGACCTGCGATATTATTACTTTGATTACAACACATATTACATAAATTCCAATCAATCCGGCACACGCTTGTCCAATGAACATAAACTTTCCCCAGATCTTTTTCATTGTATTATACGTCGCTTTCTTGTAATGATCTGGAGTTAACAAATACTCGTAATTTACCTTCCCACTTCCGCTTGGGAGAATTGTATCTACCATCTCCATTATTACTCTTTCTTTCTTTGATGGAAATAACAAGTTTCTGCGGGCTTCCTCAATGTCTTCGTTCGAGTAAATTCCACTTTGCGATAATTTCTCTAATGACGTAAAATTTACCAGATATTGTAATTCTGTCAATTCTAAGTTTTCCGGTGTCTTTACTTCTCGATGATCTGGTAATGCAATCCAAGATTCTGGTGTTAGTCTGTATAGTGGTGCCAACAATCTATTACACTGTAATACTTTCGGTTTCACGTCCTCTTCCAGTAAGATTCGTGTTACAGGCTCCATAAATCGCAACTTTCCATTTAAATTCACTGGTAACTCGTTGGTGCATTGGTCATACTTTGTCAGTTTAACTGGTACCGCTTTACATTTATAGCTATATAGTGCTTCACCGAAAATTCTGGCAAACACCCCATTTTCTGCAATTAACATTGGTGCTACCAAATTAGGATTGGTTATAGCCATTGCCATCCGATTTCGGAGTATTTCTTTGTTGAGATTGCAATCGTTTATAATAACTTCTCGGTACACATTTTCAACAGTATTTTGACCAAAGTGAAATAAATAATCTATTTTGTTATTAAAGTAATTTGTCAACTTGATATCTCCGGCATGTATGTTTGTTTGGGCCTCTATAATCATTTCCTGAGATACATATATACCTTTATAATTTGTCTCATAGACATTTTGTCCACACTTTGTTTTAGTTTCTTTTCTCAGGAATCGCATCCCGTCTTCCTCTGAGGTTGACATTAACACTGTTGGAGTATCTTTCATCCGTAGAGGTGTGATTCTTGTTGTTGTACTCGTTGCTGGATCCATTCTTATTTTCTCGGGCTTTCCCTGATCTGTTCTCCCGTTATTTCTTTAAAACTCATTGACTTCAATTGCACTAAATTGCACTTTTTGGTATCGACATCGTACACCAAAATTGATTCTCCTGTCTGACAGCTAGATTGTTTCATGTTGCAGAATGGATGTGTTTGTAGTTTACCAGTATCATCATCAAATGATCCATCAAATTCTCTTAATTCTGACATGTACTCTTCTACAACCACGGCTTTGTCAATTATAGCATCGTCTACTTTGTATGGCTCTCCTTGGCAATCACCATTCGACTTTATTATCCCTCGCACGGTTACAGTCTCACGGATTTTGTGGTTAAGCTTTGCTTGTAGTTTGATATCTGCATTAATTTTCAACTGTCCTGTTTGAAAGGCTGCCAAACAATTCTCCGGAATTATTTCTATCGGTCTAGGTATCGATTGCATTTTCACCATCGATGAGTGGCTCCATTTTCCACAATAAAATACAAAAGTAGTTCGTTTCACTGTACACTCTCTCACCTTTGATCTTCGAAACCCCGATTCTTGATATACATGATATTTTACTGGATTTGTCACTTTAAATTTTACTGGATATGCATCCGAACACTCTGCTACGTTTACCAACGAGTATACTCTTCCCATTTCGGTTTGGGAGCAGTCATATGCCACCAATGAATTCGTCGTATTTATTATTCCCAATAACATAATAATAGAAATCATCAACCATGGAAATGCAAGTTTTCCCTTTTTCCTCACTGTCTCTGTTTTTGGGCGCTCAGCCTTTTGTATTAACTCTTCCCATCCGCCATTGTTTGCGATCCACTTCATCAAATATTTATTCGTCATTTCAGTAGCTTTCTTTATCAATGATTTTGAATTGTCACTTTCCAGATAACCATAAGTACCAATCTCCAATATTATATAGGCTAGCACTGTCAATATTACATCTCGATCTAACTCAGTTCGTGTTAAGTCCTCAATTACTGCTTCCTCACAAAATTCCTTTTCTTCATAATTTCATTTAATTATCGACGGTAATCTCCTCTTTAATTCCGTTGCCAATCTTTTTACAACTCTTTTCTCCCCCTCCGAAATATCATCTTCTGTTTCAGTTTCATCTAACAAATACAATTCCGTTACTAAACTTTTTAATATTCGCTCAGTTTCGCTTGATTCATCTAAACGCTCAGTTTCGCTTGATTCCTCTAAACTCAAAGATTCAATTTCCGCATCATTCTGTTTTATCCCACATATCGTAATGTCATTTTTCGTCTCAACAAAGTTCTCTTCACTTTTCATCTCATCTATGCTCGGTAGTATCCTATTATCGGTGCTCCTTTCCTCAACATCCCTTGTAACTTCATTTTCTGATCTAATTTCCTCATTTTCCATTGTTTCTAATCTCTGCAATTCATTAATTTCTTGATCAATTTCTCCTGGGTCATCTACAACTTCAGTTTTAATCTCTACATTATCATTGTCCACTTCCTCATACAGAGGCCAAAACGGTACTATTACTGCATCTTCTTCCATTTCACCACTTTGTTTTGTTGCGTACACATTATTAATACAATTTGGGTTACATCCGTAGTTTAACAAATATTCGTCATCATCCAATTCTCGTCCTTTGAACGTCAACACGATAATTCCGTCATTACCTAATATCTCCGCTGCTTTTTGTCGTATTTTCTTTGCTTTTACACTCCAATGTTCCT
This sequence comes from Schmidtea mediterranea, assembly GCA_022537955.1. Lineage (NCBI taxonomy): Eukaryota > Metazoa > Platyhelminthes > Tricladida > Dugesiidae > Schmidtea > Schmidtea mediterranea. The sequence continues at coordinate 46,116,556 of CM039681.1, forward strand.
GATAATATTCAATCCTTTGATCCGCAATATTTAACGCTATTATCAAAGACTTCGCACTATCGTCTGCCGCCTCATAATCATGTCCTAGTTTTCGAATTACCTCTTTTAACTTTGCCTGATAACTCGTCGGTTTATTCGTATACGGTACGATGCATTCAAACAACCCTTCTTTCATGTCTCGATCCATTTCGATGCTCATTATGAAGTCGATACTCGCATTAATTTTATCTCTATTCCCTGCATACAGGGTATCCTGTAAATCTGCTAGAATCTTTTCCCAATTTTGTCTGTCTGAATTCAAAGTATTAACAGCATTAACAACTTTTACTTTATTTTTCCAGCCTGGTATCAGACCGCAATCTACTAAGTACTCCTCGTCTTCCAGACATCGATTCTCAAATTTTAGTTGCACTTGCCATCCACTGTATTGACGCAGTATTCGCTCCTTTAGGTCTTTGATTTGTCCGTAGGCCTTTACACGGAATTGGCACTTCACATTATCAAGTCCCGTCGTTTCCACTATGATATCATCTAAATCCCTTGTTGACCGCAAAGCCTTGCCAAACTTTTGCATTTGCTTAAGTATCTCATCATCTCTGTTTCCTTTGAATAACTTTGCACATAAATTTATGGCTCTCTTTAGTTCGCTTTGGGTTAATGACATCACACTGAGTTCTGCGATCCATCGTTTCAACTGGGAGTTGTCAGTTTCCATTTTCTCAAGCAATTTTTCAACTCGGGCTAACAGTGCAGTCGGATTCTCATCTGATGCGATCTTTCGCACTTTCGGGGCAGGTTTTCCCTCACCTTCTGACACGGTTCTAATTATCATATGAGATTCAGTTTCTTCATCTGATTCGAATTTAGCCACTAGTTTGTTCAGCTTCTGTCGCATTTCTCGAAATTCCTTTTCCATTTTGTCTTGAAATTCCTCTCTCTGAGCATATGTCATGTTACTGGTGTTTGGCATATCTTCTTGGAATCTGATTGATTTCTTTAAAATAGGTCTGCTGAATCTCTCTGAGTTCCTTGGGCATGATCGCGCCATGTGGCCGTATCCCTTGCACGAATGACATTGTATCTGTCCATTTGTATTCACTTTGTCCCTTTGTGGTGAAGGTGACGCTGACGATGATCTTGATCTGGTAAAACAGTTTCTGCTAATATGCCCTTTCTTTCCGCATCGATAGCATTCGACATCACTGCTGATCCTTTTGTTTTCTGTAAATCTCTTGTTAGGGCTGGGATTTTTCCCATATTTGAACCAACATTGATTTGAGTAGTGTCCAGACTTTTTGCAATGTTCGCATTGAGGATTATTTACCTGTCCATTTGATTGTACACTCATCGCTGTTCTACCGGCTTGAAATCTAGTATTTGGTCTTAAAATTGGACTACTGATTTGATTTATTTTCTTTTCATCCCATGGTGCTCTCACAGGCGTAATTGACCGCTCACATCTCTCCACATTAACTCCAAAAGCATCTGATCTTTTTGCACTTTTTAAATTCAGCTCTATCTTCATGGCTTTCTTCACGAGCTCATCGAAATTGGAAAAATCCACATAACATAGGGCCTTTTTGATTTCGGAGTGGACTCCGGTTATAAACTGATCTTCTAACAGCTCTTTAACCTGCTTGGCCATATCTACTTGATCGGGTTTGACTTCGAAGGCTTTATCTGCTAAAGTGGTCAGATGATAAGCAAACTCACTGACCGATTCATCTGGACCTTGAACTCGATTATAAAATTTCTGTCGCATGATTCTTTTGATATCTCCACCAACCAGTTTCAGTGCCTTGCATCCTTCAATTTTGTCCAATCATTGCCAACATTTCGTTTGTCGACTTGCTGCCAGGCTTCTCTTGCCGCACCTTTCAGATAGAGTGGGAATCTCTGAACCATAATGGCTTGTGTCCATCCGTATGCTGAGGCGTACATATAATAATCTCCCATGAAATCTGCAAATTCAACAGGGTCTCCCCCATATTGATTGACGGGTAATTTCTGACAACTTGCGAAATCAATCATCTCTCTATTGAGAGGCATAACAGCATTATCATTTGCCATTTGGACTTGTTTCTGACTTCTGAGGTTGTATCGATTCACTTTGAGCTAAACTTCAAGCGTTAAACAATAATTTAAAATTACTTTTCAACTTCTTTTAAATCTCCCAATAATAGCCTTTTATAATCTCGTTAACACTATTTTCAAACTTCTAAGCCGACTTTCACTCACGTCAGTACTAATTCTTTTTATAATTCCTTTTTCACTAGCTTCCAATAATTTCCCTCCGACTTTCAATCACGTCGGTACTATTTTTTTCAATAATTATTTTTTCACTCACTTTCAATAATTTTCCGCCGACTTGCGATCACGTCGGGCTCACCAGAATATATGTTGGGTTTTGGATTATTTCAAGTCGGTTCTCTCTGACTCCTGGTGTTCTTTAAATTAAAACAATGAACGACCCAACGTATATTGAAACAACAGGTTTACAATTTATTATCACGCTACAATGACCAATTAAAGTTTATACGATTCTCTGCTCGGCGCTGATGCTTTGCAAACAAACAATATTCACCTTTTGATCCTTTAGTTCTGTTGACTCTCGTTTTCCTCGGTTTCTGTTTGGTTTGATCCCTTTTTGCCTTTCCGTATTCTTAATTCTATTTCTTCTTTTCCCTACTTCCCTAATTCGTTTATCTCTTTTCCTACAGTCTGATTCTTCGAACCCTAGCTGAGGCAGAATGCCGATTTTCTCTGATTTTCCCTTTGCTTATATACTCCTCGAAATCAGGATGACAAATGGTTATTGCCGAGCCAATCTTTCGTTTGACATTTTCTCCTACGTGTTTGCTTCGGCTGTCATCCATAATGGTCCAACGAATCCAGATAATTAATGGCCCTACCGGTCTTCCTACGCGCGCTATCTTCTCCTTACTCTTTTCCCATTAATCATTGTGTCAAGCTAATGGGCCCAAATCTTCCTTTTGTTTGCCTTTCTTCTTGTTTACCCAGCTCGGGTTTCCTTCATCTCTCGGGTTCTCCATTGGCTCGGGTTTCCCATTAGCTCGGGTTTTCCATTAGCCAATTAATTAATTAATTAACGTTTTCTGTTTTCATACATTTGAATGTTTTTCAACCCTTTCTAACCCTTTTCTGATAAATCCCTAACCGTCATCTTGTTGACCATTAGCTAATCTATAACTGTCCCGTTTTTCCCATTCGATTTCGATGATTTTTCCATTTATTGATTTTTCTCGGATTTCCGGATTCTCGCCTTTCGTAATTGCTTTTTGCATTTTCTAATACTGTTTCCATCGCACTTTCATTTACTATTAATTCTGTGCACGATCCCGCTTTTATTTGCCTTTTTTTTTCGCTTACTTTCCATTTGAATTATTATCCTAAATTTTATTTAAATTTTTAATTTTAATTTACAGACCTCAACAAATCTATAGTTATGTTTCGCAGCAATATTTTCAGTTATGTTATTTTGGTTTATATGCATCGATGCACGATTTAAAATTTGTTTATATGAATGCCAAATATACAGTTTATGCGTCGAGACTTTTGCCTAATTCACCTGGTAATTTATTTTTTTATTATTTTGTTTTGGTGGCCCACAGCCCAAACATAACGCAAGATAGAAAAATAAAACACACTATCGCAAATCGTGTAAGTGCGTGTATTATCGCCAATGATTTCGTGCCTGTGAAGGCTCCGGCATGAGAACGCAGGAGCTGGAACGTCAATATTATCCGTATATAGGGGAAATTGGAAGGTAAAGGAGTAATCCTTTGGCTGCTCCTTCATCATCCGTTTCCTGTAAAATTGACATAAATTTTTAACAACAATCGGCTCAAAATATCTAACACCAAGTAGTCCAGTGGGCACTCATTAATTATGAAATGAACATACATGGATCTTAAGGACAAAGAGAGGGAATGGGTAGTGGGGAAAATTGCGAAATCGTTGCAACAGTTAAAATGAATAGCCATCGGAAAAAGATTAATCCGAACGACCAAATTCATAAAAAATAATGTTTTTAAATAAGAATTAAATAAATTATGTTAATTTGAAACGGAAAATATGGGCAGAACGCTGCGCAAATTTTTGGAAATAGTTAAAACATTTATCATAAAAAACTGTAAAATAAGGGCGGAGCGCTGCTCAAATTTTCCGAATCAACTAAAATACTTATAGAAAATAGAAAAATAAAAGTGAAATGCGACTCAACGGTTGGTATAAGATTATTATGAAACTGAAAAATAAGGGCAGAATGCTGCTCAAATTTTCCGAATTAATTCAAATACTTAACAAAAATAGCAAAGTGAAAATGAAACTGTAAAATAAGGGCGGATCGCTGCCCAAATTTTCCGAATTGATGAAAATACTTATAGAAAATAGTAAAGTAAAATGAAATGTTGTTCAAATGTTAGTGTGATATCCTTATAAAACCGAAAAATAAGGGCGGAACGCTGCAAAATTTTTCGAATTAACATAAATACTTTATCGAAAAACCGGAAAAATACAGATGGATTACAGCTAAATTTTTTTACAAGAAAAATATTTTATAAAGCGGAGGAATAATGAAGGATCTCTAGTAAAAACTTGATAATAATAATGATAATAGTAAGGATAATGGTAATTATAATAATAATAATAATAATAATAATAATAATAATAATAATAATAATAATAATAATAATAATAATAATAATAATAATAATAATAATAATAATAATAATAATAATAATCATAATTAGGATAATAATAATAGTACTAATAACGATAATCATAATAGTAATAATGATAATAGTAGTAATAATGATAATAGTAGTAATAACAATAATGGTAGTTATAAAGATAATAATAAAGGTAATAGTAGTAACAATTAATAAAGTTAATACAGATAATAGTAACAATGACAATTCTAGTATCAATAATAGAGAACATTGTAGTTATAATAGGGATAAGAGTAAGAGGGATAATGTAAGAATATTTAACCTAACAAAGGGTGTACATGCCATAGAATAATCATCTACACGGACGACGATAAGAAGGACTATGGGAATGGACCTGACAACGAATGACATGAGAATATAGGTGAACCTTTGAAAGAGACAGGAGAATAATGGGACCTAAAAATTGAAAGCGAGCACAGGTCTTCTATCGATAGCTCGTTCGGTCAATTATAGCATTAGTAATAACGCTCACTTTTTGCGGACGAGTGCCGAGTGGTAAGCGAAAGAATATTTGTATTGGGTTGTCTGGGTAACAACCATATAGTTTCAAATATCACCACCCAGAAACCCACCACACAAATTTGGGGGCTCAGCCGGGATAGAAATGATTTTTTTTGGCAACCGATCAAAGAGCACAAGACGCAAAAGTTTCACCGAACCCCAGAGAGATAACAAATGAGAACGACAGATGAATAAGAAATGAAATAAAGAAAGATGGAAAACGACCAACTTGAGCTATCATTTAAATTTGGATAAACATACAGACATATCTTCTCTACAAAGTTATTGAGACAAAAAGTAGGTCAACAAGCTTTATCATGTGGTTTAATTATTTGCGAGGGGAAAATGTTATCAAGCCTATCGTATAACTATCCTGCACTGAAAATCGGGACACCAAGCAGTGTTCAGCCTGTAAATAAAAAGCCAAAAAATTCCCGGTGAAATTTGTGTTAAATAAATATTTTAGTTAATCTGCTCGAATTGAAAAACTTTTCCTATTGAACGCGATAAATCAGAATATATGGAGAAGAGAAACAATGATACATATACATATTTGTGTACCAATATGTGTATGTATGTGTATATATATGTGTGTACGTGTACCAATGATAAGGAACCTCAAGTGAAAGATATAATTGATGAATTAATAGAAAATATGAATGATTTTCCAAAATTCCGAAATCCTATGAATATAAAAGAGAAACTTCCATTGGAAAAGATAACAATTTTACAACCATTATTATCCTAGGCCATTAGCATACAATAAAGAGCAAAAAGACAACATAAGCCATCATATGTATTTAATAAAATAGTTAAAATTTCATATTAAAATCTGATCTGAATCAGGAACATTGTGCACAATTGCATGCAGATATTACTTGGGTAGAAATGGATTTTGAGAGATTGCCTGAATAATTAAAAAAATAATAGTTCTACAAATGTCAAAAGTGCCAAAAAATCACCTGGGCATTTGTACTCGACCTCAACAGTAGAAATGGTTGGGAAGCAGCATTTGCAATCTCGGATTTGATTCAATTTCCCATTAACATAACTGATTTCAGTGCGGCTTTTACACATCCCTTCACATGATCCGACATCCACTGGATTTCTAGACACGCAAGTCTCTTGTTCTACAATGGTTAAGTTGCTGACCTTCTGACACTTACTAGGGGGTTGAGGCGAGGTAGTTGTTATCCGTACTAACATAACCATAACATCGGCACATTAAAAAAACTTCTTTACCAGTTGTAGTAGTAACGTTGTTCGGTACGCATTTTTCGCAACATTCACCAGGTACTCTCATAAGCGTATGCGTTAATAGACATTTAATAGATGGACATTCAGTGCTGCTTGAAATGATCATTGATTCACCGTCTTTCATAGTGCATTTAAAATTTCTGCAAGGACCATCATTCCAGATTTCTCCCACTGAATATTCCTTTCCGTTATACTTACAAACAGGATCGACTTTGACACATTTACAGCAGACGTTATCATTCGGATTATCATTGACCATTTTATGACGCGGAGGACACCTTTGAAAGAAATCAAATAAAATAAACTTAACATTGGACTCAAATGAAATTTAACTTTTTATTGACACCTGGAGGGTTTTTACAAGACGCTTATATATATAAATGGAACATAATTAAAATAATTAAAAATAAAATATAATTGAATTACTACAATAAATCTTTTTAAATAAAAATTTTTTATTGTTTAACTTTTTAAGAGTTTCTAATAATATTTTACCAATTTTCCTCAAACAATTATAATAATAATTAAAACAAAAATAAAAATATAATAATAAAATAATAATATGATTTAATTTATATACTCAAACAAATTATTATTTTTAAATGTTTTAATTTTTTTGTTACAACATTTTAAATTGACTTTTAAATTATCTTTAAATTTATTATAAAAACTTTTTTTGTTTTTCACCTCTAATTTCTTTATAAGTGACATAATATATTTTCTACAAAATTTGACTATGAATCAGATTTATTTAAGGCTGTTGATTTAACGATTTATCGTTCATCTTTATCTTTTACTTTTGGTGTTGATAAATTAGTTGAATTGTTGATAAAGAAGATTTAGATATGGTCGTTTCGAATTTGCGAAAGTCACGCAATATGTTCCTTATTAATTGTGCTTGTATCATTTTTTTATCTATTTACATGTAATTAGTGTAATGCAACATACATTGAAGGGACTTCCCATCATATCTGTACTCGAATTCTTGAGTCGATTGATCAATATTAGTGGGCATGATAAAGACTGCATGAGTAAAATATGTGAGGCGTTGTTAATAAGGTTATTGGATTCAATGATTAATGTGCAAAATCTTATGAGTACGCGTGCTTTGAATGTTTTTAATAGTTTAATTGTGTAAAATTGGGATAAGTAAAAATGTTGTTTGTTTTTTAAAATTTTAATTTCTAATATTAATCAAAAATTTTTATATTATAGAATTTGTTTTAAATAAAAATATAATTTTAAAAGAAAATGTAACATTCTAAACAAATAAGGATATTAAAATATTTAAAATTCGTAATACATTGATTGGTTTTAAATCTAAAGATAACAGCAAATATGTCGAAATATATCGTAAAAGTGTGTTTGAATGACTTCTTCGTGTAATTAAATCATTACATGTTTATTTAATTATTTATAAAATTAATAATAATACTAATAATAATAATAATAATAATAATAATAATAAAAATAATAAAAATTTTCAAATTGATTAAAAGAATCACACAAAATTGGTTCTGAACTAAATAAAAGAAAAAACCAATCCAAAATATATATTCAGCTACAATATATTTTGACAGAATTTCTGCCTTCGTCAAGTAGTCTGGAGCTTTAAACTATTTAGAATAAACCATTTTTATTTAAGCAAATTTCTGATTTTATTTTATCAAAAATCAAAAATCTTGCTTTTATATATCACAAATTCTACAAAATTTAAAATAAAATTAATTTTCCAAAATCGAGACTTTATCAAAATTTAAATATAACCAACAAAATATTTAGAAATTTTAATAAAAATAATAATAATAATAGATTAATAAATATTAATTTTAAGCATATGAATTTAATTTGTAGGTTATTCGAACTAGAGTTCTAACCATAACAAAATACTAACTTGTCATAAATAATAAATAAATATAAAAAATCCTCTTACTGATCGAAATGACATCCTTTCTCTACACAAAATGCTCCTTTAATTTCATCACATCGACAATCAAGACATTCATTCGTCCAGTTCTGTCCAATTTCATATGTTTTATTCAGGTAACTACATGGGCATGTTTTGACACATTTGTCGAGTATTTCTGAGAACACCTTTCCCTCTGGACAGCAACAACCAGATTTGCAACCCATAAGTTGACAGTTGGCTTCAATATTGTTCTTATTGCACGTTCTATGGCAATTTTCACAAGTGCATGGGATCATAGTTTCCTTGCATGTTGCTTAATTGAATAAATATTATTTGATGGATAAAAATTGCCAAAACCAATTACATGGACAATTGCTAACAGTTAATTCCTGAAGACTATCCTTAGTGCATACTAGAACTTTGCATGGATCATTAGTCTGAATTTTGTCTCCAAACTGTACAATAATTCTTATTATTTTATTGACAAATAAAAAAGCTTTACGGCATAAGTTTTCCCATTGAAATAGCACGGACATTCCGATACTTTGATGCATTTTCCATTGTTATTTACCATTCCTTCAGGACACTGACAGCCAGGAATACATTTTGAAGGGCACTTCGAAATACCGTTGTTTTCGGCTAACAGATCACAAGTCTGTTGACATGAGCAATTGACATGGACAAACGGTGGAAGACAAACTACACAGCAGGTTAATATAAAATCCGAAATATTATAAATATCATTTGTATTAATCCTGCTCACCTTTGCCACAACCATATACTACCAAGTTCAAAGAAATCTGTCTAGAAGTTTCGAATCTCTTCATAAAAAGTAATTTAAAACTTAAAATAGATGTTTTCTCGAATTTTATTGAAACAGAAGCATTATTCTTTTGATAACCGTCAAACGTTTTGATCATTCTGTAGGTTTTTCCATCGTCACTCGTGAAAATACTAAAATTGAAAACATTGAGAAATGATTCAAATTATTTGTAAAAGTCATTAGATATAGAAATAGTGAAAATGCTATTTATTTTATATTCCTGAATGTGAGCGCAGGGACCTAGAGATTGCTGTCAAGGTTAAAAATAAAAAATATCTCTAATTTATCATAAGAATTGGTATTGTGCAATTTTGGTTAAGTACACAGTCCAAAGCGATTCATTTACCATGGAATCTGCTAGCATCAATTGGCATCATTGGAAATGTCAAAATTAATCTGGTTGTATCTCCATTTATGTATTATATATATCAAGACAGTACCGTTCCATCATTGGAATCAGGTGGATCAAGGAAAGTCTAGTAAATATTAGAGATACGTGATTGGTGCATTGAGTCAACAACAATTGTTTTAATAAGGATACAACAATAAATTTGAATTGAGTATTCAGAGAGTTTCCCTAGGAGACAAATCAAAAGAAAGGAAAGATGATATTTTAAATTGCCAAAAGATGAAATAACAACAAATCCCGTCGAAGAATTCAGATATAACGTCTTCAATGTTGTAATTGATACGGTTATTGTACTTTGTGAGTGCGGAACTTTCCTTTAGTAAATTGAATTTAATAAAAAATCATCTACTTTCAACAATTTTTGAAATTCTAAGTATTGCAAAGGATTCATTAATAAATAAATTTATCCTAGATTTTTGATAAAAAATGTGTCCATATAAAGTAAAATGGCAAGCGTAAAAAAATAAAGTTAACAACGAAATAATATGCTGCTTCTTTTTCTACCAAAGACCTTATCATAAGATTAGGTTCTTAAAAGTATCGTATATGATGCTTCTTCGTCTAACTACGGTCCATTGTACCGTCCCAGGAATAACTTATGCTCCAGCTCTTGATACCGATCGATATCACATATGTTGAGGTTTGTCTAAAATGATGCAAAGAGATGAGCTGTACAGGAAATTTATAATGGCAAAAGTCATAAGAATTCAGAATTAATAAAATAATTGAAACATTTGAAAAATTAATGATTGACATATTGTGGAAGAAATTGGTATGTACCTATATTAAACAATAAGACGAATACGGCAAAATAAAATCAATGACAGTCTACAGAAAAAATATATATTCAAAAAATTAATTTTAATTATAAATGAATGGATAATTTAGTAGCTATATGGGAAACCCGAGTCTAATCTGAAAATTCCAGCAGTAAATGAGAAAATAGTGAGTTTAATCCTTCCACACAATGAGATTAAATTTTCACTATCAATTAGTGAAAAATGTAGAGGCAAGAAGTCGCTTTGCTGATTATTTTGTTTTCTGTACGATATAGCTTATAAACATTTTCTAATTTTCTAATTTAATTATTTAGATTGTGAAAGTTAATATAAAAAGCAGAGAAATTAACGACAATGTTAACAGACAACGTTAAACAGAGTTGGAAGAAAATTAAAGGTCGAGCATTAACAAGTGTGTGAAACTATTAACCAAAATAAACGTACCAGAAAAGGCTTTTAGGGTTTCCAGCTTTATCGTTTTGATAGAAAGGTACAGATACGTTGAGCTAATTATGTGACTATTTTGTCTATTAAGATCAAATAAATTTATTGCATTGGATTGTTCTCAATTGGTTTATAAAATGAGCACGGAGCCCAAAATTATACTACCGACTAACCGATATGAATCCAGCACATTCAATAAACTATTTTTAAAATCAAACATTTCATCAATGGAAATTTTAAAAATTATTTATAAAAAATTGGAAGTAGAAAGTTTAGCAAATTTACCGTATTAATTATATTTATATTGAAACAGATTAAGAATTAAATATCATTACATGCACTAATTTGGACGACCCTTCTCTAATTTGATATAGAAATATTAATTCATAAAAATATAATATTACTTCATTTCAAGGACATTATTCATCTGAAATAATTTAATATTAGTTAGAGTCATCGTATTTTTGAATTTCATTTCAAGTTGAGGAACATAATCGTTTATGCTAGTCATCCAAGAATTCGTTTCGTTTCCGCCAAGATTTGAACTTTTTATAATTTCGAAAACATATTTTTCCGTATTCAACTCAACTTCCGGATCACATTCTGAAAACAAAATCATATCAGAGCATGAAAAATTCTACTAGACGAAATGTAATTGTATCAGAAACTCATTGTTGCATATGATGAACTTCTTTAGTTTTCCTTCACGAAATAGTACCATTTATATCAGACATAACCAACCTTAATGACCTTTTATGCCACTTTGAAAATGCACCATAATCCCATGGGCCGCATAAAAGGATATAACTTTTTTAGCGTGAAAATTTTAAACAGAAAAATCATTATTATGGTTTCAATTATTATATTAACGACAGAACAGTTAAACATATATAACTATTCATATATATTATTTTAATGATATAATATATATGATGAATATGTAATCAGTGAGGCATTGAAATATCTGATAGGCAGTAAAATATGCTAGTATAACCTACTGGTTAATTGCGGGAAAATACGATGCACGTATGTGTATTTGTATTGTTCATAACTTAATTACTTTAGATACTCCTCTGTCATAATGATTTGGTTAATTTGTGATATCTATAAATATTATGACACAAATGCGTTATTATAAAATTATGGAATTGATAATTTTCAAGTTTCATCTTCATTATTCATTGAATACTGAAACAAAAAGGTGAACTAGACTGATATAGCTTGTTATTTAAATTAACATCTTAAGTATAAACCATAATATAAATTACTGACGGAGATTTGCTGATATGCTGTCATAATTATGTAATTTATCTATACACTGAATACCAAAACAGAAAGAACAAAGGTTGATTGACTTGATATCTATTGCGTCATCTAATAATAGAAACACAGTAGGAGGATATATAAACCCAGCCCTAAGAGATTCGCTTAAATTTCGACATTGCAGATATATCCATCAAGGTAAAGAGGATAATTATATATTTATATATAAACGAATAAGAAATTACCACTCGGTTTCTTTGTCGTAGTCACTGGGTAACTGACTGTAGTGGTCGTACCAGGTGGGGTTATTGAAGCACAATTTCTATCTATTGATTGTGCACATGTTACTAATGTACCCGATCGAAAAACTTCCTTATGACTCAGAGGGCAATTCAATTGATCGCAATTTTCTTTGACGTATGTGGCATTTTTGCATTGTTTATCACATGTATAGATCAAACAGAATTCAATCGTGCAGGGTTTCTCTGTCGTCGATGGAACAAAAGTAGGAACAGTTAACACCGGACTTGAAGTACCTGTTGAACAAGTAAAAACGTTAATTGTGAACTAATGATTTGAATATGTACTTGTTGAAACGCAGTTTTCTTCTATCCGTCTTGTGCAAACGATGTATGTATCGTTTCTAAATCCTTCTTTAGATCGACCTACACAAATCAGTTTTGAACAGTCTACATTTCGCGATTCTCCAGTGACGCATTCTCCTTTACATGTATATTCAGAACAGAACATGTATGTGCAGATAGGTTTGAATGTAGTTGTTGATGGGGTTGTTGTTGTTGTTGCTGTCGATGTCCGTGTTGGTGTTTGAACAGTTGATGCAGTTGTTGTTGTTGTTGCTGTGGATGTCGGTGTTGAAACAGTTGATGTGGTTGTTGTTGTTGCTGTGGGTGTCGGTGTTGAAACAGTTGATGTGGTTGATGTTGATGTCGATGTTGGTGTTTGAACAGTTGATCTGGTTGTTGTTGTTGCTGTGGATGTCGGTGTTGAAATAGTTGATGTGGTTATTGTTGTTGCTGTCGATGTTTGTGTTGGAACAGTTGATCTGGTTGTTGTTGAAATGCAGTTTTCCTCAATTCGCTTTGTACAAACAATATATGTATCGTTTTTATATGCTTCTTCAGATAGACCAACACAGACCAGTTTTGAGCAGTCTACGTTGCGCGATTCTCCAGTTACACACTCTCCTTTACAAGTATATTCAGAACAGTACATATATGTGCAGATAGGTTTGAATGGGGTAGTTTTTATAGCTGTTGTTGTGATTGTCTTTAGTGTTGTTGTTGCTGTCGGTGGCGGTGTTGATGCAGTTGTTCTTGTTGATGTTGGTGTTGGTATTAATACAGTTGTCGTACTTGTTGTTCCACAATCGGTTGTGTTTGTTGTAGATGACATGCATTTTACATTTACATGATAAATAGTTTTAGAGCCCGCTCTTTCTTCATAAGATTGAATGAATGACTGATATCCATCCTTACAAACGCAATTTTCTGGATGATCGGTAGCGATTTCTTTTCCCCAGCTGTCCCTTTCGTTCAGGCATTCTCCGCAATGAGGATTACAAAGATAATCAACTTGACAATAAGTTTCAGTTTTATTTTGTACACAATTACAACATTCGACATTGCCACTCACTTTCGAACAAGATTTAATATAATCCTTCAAACGTAAATTATTAGTTATCATGAATTATTTGATAATATATTTACCTTAGGGCATTTTTCAGGTAATTTACTGCTTCGACAAGAGACTTTATGATCTGAACAGAAGCACATGTCCGTTGCACACTGACCTGAGTTAATTGAACTGTTCACTAATTGATGATTCTTAAATAAAAAAAAGGTTGTAAAATTTTTACTCATTTTTACAAATATATTAGACATTGCTACCTGATACTTCAAGTGATGACCTACAAAACTCATCTTTTTCCCACACAAGACATTGAAATTATGACTTATAGAGAATTTATGTTATTATTGAACAGATGCAATATAATTCATCGAATCAATTATAATAAATAAGGTTTATGTAAATAACATCTATTTAAAATAACACTTGATTAAGGTAAAAAATTTAAGTTACATAGGAAAAAAAAATTTTTGATCTATAATCACAATGAAAATAAATGAATTATTAAAATTAATGTTGTTATGTGATCTTTGATTTGTTCATCGGTAACTACTTATGATAACTCGACTTCTCCAACAATTTCAGTAGCATCCATATGAATGTTTCAATCATAAACCTCAAGAATTGACTCGAATAAACAATGAAGGATAAGGTTAACGCAGAAGATCATTGAAAAAACTCGATTTCAAGTTACTGGCAACCATCTGCGAGCAGATTTAATAAATGAGCAATATTTGGACTTATGAACAACTTTTTATCTTAAAGTAACAATGTAATAAATTCATTTGCCCTTGTACTACTAACTTAAGAGTAAAAAAGAGTACATTTGTTTTATTGGAATTAGATATTAGGATAAAGATTACATATTAATAAAAGTAAGAGTGAGATATGACACTTGCAAGTACTGTAATACTATAATAAATTCTAAAAAGGGCTTTAAAATATTTTCGCAGTCAAGTTGAAACAATATTCTTATAAAAACTAAGGATTCTGCAGCATTTAAATAAAAAACATCAAATAATATATACAAGTATGTAAATAAAAACACATTTATGTTTCAATTTTAAAAACGAAGAACTTTGAAACATGTTTTGTTCCTTTTTCAGTTTTCTTTGCCTTTGAATGTAGACTATCAATCAACATTTTAAAATGAAAAATATTAATCAACAGTCTTCAGAAGAAAATATTTTCCCATTTTGATCATATCAATTTTCTTTGGCATTACATATTTTTTTTAAATATGCATTTGATAGCAATCGAATAAAAGCAGTTCAGTATATAAATGTTCTGTGAGACACAATAGATATAGGTTACATTTTTATGTGACTTAGTATTTATTGCAGGTCACAAAACATCAGACATCGGTAGAAACCGAAATAGATTTGAACCGGGACATTAGATCATCTCATATAGGTACTAGGGACACATAGGCTAGAGACTTCAAAACAGGATAATTCATGTTACTTGTAAGTTCTGAAAACCCTAATTATAAAGGCAATTCTAAAGATGACCGCAAATAATACACTAGAAAAGGACGAAAATTTATTTAAAATTTGAAATGATGAAACTAAAATTCATTATTAAACGCCCTTTTCGGTGAAGTTTTTTAGTTAGTTTCTAATGAATAAAAACTCCCAGTAAAAATAAAATAATTTGTTTATTCAAATTCAATATAAATTTCATCATCTCCATATCCTTTGTTAGTGTTTTTCAAATCAAACGCATTATCGCTTGGTGAATAAATGGATCTATAGAAATTAACCCCCCTCCTGAAACATCAAATTTCATCATCTCCAGAATCCTCTAAGCTCTTAGTCAATCCAAATATTGAAATTGCTTTAAAATTCGATTTTTTTCTGCAAAATCTTTTGTTTTATGTTTATTCTTTTCCTCATAATAATGTTTCACGTTTGCATGAGTATTTTTGAGATCATGATCTGTATTCATCTAAATAAGGATCAAGATATCCGTTTCCCATATTTATAACACGGGGCTTTAAAAAAAGTTTAAATGTATTTTTTCAGAAATCGATTCTTTTCTAAAAATAAAACCATTTTCAAAAATATTTATTCGTATTTATAATAGCGGCTTTTCTTTGTGATTTTTTTAAAAATAATTAAATGAAAAAAAAACCCAAGCGCTTAATAGAGTTTCATAATGTTTATTGAAATAAAAGTTTTGTATTGATATACAATTGTATTGCTATTTTATTAAAGTTTTATAAAAAAAAATTCACCATTTCAAATAATAAAAAGTAATATAGAAAAAGAAAATATTCTAATTATGAAATGGACTGTGAGCGTGATAAAGAGCCTGATGTATTTTGCAGCAACCTGCCATTATTCAACAAAGATTTGTCAATTCAATTGCATGAAAATGCTGAACCAAACATGGCAAAAGTAACCATAACAAAGAAACGGGATTTGGATTAGGAAACTCTATATTGCCTTTTGATATTCAAAAGGTTGAGAACCTTCAGTGAAGATCTATTTTTCCGAAAATTAGGGGGAAAAGGTTAAATTTCTAACCAGCAGCCAAAAATGCATTCAGTACCGACACTGCTGGCACCTACAGGTCAGCTACCACTGAATTGACATATATGAAAGCGATTTTCATTTGAGATTAAATTATTTTCATAAGAAATATTAAATATTTTCACCAAAATAATCTGTTTATATTTTAGATTTCCTTTATAATTCCATTTTTTTAGGTATGTAAATTGATATTTTGTTTAATATAAGCTCCATTTGTAACATTTCATTGAAAATGACCCGGCAAGTTTTGATTGGATCGGGAAACAAATTCTTATATTTAATTAATTTATTAAAATTATTATATAAGTACAGTTCTAAAATTAAATTCTTTTCGATATTTCAGATAAAAGAAAATAGATAAACAAATTCATAAACAAATCTTACTTCATATTGCCTTCCATTGACCATGCATCCAGTAACATTTTTAAAACATCCAAGAATTTGTATTTTAATAGCGACTCTATCACGTCCATCTAATGAGTCCGTGACTTGGAAAATGAACGACTTCAGAGGTTTATTCAATTCCAAAACTGGGGGGAAAGTTGTGAAAGTTTTCGTTTGTTTAGTTACAGTATTTGTTTTGTCAATGGCCGTGAATTCAATTTTACCGATTTGCTCACTAAAGATGATCTATATTTCAAAGAACAGATAAAGATTCTCATTAAATGAAAAAAATAAAACTTTTTCAATAAATGGAATTTCACGATTTCCATTTTCAGTAAAATCGATAGAAAACACCAAAGAACTGCTTATAGAAATAATTAGGCCAGAAGAATCCGATTCTCTCAACAAAGAGACCCGACTGTCATATTTGTTATTTATTTTTACTTGCTGATCAACTATGTAAAATTCAGAAACTAGTCCGTTGATGACTTTACAAGGGGTAGGTTGACCAGAGGTGATTGAGATCGGGGTTGAAGATTTAGTAGTCGTTATTGTCGATGATGAAGGGATCGAGGTGGTTGATGTAGTTTTCGACGAAGTAGACGTTGAAGTTGTCGACGCCGTGGGTGTTGACGTGGTAGTTACGACATGAGTTGTGGTTACTTGTTTCATAGTACTTTCAGTCGTTGATGTTGTTGGTCCAGATGTTGAAACTGAACTTGTACTTTTTGTTGTAGTAGTTACACTTGGAGTTTCTATCTTGCTTAATGTTGTCGAAATTGTTGTGGTTATTCTAGAACTTGTACTTTCTTTTGGTGTGGTTCCACATGTGGATTCATCAACCGTGTATGACATGCATTTCGCATTTATGACTGTCCTTGTTTTCGAGTCATATTTCTCTTCATATGTATCAATGAATGACTGATAACCGCTTTTACAAACACATTCCGTTGCATTCTTGACGATTTCTACCTTGCCCCAAATGTCACTTTCATCAAGACATTGTCCACAATGAGGATTACAGAGATAATCAATCTGGCAATATGTGTTTGGCTTATTTGGTAAACAATTGCAGCATTCGAGATTTTCATTTACTTTCGAACAAACCTTTATCTCATCCTACATTACAATTATGTCATTATGACATCGGTTATGTTACATTTGATATAATTACCTTTCCGCACGTTTTTGTTGGATTCTGAGTTCGGCAACTGATTTTATGATCAGAACAGTAGCAGATTTTGGATGAGCATTCCTCTTTAGTCATTGTTGTGTTCAAGGTTTGATGATTCTGAAAATTTGAATTTTTAAAAGCCTTTTCTAACCATCAATAAAATTAAATTCAATCCAACCCTCACATCTTTCATGAAATTCATTTTAACCAAATTGAATGAGAATATGGTTATTCATAAATATTATATTTAAAGATATGATAAAAATAAAAATTGGAAATAAGTGAATATATTTTAAAGAAATGAACAAAAGTAATCAAATAAGCTTCCGTTTTTCTATGTGTTATTGCTGGCTAATCTGGATAAATAATAATTTTAATATTTCTTTTGTCGTTCTTTGATCTTCCATTTGAAAATTAATTCGAAATTATAAATTAAGAAACTTGAAATTAAAAATGTTAACAACGTGTTAAGTAGGTAAAATAAAAATATTTTCGAATTTACAAAATTTACAAAATTAATAGTAGAAATAAGTTGTGAGGTCAGTTCTGATAAAATAAAATACGCTTGATACCGTAAGCTGAGAGTCATTCTAATTATTAACATTAATTAAATTGCAATCATAGAATTAAGCAAACGAAATAATTAATCAAAACTCATCTCGCATTATATAAATGTATATTTTAGAGACAAAAATTGAATAGTAAATGTACCTGATAATATTTCCCGTCCAAAAAGCACCCGGTTATATTCTTGAAGCAACCAATCACTTCTAAATCTACTAATCTCTTGCTAGGTACTTCTTCCTTTTCGATGACAATTTCCACGGAAATCAGATACTCACCGACATCAATTGTAAACTCCTTTTCGTCCGATTGATAAACCTTTCTCGACGAAATTCTATTTCTATCTGTAAAGATCAACTCAAATGAATGAAGTTGCTTTCCAATTATCAGCTGAATTCAGAAACATTCATTAATAATAACAATAATTGACAAAAACATTTCTACTTGATGAGTAAATGGAATTTCTCTATTTCCATTGTCGGTTAGATCAATCTTGATTGCTGTGCTCTCTTCTGTAGTTATTTCCAATCCAGACGAGTCAGATTTGCGCAATTTATACGCATTATTAATATTATTATTCTTATTATTCTTATCAGATTTGCTGTTGATAGAGATTTGATGGTCAGCAATGAACACGTTTGATACCATTCCATTAACCAATTTGCATGGAGCCGTTGTAGTTATGGGAGGCAATGTCGATGTAGAAATCGTTGTTGATTTCGAGGAAGATTTTGTCGTTACTTTCTCTTTTGTTGTTGTCGATTCTGTTAATGTTGATGTTCCTTCTGTCTTTTTCTCGAAGCATCCCAAGATTTGAATTTTAAGGAAGATTTTTTCTTGATTATTTTTGAAACTCAGTACAGTAAATTCCAAAGTTTTTATATTCTCATTTATTAACAAGACTACCGGTTCGTCTTTATAACTAACTTCAGATTCAAGATTATCTTTTCGTACTCTAATTGTTTCAACTCCTCCAGTAAAGATGACCTGAAGGTTACAATATTACATATCAGTCACATTGAATACATTCAGAAATTTAAGGAGAATTACAATCATTAACTAAGGAATTCTCTATACAATTTAGCGAGGCTCGGAGTGTTTGGGAAAAGAGCAATAAACTTTGAATGTCCATATCAAATGCTATTTCGCAAATGAATATTGCTGAGAGACTAAATATGATCAAATATCCCTTTTGATTCAAAATCGAAGGTTATGCCGAATTTGCTAATATCCGAGGTGAAAAATAAGATTATGAAAATCCGGAGGAAAATGCAACTAGATAAATCCGCTGAAGCCAATTACGTCAGGAAAAATTATTATTTTCAGGAAAAAACACAACAAAGAGAAAATAACAATGTCGGAACCTTTTGTTAAATATGAAAACATTGAAATATAGTTGAAATGTGGATGAAGATAAATGAAATTCTTATGAGCAAATAAACAGCCGACTGATACTCAAAACATCTGTAAGGAAATGCAGGATATGTAGGATCATTACTTGACTGATAACTCTCACGTTCACAGATTTGCAATTTCAAAGGACACAATCGAGAGTTGTGAACTAAACGTACGTCCAAATAACCCAGAGTTCGGATTCGAACTTCTATTGGTTTAATCACCTCAAGAAATTCTTCCGAAGTCAACAGTTTGCCATAAAAGACAACTTTTCAAATAAAATGAATTTCTTCAAAATTACATTTCAAACCCTGCTAACAAACTGAAAAATGTGATGATACCAAATGAGATAATATTAACACGTTGACGGACAATTGCGGCTATAGCCGTCAAAGCGAAGTTCACAATGTGGCATGACTGCTAAAGCCGTCCAAAACGAAACGGTCGTTTTTAGACACTACGGCTATAGCAGCACAAATGTGCACTTACTGGCGTATACGTAGAAGCATAGTGTCGTGTTTTGAAAACATCTTTTTAGGTTGAAGTTCATATTTCACCTGTTATACGAGTTGCAGATTCAGTATGCACGTGGTTGTGAAGGGAGTAGTGCGATCGTAGTGTCAATTTTCGAACTTCGCTTGTTCCTACTGTCCGTCAACGTGTTAAGAAATAAATCCTGCATAACTTGTTTATTGTAAACACAAATCTTACAAACACAAATAAGCCTCACCCTATTGAGAAAAATTCCATAGTCATAACGAAAGAATACAAAAAGAATAAAGAAACTTACCTGATAAATAAAAGGTTTCTCACGGATCCCATTTTCAGTGAAATCTATTTTGAAACTTGGTCGATTATTTGAAGAGAGTTCTAATCCGGGTCCACCTGAATTCCGAACAAGCGAAACTCGGCTGTCAAGTTTCCCGTCAATAGTTATTTGACGATCATTTATAAGATATTGTGAAACTAATCCATCTATAATAGCACAAGGTGGAGTAGAGCGTTGCTGAGTAGTAGTTGTAGGTCCTGTAAAGGTTGTTGTAGAAATAAGATTAATATCAATGAGTGTACTTGTTGATGAAGCAGTTGGGGTTGATTTAGTAGTTGGACTACTGGTAGATATAGTCGTTGTAGAAACTGATGGCGGAAGAGTAGTTGTGGATACACTTAATGGAGTTGTTGTTGTCCCAGAAGATGTTGATGATTTTGTGGTTGTTGTCGGTTCTTTTGTTGTTGTTGATCCAGTAGTTGATGATTTAGTTGTTGGACTAGTGGTGGACACAGTCGTTGTAGAAACAGATGGCGGAAGAGTAGTTGTTGATTTGGATTCAACTGATGGAGTTGTTGTTGACCCAGATGTTGATGATTTTGTGGTTGTTGTCGGTCCTGTTGTGGTTGTCGATCCAGTAGTTGATGATTTAGTTGTTGGACTAGTGGTGGACACAGTCGTTGTGGAAACGGATTTCGGTATAGTAGTTGTTGATTTGGATTCAACTGATGGAGTTGTTGTTGACCCAGAAGATGTTGATGATTTTGTCGTTGTTGCCGGTTCAGTAGTGGTTGTTGATGATCCAGTGGATGATGATTTAGTAGTTGGACTAGTGGTGGACACAGTCGTTGTAGAAACAGATGGCGGAAGAGTAGTTGTTGATTTGGATTCAACTGATGGAGTTGTTGTTGACCCAGATGTTGATGATTTTGTGGTTGTTGTCGGTCCTGTTGTGGTTGTCGATCCGGTGGTTGTTGTTGATCCAGTAGTTGATGATTTAGTTGTTGGACTAGTGATGGACACAGTCGTTGTAGAAACAGATTTCGGTATAGTAGTTGTTGATTTAGATTCAACTGATCGAGTTGTTGTTGACCCAGAAGATGTGGATGATTTTGTGGTTGTTGTTGGTTCTTTTGTTGTTGTAGATCCTGTAGTTGTTGTTGATCCAGTAGTTGATGATTTAGTTGTTGGACTAGTGGTGGACACAGTCGTTGTGGAAACGGATTTCGGTATAGTAGTTGTTGATTTGGATTCAACTGATGGAGTTGTTGTTGACCCAGAAGATGTTGATGATTTTGTCGTTGTTGCCGGTTCAGTAGTGGTTGTTGATGATCCAGTGGATGATGATTTAGTAGTTGGACTAGTGGTGGACACAGTCGTTGTAGAAACAGATGGCGGAAGAGTAGTTGTTGATTTGGATTCAACTGATGGAGTTGTTGTTGACCCAGATGTTGATGATTTTGTGGTTGTTGTCGGTCCTGTTGTGGTTGTCGATCCGGTGGTTGTTGTTGATCCAGTAGTTGATGATTTAGTTGTTGGACTAGTGATGGACACAGTCGTTGTAGAAACAGATTTCGGTATAGTAGTTGTTGATTTGGATTCAACTGATGGAGTTGTTGTTGACCCAGATGTTGATGATTTTGTGGTTGTTGTTGGTTCTTTTGTTGTTGTCGGTTCAGTAGTTGTTGTTGATGATCCAGTGGATGATGATTTAGTAGTTGGACTAGTGGTTGGGCTTGTGACTGACGTTGTACTTTTTCTTGCTGATGTCACACTTGGAGTTTCTGTCTTGATTGGTGTTTTCGAAATTGTTGTCGTTATTCTAGAACTCGTACTTTCTTTCGGTGTGGTTCCACATGTGGATTCATCAACCGTGTATGACATGCATTTCGCATTTATGACTGTCCTTGTTTTCGAGTTATATTTCTCTTCATATGTATCAATGAATGACTGATAACCGCTTTTACAAACACATTCCGTTGCATTCTTGACGATTTCTACCTTACCCCAAATGTCACTTTCATCAAGACATTGTCCACAATGAGGATTACAGAGATAATCAATCTGGCAATATGTGTTTGGCTTATTTGGTAAACAATTGCAGCATTCGAGATTTTCATTTACTTTCGAACAAACCTTTATCTCATCCTACATTACAATTATGTCATTATGACATCGGTTATGTTACATTTGATATAATTACCTTTCCGCACGTTTTTGTTGGATTCTGAGTTCGGCAACTGATTTTATGATCAGAACAGTAGCAGATTTTGGATGAGCATTCCTCTTTAGTCATTGTTGTGTTCAAGGTTTGATGGTTCTGAAATGTAAAAGATTTATCAACATTTAATTACTTTGTTTCCATTAACATTATTTGTTGCATGTCTTATAGCACCAAATACATTAATATTCAGAAACAAGTTTCAGTAAAACGAAACCGTTGTCTGACAACTGCATAACTCAATTTCTTATTCCTTTTGAAATATTCCTTTCTACTTAGCTATTTATATTTATCTAGACAATTCAGGCTCAGAAATGACGTTCATAGCATAATGCTAATTATTTGAATGTACATTTGAAACAAAAACAAAAATTCAGAAAAAACATTACCCAATAATACGGAGAGCTCTGCAATTTTTATTGCGAGTTTATAAATAACAAAGTGAAAATATAAAATAAAACGAATTTTGACACTTTGAGGTCAAAACGTATCAACCAAAAAAAGCGCGGATAAAATTCATTTTGTTACAGATTTTATTAAACTAAGTCAAAAATATCCAATAAAGAATTTGAATTTTCAAAGTAGGATAAATGATAAAAATGATATAATCATTGAAAAAAATATTGAGCTTTTCGATTCTAATAAAATATCAAATATTCAGGAGATTCTAGAAATACAATTTGCAGAGAGCTTTCCGTTTTCTCAGCATTTCCAAATGTCTCCCGATAAAATCTTTATGACCTTCAAGGACACAAAAGACTTCGTTTAGCACTTCTCATATTAAACAAATAAATGAATTTATTAAAAATGAACTCTTGAGCAAGCGAGACAATGAAAGGTTGCAAGGTAATAAATGTAGGAAATATTAAAAACGAAATATTATCGATGGTAAACAATGAACGTGAAATGAAAACAGTTTTCGAACAATTACATTTATTGTTACGGAAATTGCAAGATAATAATCTCGCATTATATAAATGTATATTTTAGAGACAAAAATTGAATAGTAAATGTACCTGATAATATTTCCCGTCCAAAAAGCACCCGGTTATATTCTTGAAGCAACCAATCACTTCTAAATCTACTAATCTCTTGCTAGGTACTTCTTCCTTTTCGATGACAATTTCCACGGAAATCAGATACTCACCGACATCAATTGTAAACTCCTTTTCGTCCGATTGATAAACCTTTCTCGACGAAATTCTATTTCTATCTGTAAAGATCAACTCAAATGAATGAAGTTGCTTTCCAATTATCAGCTGAATTCAGAAACATTTATTAATAATAACAATAATTGACAAAAACATTTCTACTTGATGAATAAATGGAATTTCTCTATTTCCATTGTCGGTTAGATCAATCTTGATTGCTGTGCTCTCTTCTGTAGTTATTTCCAATCCAGACGAGTCAGATTTTCGCAATTTATATGCATTATTAATATTATTATTCTTATCAGATTTGCTGTTGATAGAGATTTGATGGTCAGCAATGAACACGTTTGATACCATTCCATTAACCAATGTGCATGGGGCCGTTGTAGTTATGGGAGGCAATGTCGATGTAGAAATCGTTGTTGATTTCGAGGAAGATTTTGTCGTTACTTTCTCTTTTGTTGTTGTCGATTCTGTTAATGTTGATGTTCCTTCTGTCTTTTTCTCGAAGCATCCCAAGATTTGAATTTTAAGGAAGATTTTTTCTTGATTATTTTTGAAACTCAGTACAGTAAATTCCAAAGTTTTTATATTCTCATTTATTAACAAGACTACCGGTTCGTCTTTATAACTAACTTCAGATTCGAGATTATCTTTTCGTACTCTAATTGTTTCAACTCCTCCAGTAAAGATGACCTGAAGGTTACAATATTACATACAATATTCCTGTTATGAATTATTATAATTGTTATTTAAAGATTCATTCATTTGTTTAAATCTATCAGATTAAACTTTACTGAATGATTCAAACTACAATTATAGTAAGTTCATTTATACGAACTTATATGAATTAATACATTTGAATTTTTTTAAATTAAAATTTTGAAGCAAGTTTCTTCTTTTACCATAGTTTTATTTTTCATAATTCTATATGGATACAAAACTCTTTTAGATAACACTTTCAGACAATGCGATCAAAAATATATATTGTCAAAAGCTCACAGAAATCTTCACGAAGCAGTACAAACTACAAGGAGATGATGAGAAGTTAAATGCTATACTCCTAACTTGTGGTCCGGCGAATATGTTGTTGCAAAGAAACAAGCTCAGGGTTTTCATTGATTTAGCGTATTAATGAATTAAAATTTTAAATCACTTTATATTCTAGTTTCTACAAAATTTGACTATAAATCAGATTTATTTAAGGTATTCATAGTCAAATTTTGTAGAAAATATGATGTCAATTATAAAGAAATTAGAAGTCCTTATAACACTTTATATTCATTTTTGTATTATTGAACTTTACTTTGATAGTACGTTTAAATACTATTAAATTAAAATTATTAAATCATACATTCTATAATATAAACAATAACCCTATTCCCTTCTCAATAGGCCGAGGTTAAATTATCAAACGTTGATTGATCCGCGGCGATGAATTATTTATCTTCTTATTTACCTTTAGACTATCACTTATTTACCTTTAGACTATCATTTATCATCAGTTACATTTCTACAATAAATCTATTTTTCCAATTTACCACAAATTTCCCCTTCCAAATATTTAACAATTAAAAAATGCAATGCAAAAATATCGATGATTATAGGAATACATTAATATTTTGTCAAAAATAAAGATAAACGAAAAATTTAAAACTTATAAATAATGTTTCTCCAATGAAATTGGCCTTACTCACTTTAAGAAGAATTTATTTAATAAATCTATTCCTATAATCACTTCTGGGTATATTTCTTTGGCTACAAAAAATTGGCAGATTATTTTCTTACCGTTAAATTCATTTTGTAAAGAAACTCTTCCTAAAATACTACCGTTGTCGCATTATATTTTTTTGTTCCTTCACTAATGTACCTTACATTCAGTTTTTCAACAATCAATTAAGAAATAACACTTATTTTTGCACCTGTGTCAAATAGTGAATAAAAATTTAAATTATTTAATTTAATATAATTAAAAGGTCTACCATCAACATTACATTTTTCAATAAATCAACATCAGTTATAAAGTTATCATTAAATTAACTTATAGACCAATCAATCTTATCACCATTACTCAAAAATACATTTTAAAAATCATTCTGGTTATTAAAATTATTGTATAAAAATAATATATTATCAAATTCATGATTGGGGAAATAATCAATATTTGTGCTAAAATTATCAAACATACAATCAGTCACACATTACATTCAATATTTAAGGTCCTCAAAATTTTATCATTGCTTACATATGATTTATCGCTCCTAACATATCCCTTCTGCTTGGAGCTTTGGCATTTCTTGAAATCACAGAGTGATCGTCATAGTCATTTGCCTCGTCGTCGTATACTGCAGCAACATGATCTCGGTCATTCTGTTCATTTTTTCGTTTTGAATTATCCCGATATCGAATATTATTTCCATTAAATTGATTGACATTTCCTCTGTATTGATTAAGGTTTCTTTCAAATCTCCTTTCATAATAATTCTTCTTCTGAAAACACCTAAAACTTAAATGACCTGGGTTACCACAGCACGAACATCTAATATTTAGGTATTCACGACTCATGTGACCAATTTCGTGACATGCATAGCATTGCATATTTGAATGTGTTTGTGAACTTTTATTTTGAAAACTAGTTCGAATTGGTTCTCTGCTATTGAAATCTTGAGTGAAATTTCTTCTTGAAATTAATTTCATGGTTTTTGAAATTCATTTTTTCTATTAATCTGATTTTTATTCATGAAATTTCCATCATTGTTGTATCGGTTCATTTTTTAAAACTGCAGCATAAAAGTTATTTCTGACCGCTGCCACTTGTGTCTCCGACTTATCTTCTGCAATATTCTTTTGATATATTTGTTTGGCGTTGGATAGGGCTGCACCTCCACAGAGTGCCAAATTATGAGACTATTAGCAAAAATTAAAAAAACAACCTTTTTTGCAAATTCAGAGTGTACAAAATAGCGATACAATGAACTAACGAATGAAATATAAGCTTAATATTATAATAAAAAACAAAAAAAATATTCAAAGTTTAGTCAATGGGCGCTATCCAAAACATAAAATTTAAAACTTCAAACATTTATTTAAATTTGAAATCATTTTGAGTATGATTTTTGCAACTCATCACCAACTTAACCGGTAAATTATTTTACCCAGAAAGAAATATACCCGAAATGCGAAATTTATAAAATCTTGAAAGTCGGTTTCCAAGTCTTGAGTCTTAACACTTACTCTGAAATCTTGATTCTCAGCGACCTTTCTGTTCAGAATCTCCATCATGTTTTCTTCTTCTTTAGTTAATTTTCCTTTTAATAAATCTTCCGTAATTTCGTAACATTTTATTTCACGTTTTTCTTCTTCATTGTCAAGGTAATGTTTTAGAAAAAAAGATGTGAACTTTGACGTTGTTATTTTGTGCTTCAAGATCTTCTTTTTCTATCTTACTGATATAGGTTTCTGCATAATCTTCTCTTTAATTAAGCAAAGAAGTAAATTGTTTAAGAAAAATTTTAATCAACAAATTTTTATTAATATTTCAAAAAAAATGATTTGGGAAATATGTATATAAAGTAATAAAACATTAACATACTTTAGTAAAGATGCATTAAAAAGATCAAGATATTAAACATATCAAAACACATCAAAAATGAAAAAAAACGAACTTTTAAACCAGATATAAAAAAATAATGAAGATTAGAAAATGAATAAAAAAACTTACCTGATAAATAAAAGGTTTCTCATGGATCCCATTATCAGTGAAATCTATTTTGAAACTTGGTAGATTATTTGAAGAGAGTTCTAATCCGGGTCCACCTGAATTCCGAACAAGCGAAACTCGGCTGTCAACTTTCCCGTCAATAGTTATTTGACGGTCATTTATAAGATATTGTGAAACTAATCCATCTATAATAGCACAAGGTGGAGTAGAGCGTTGCTGAGTAGTAGTTGTAGGTCCTGTAAAGGTTGTTGTAGAAATAAGATTAATATCAATGAGTGTACTTGTTGTTGTTGCGGTTGATGTTGTTGATCCCGTAATTGTTGACACAGTTGGTGTTGATTTAGTAGTTGGACTACTGGTAGATATAGTCGTTGTAGAAACTGATGGTGGAAGAGTAGTTGAGGATACACTTAATGGAATTGTTGTTGTCCCAGAAGATGTTGATGATTTTGTGGTTGTTGTCGGTTCTTTTGTTGTTGTCGATCTGGTGGTTGTTGTTGATACAGTAGTTGATGATTTAGTTGTTGGACTAGTGGTGGACACAGTCACTGTGGAAACGGATTTCGGAACAGTAGTAGTTGATTTGGATTCAACTGATGGAGTTGTTGTTATCATGGAAGATGTTGATGATTTTGTGGTTGTTGTCGGTCCAGTAGTTGTTGTTGATTTGGTAGTTGATGATTTTGTGGTTGTTGTCGGTCCAGTAGTTGGTGTTGATTCGGTAGTTGATGATTTTGTGGTTGTTGTTGGTACAGTAGTTGTTGTTGACCCAGTAGTTGATGATTTAGTAGTTGGACTAGTGGTGGACACAGTCGTTGTGGAAACGGATTTCGGAACAGTAGTAGTTGATTTGGATTCAATTGATGGAGTTGTTGTTATCACGGAAGATGTTGATGATTTTGTGGTTGTTGTCGGTCCAGTAGTTGTTGTTGATGCGGTGGTTGTTGTCGGTCCAGTAGTTGTTGTTGATCCGGTGGTTGATGATTTTGTGGTTGTTGTTGATCCAGTAGTTGATGATTTAGTTGTTGGACTAGTGGTGGACACAGTCGTTGTGGAAACGGATTTCGGAACAGAAGTAGTTGATTTGGATTCAACTGATGGAGTTGTTGTTATCACGGAAGATGTTGATGATTTTGTGGTTGTTGTTGATCCGGTAGTTGATGATTTAGTTGTTGGACTAGTGGTGGACACAGTCACTGTGGAAACAGATTTCGGAACAGTAGTAGTTGATTTGGATTCAATTGATGGAGTTGTTGTTATCACGGAAGATGTTGATGATTTTGTGGTTGTTGTCGGTCCAGTAGTTGTTGTTGATTCGGTAGTTGATGATTTTGTGGTTGTTGTCGGTTCTTTTGTTGTTGTCGATCCGGTGGTTGTTGTTGATACAGTAGTTGATGATTTAGTTGTTGGACTAGTGGTGGGCACAGTCGCTGTGGAAACGGATTTCGGAACAGTAGTAGTTGATTTGGATTCAATTGATGGAGTTGTTGTTATCATGGAAGATGTAGATGATTTTGTGGTTGTTGTCGGTCCAGTAGTTGTTGTTGATTCGGTAGTTGATGATTTTGTGGTTGTTGTTGGTACAGTAGTTGTTGTTAATCCGGTAGTTGATGATTTAGTTTTTGGAATAGTGGTGGACACAGTCACTGTGGAAACGGATTTCGGAACAGTAGTAGTTGATTTGGATTCAATTGATGGAGTTGTTGTTTTCGCTCCAGTAGTTGTTGTTGATGCGGTGGTTGTTGTCGGTCCAGTAGTTGTTGTTGATCCGGTGGTTGATGATTTTGTGGTTGTTGTTGATCCAGTAGTTGATGATTTAGTTGTTGGACTAGTGGTGGACACAGACGTTTTGGAAACGGATTTCGGTACAGTAGTTGTTGATTTGGATTCAACTGATGGAGTTGTTGTTATCATGGAAGATGTTGATGATTTTGTGGTTGTTGTCGGTCCAGTAGTTGATGATTTAGTAGTTGGACTCACGGTGAACACAGTCGTTGTGGAAACGGATTTCGGTCCAGTAGTTGTTGATTTGGATTCAACTGATGGAGTTGTTGTTATCACGGAAGATATTGACGATTTTTTGGTTGTTGTCGGTCCAGTAGTTGTTGTTGATCCGGTAGTTGGTGTTTTAGTAATTGGACTAGTTACAGTAAATGTAGTTGTTGTTACTTCTCTCGATCGTGTTGTTATTTTTGATGATGTTATTGGAGGTAATGGTGTTGTTGAAATTGTATGTATTTCAGTATATGGTGTCGTGGTAGATGTTGTAGGTATACTAGTAGTTCTGTTTTCCGATTTTGAAGAAACAATTAAAAGTGTAGTTGTTGTTGGAATGTAAGTTGATTTGGATGATGGAGATGATTTTGTTGTAATATTTTCAGTTGTTAAATGTTTGGTTGCTGTTGATGTTGATTCGGCATTTTTTTCGAAGCATCCCAAAATTTGAATTTTAAGGAAGATTTTCTCTTTACTTGTTAAGAAACTCATTAGTTCTAATCCTAAAGTCTTTATATTTTTATTTATCTGAAAGACTGCTGGCTCTTCTTTAAAGGTAGTCATATTCTGAACACCATCTGTTAGTATGTTTGCAGTTTTAACTCCTCCGGTAAGAATAATCTAGAATTTACAACATATTTATTTTATTAAAAATAAAAATGTGATAATAAAATTTTCAATAAATAATTCATCATTACAATCTGAATGCGATCTTTTGTTGATATTTTGATAATGAAAAAAAAGCCACTATATCGAAAATTATATATAAAATTAACTTTTACATATTTCTATTGTGACGGGACCTCATGATTTCTTCCGAAAAATTAAAGAATATTTATATTACGTATAAAATATCACAAAAATGTGAATACATATACTGTAATTTTAGATCATCTTAAACAACTATTAAATTTTAAAAAATTTCGGAATTTCGGTTTTTTTTTACAATGCTGTAAATGGTAGTGCTGAAATATGTAA
This sequence comes from Schmidtea mediterranea, assembly GCA_022537955.1. Classification (NCBI taxonomy): domain Eukaryota; kingdom Metazoa; phylum Platyhelminthes; order Tricladida; family Dugesiidae; genus Schmidtea; species Schmidtea mediterranea. The sequence continues at coordinate 46,147,225 of CM039681.1, forward strand.
AAGTTTAAATTTATCACCAGAATTAAATATAAGCGAAATTCCAAAAAAACAATAATGTATACGTATGAACACCATAACGAAATTGGAAGTGACAGAAAACAGTAATTTAAAGTGGAATATTTTGTGAAAATTGTAGATTATGCCATTGTTGCTGTAAAAGCGAGATTTGATCAGTACACCCATTATAAAGATATGCTTATTTTCCAACACAATATTAGAAATTTAAAACATAAAAATGATTAAAACAATTTAGCAGCGATCTACATCGATTTCTACAAGATGGCGAAAGTGCCGATATTGATGGGTATAATCTATCTTATGAGTGAAAATCTTTGTCACAAATGAAATAAGGAAATATAACACCATTAGATTGTCTTATACCAATTTGAAAAGATAATTTTGAGGATACGAGTCCTAATGTATATATAGCACTAAGAATTATACTAATAACACCGATATCAGTAGCATCCACTGAACGCAGTTTTTCTAAATTAAAATTCATTAAAATGATTTAAGATCATGTACGCTGTGATGTAATTGTTTTGTGATAAAATATTTCCTTGTCCCCTACGGATAAACCATTAGAATTAATGTATATGATTTCTTGCGTGTTTAATAGATTATTTTGATTGCCTGGGTTCTCGGAATACGCCATTGCTTATTATTTATCCCAATGATACATGTGCTGTTGACACACATGTGGTATGTATGTAGTTTCTCAACAGGCAAAAACCATTACCATTTGCCTGTAAATTTCCACTTTTTAGGATTACCTTTTACCGGTAAAACATTAAAAACATTAAACCTTACCGGAAATTAAAAAAAAAATTACGAGTAAACACCAAAACAAGTTTAAACATTCCTTATTATCGTAATTCTGTAGTTTAGATACAAAACAGAAAAAAGTGTGAATAATGAAGAGAATGCGCATGACAAATTTTAAAAAACTTTTTCTTTCGTATTGAATTATTGCCGATGTCTTCCGGCAGTCGTTATTTTGTTAGTGAATGAGAAAGATGCACAAACATTATACCGAAACATTTTTTGCACATAACGAGAATTATTATTTTTTCTCATTGATTTTCTTCTAAAACAAAATACATAAACCGACACAGGCCCAAAGCATACTCCAGTAACTGTAAAATTTCTGTATTTTACCTTTCCGATTCAACATTTGCAGTCGGTTTCACGTGTTCTGATTTGTGGTGTTGATGTCTCATGAATTGAAAAAGAAGAATATTAGTTATTTATTAAATTTTGTGTTTTGTAAATAATTAACAATTCATAGAAAATGAACATTACAACATACATATTTCTGTAAGGTTAATTGATTTATTAATAAAATAGAATTATAATAAACAAAAATTCAAATTTAAAATATGGGTTCCTCGAATGTATGGGAGCATTTTGAAAAGCGCAAAGATAACATCAAAGTAGCTATATTTAAGTGATGCAAGAAATGTAGTAAATATAATGGCGGTTCAACAACTGGAATGATTTCGTACCTAAGCTTGCAGACAAAATTTTAGTCAATAAAACTAAAACAGCTTCCGTTGATGCTTGCACTAGTACTTCTGCGTCTGCCTCTACATTTAAAAAGGATAGAACATTAATACCTAGTTATTTACAACGAGAAACATTAGAAGAGTGTCTAAGCTAATTGCACCAGATGGTTTCTCATATAACGGCGAACCAAATTCGTCTTTCATTTGCCAAGTATTTATAAGCTTGGATTTACGTTGCTAAAAACGATATGGAATTGGTAAAACGATATTACTACCAAATAAAAATAAAATATGTAGAACAATTACAGTCCAAAATTTCTTTAGGAAAACGATTTTTGTTGTCTGTTGATTAATGGACAAAGATATTGCAATATTATTTTGTATGATAAGAATGGAAATTACAATCTTGGTTTAGTAATAATTACAGGAAAATGCGATGCAAAAAAAAATCAGGAAATTTAAAAAAACCGACTACATAAGTTCAAAATTCTATGTTCAATCAACGACGGTGCAGCAGTACTGCAAAAATATAATAGAGAGAGTCCAGTTGAACAGGTATTATGTTTATGCCATGCATTACGTTTGGAAGTAATAAAGTTTTCTGTCCAAAACGTTGCTGTTGATGAACCTGACCAGAATCCCATTGAAAACGTGGAAGACATTATTATGGATGAGGAATTTGACGGTGACACTGAATGGAACCAGATGATAATATAACAATTGTGGATATAAATGCCACAATTGGAAAGGATGAACCTAGACATTCAATTTTTTACATACAATTGCAAGCCTTGCGAACCATATTAAATGTTTTCGAGTAACGATATCGAAAAATGATTTTATTCAGAATAAGTTCAAATACCAACGTGGCAAAGCATTTGAATTAAAAATAAATGTTAGAACACGATAAAACACTATTGATCCCATGATCAAAAGGTTTTTACAAGTAAAAAAAGAAGTGCAAGAAGCTTTAGAATAGTTTAACTGCCTTCATCTGTTAACCTTAATAGACGAGGAATATTTTATAAGCATTCGACATTTTTTGGAGCCAGTTCGGATCGCCGTACAAGCCTTAAAAAGAAATGATGCGACACTTATCTCCGCAGAAAGTGTAATTGAACTGTTTTGTTCAACTTTAGAAAAATTTATGGTTAACCAATTTCCTTTAATTTCTTAGTTTTTTGAAGCATGAAATTGATAAAAGGCATAATATTAAATTATTATCTCTTATACAGTACATGCTTAATCCAAAAAAACTTGATGAAACGCAATTTTCTTTTTAATTACTGTTCAAAAGGCTCTACGATGGTACTTGAGAAAAAATTAATTGAGAAATTATTCATATCAGATGAAAAAGTAGGATCAGATCCAGAAGAGGATTAAGAGTCCGAACTTATTAATCCCGATTTGAAATCTCAATTTCAAAAAACTTTCTCGGCCGCTAATAATTCAATTGCTACTAAACCAGTAGGATTGTCATCATCAATACAAAATCAGTTTTCATTTTTCGAAATTGTCGGAGAAAAGACTCATAAACTCACATTGCTGCTCGAAGCTTTGAAAACCACAAAACCAACATCTACAGGTAATGAAAGAACATTCTCTATAGTAAGCCGAGTTTGCACTAAAATAAGAACGAGATTAACAAATGAAAGCCTAGGCATAATTATTTTTCTCAAAAACCTTTTTTTGAAACAAAACAAAATTAAAGATTGATCGCTAAAATACTATCTAATTCAAATCTGTATGTAAATGGAACATTTGTTTATTTTGTTTTCTATGAAATACACATAAAAAAGTTTTTTAACTAAAAACCTAATATTGGTTTATTTTCTATTAAAAATAATGTTATCAAAATTTAGCGGTTTTTACAGGTAACAACATTGTTGATTTACGGTTTACCGGTATGACAAAACATCCGGTGAGTAAGGAACTATAAGTATATATATTCTCTGCCTTTCATGAATATACTCTTTAGACATATTGTTACTTAAATCTTCTTACACAAGCAACAAGAAAGGCTAGAACGAGTCGCTATCCTGTCAATAGAACAGGAAGTATCCAAAGAAATAAATTTCGATGATGTGATAAAGCAATAAGTTGTAAAAAAGGTTTCCCGTAAAATTAAAAGTGCGATGATAATAAGAAATTTAGGAAATTAAAATATATATAAAATTACAAAAATATATGTCTTATGATATTAAAGAAATATTTGATTAAATAATTACCGTATTTTAGCACAAATAACGCGAGGTTGGTGTACCAACACCCTCATATGAACAGCGAATTTTAACTGAACCAGTAATAAATAATTGATATACTGAAAAATTTAATTGAACCTAAAAATCTGGTAAAAAAATTTGAAAAATATTTTGCAAATAAATGGAAAACGGGAAAATATGCGGATATAGCCCGTACGTAATATGAGCTAAAATACGGTAATAAAATTATTTTCATACATTATTTCTTCCTTTTATAAAGAGGGTCTTACATATAATGTTTTCCAGAGGCCTTTAATAACCCCAGTTGGTCCTGCTGGTAATCATTATTTTATACTCGAAATTAGGATCTCAAATGCCATTAAAGAGAGGGAGCTATATAAAGACTTTATTATGTCTTAAGATTCATTTTAAAACCTTAAATCAACTTACACTTAAACCAACGAAATTTTCAAAAATTGGCTAATAAAATTTGGTTTTTAAGTATTAAAACATATAGTCATGCGATATAGTTTTAATTTTTATCTTCTTGAGTTTTCATCTATAATGAATTCTGAAAAGAAAACACAAGCTTCGTATATAACATCATTAATATTAAATGTTATTCAAAGTGCAGTAAAAACCAACAATCTTTTGGCTGCAAGAGAGTTTTATATTAGTGAAAAACTAGTAAGTGACCCCGGTTGAATAAAGGAGCCCATTCTGCAGCAATGCTTAAGTCGAAAAAGAGTTAAGTTTTGAAATTTTGACTTTAAATAAACAGGAAAAGGACGTGAATGACTGGATTATAGAATAAGGCAAAATAGATACATCGTGACTCATTCAAGCATTAGTATCAGTGATAAAAGAAAAAAGGTGTATGATGACCGACGACATAACACAATTTAAGGTGTCGACTGGCTGTTGTAGTCAGTTCATGAGTCAATGAGTTGTGCCTTTCTCAACAAGCTAAAATTAAACAGAAAATGCATAAATAGCTGAAAGAAAAGTCAGTTCATTTCATGAATTTATTATTAAACTGAGAGGAAGAAACGTTTTGATTTATGCACCATTGGAAGTATGAACGAAACGCTTATGACTTTTTATGTCAGATAATCGAACTGTAACAGGCATAAAACCAAAGTTCTATTTTATTAATTCACCCAACAAATATATAAGCACAAGTATTTTTAAACATTCTACCTCATTCGGTTACTAAAAAATCTAAATAATGTAACGAACCTATAAAACACAAAGTAAGGGTATAACACATCTACCTCAAATTCAACTACGATTTTTTTAAACTCTAACAACGTTAATATACACTTTTGGAACAAGAATTACTACAGCTGTAGGAACTAGGCATGAACTCCAAATGATACCATTAAAAAATATTTAGAATAATTTCATTGCACTCATGAAACATTCAGGGTCAATACTCTTATTTATCACTACCTCGCGACCCAGAATTTGGATATTTAGCACCTTTTCTCGAGTACCTCTTCAGAATCAAATATTGAATCTCCATCACAATCATATTAAGTGTTTATCACCCCATTATGAACATTTATTATACTTTATATAATACTTGTAGTCAACAGTTCAGTGCAATCTTGCAATTTTGGAGTGAAAAACAAAAAAAGTTCTTATAATATAAAAGATTTTTGTTTTGACGTATCAGTTTATTTTCAACTTGCTGCTAAATTTTTGAATTTGGTCTTGTGAGTTATTTTAATAAAAATTTCGTCTTATAAATGTTTAATTGGATTTCGGACTTGGATTTATTTAACAATTTTGATTTGCAGCAAATAAAATTTTAGAATTTACTATCATTGCTTATTGATTTTATTCTAAATTTATTTTGGAACTATTATTCAATTGAAAAATATCCAGTATTGATTTGATTACTACCTATTCATGTGTTGGACTATTTCGGCATGGACAAGCTGAAATTAATGATCAAGGACACTGCACAACACCCAATTATGTTGCATTTGCAGATACAGAACGATTGATTGGGTATGCCTCAAAAGATCAAGATACTATGAAGTCCAACGATACGATTTTCCTTGCCAAGCTATTGGTCGAGGTGAACAATAAAAATATAAAAATGAAAATGGAGTTGTAAATGAAAAGATTTGAAAAATTTTTACGTCTAAATAGTTGTTTCATAATCATTTCTTTTGTCTGTAAGCCTTGAATAAATAAATGATAGACTTATTTTCAACAAAAAATAATGGGATCCAGAAATAGTCAACAGTCATCAATAATATCTTAATTAATTTGTTAAATAATCATATTTTTCTATGCCAGTTTAACACATAACCTATTTCACAACATTCTTAACATCGAACATTCAAAAACTGTTCTTATGTTCAATTGTGGTGTTTAGTCCTACTTTTGGTATCTTCCTTCTAATACTGACTTAGGAACTTCAATTCTGCTTCGTGGAATAGATGACAACGATTATTTGTAATTCACACTTTAATATCTCATTGATTGAGTTGATTTTCTGTATACCATTTATAGAATGACGACTTCACAACCACAGAGAAGGTTTTTTTAATCATACTCTTATAGAATATTTAAGATATATTTATTTCGTGTTGAAAAGTTTTATAATTCTGCGGTTGAATTAGGATTTTTCAACCAATAAAATTTTCTTAAATGCTAATTCAACTTTGAAACAGAGATTTCTTAAAAAATTATATATATATATATATATTGTATTTTTGGAATTTACGTCTTAGAAACTGAAAAAGTTTGGTTTATCCAAGATGTTATCAAAAAATGGATCAACTTGATGTTTCCACCAGTTTTACGGCGCAATCAAAAGAAACTACTGGCGTGGGACTCTGCCAGTACACACCGAGCTAAAACAATGAAAGAGTATCTCTCGAATCAGAATATTGATCAGGTCATGATTCCATCCGGCATAACAGCATATTTACAAAGTTTGGATATTGGCATAAATAAGCCATTTAAGAATTATCTTCGGGAAGAAATTAACATTTATATTGAAATCAAAAGAGAACGTAATGTGAAAGGTAATTATATCAAATCTAAATTACAGGATGTTGTTGGTTGGGTAAAATCAACTTGGAGTAAAATCACAAATCAATGCGTTTTCACTCTTTACGTACCGGATATTTAAACAGATACTTTTTATTCTAGACTTCAGCAATTCCTAAACATGAACGTTTTGGTGCGTTGATTTTAAGGGTATTAAAATCGCAAACAAGACCTGCTGATTTTTCAATTTTAAATGATAAAGACAATGTTTTAGAAGATGAAATGGTTGTACTAGAATAAAAACATTCTAATAGATTAAATTTTTATGTTGAATATTTGTATAATTTTTAAAAGTTTATTTTTATTACAAAAAATAGAAAACCTCCCGAAATAAAGCCCTAAGTGTATCTTTGACAAAAATTAAAAAATATATATATTTAAGCCCGGGGCTTAATTTCGGAGAAACACGGTATGTATATATATCTTCTCTTTGAAGTTAATGAAATAGTTATATCAAGTCTTGCATTAATAGAAAATTTTGTTTAAATGTTTGAATTCTACAAGTTTTTTTGGGAAAATATTATCAAAAAGAGTCAAGGAGTGCGACAGCCTGTTCAACGAATATTGTTACAATCAAGGGTTTTATAAAAAATAAAATATGATTATTATTAATGTTCAAATTAATGAATTATTTCATTTAAAGATATATGAATCCGAAATTTGAAGAGAAATGAGTCTTTGTTTTGGGTACAAACATAAGTGAAATTTTGATAACTTATAAAAGTATGAACTAAACCACAGCAGTATAAAGAATGAATAGATATTTTTTAATTCCGAAAGAAGTATAAAGAAATAAAAGGAATTTTTGACAAAGTAAAACAATCAAATTAAAAATTGAATAACTGCTGAAAATTACACTTAAAAGCATTTTCAGAGAAATATAACAAATAAATAAAATTAGCAGCAAAATTCAATAAGAAGCATACTTGATAAATAAACATTGTCTCCCGAAGGCCATTGTCAGTAAAATCAACTGTAAAGGTCGGAAGAGATACCAGTGAAATTTCAAATCCAATTTCATTTGAAAACCGAAGGAATGAAACCCGAGGATCTGGTTTACCGTTAACCATAATTTGATGATCATTTATAAGAAATTGTGAAACTAATCCATCTATAATAGCACAAGGTGGAGTAGAGCGTTGCTGAGTAGTAGTTGTAGGTCCTGTAAAGGTTGTTGTAGAAATAAGATTAATATCAATGAGTGTACTTGTTGTTGTTGCGGTTGATGTTGTTGATCCCGTAATTGTTGACACAGTTGGTGTTGATTTAGTAGTTGTTGTTGATCCGGTGGTTGATGATTTAGTAGTTGGACTAGTGGCGGACACAGTCGTTGTGGAAACGGATTTCGGAACAGTAGTTGTTGATTTAGATTCAACTGATGGAGTTGTTGTTGACCCAGAAGATGTTGATGATTTTGTCGTTGTTGTTGGTCCAGTAGTTGTTGTTGATCCGGTGGTTGATGATTTTGTGGCTGTTGTTGATCCAGTAGTTGATGATTTAGTTGTTGGACTCGCGATGAACACAGTCGTTGTCGAAACGGATTTCGGAACAGTAGAAGTTGATTTGGATTCAACTGATGGAGTTGTTGTTGACCCAGAAGATGTTGATGATTTTGTCGTTGTTATCGCTCCAGTAGTTGATGATTTAGTAGTTGGACTCGTGATGAACACAGTCGTTGTCGAAACTGATTTCGGTATAGTAGTTGTTGATTTGGATTCAACTGATGGAGTTGTTGTTGACCCAGAAGATGTTGATGATTTTGTCGTTGTTGTTGGTCCAGTAGTTGTTGTTGATCCGGTGGTTGATGATTTTGTGGTTGTTGTTGATCCAGTAGTTGATGATTTAGTAGTTGGACTCGTGATGAACACAGTCGTTGTCGAAACTGATTTCGGTATAGTAGTTGTTGATTTGGATTCAACTGATGGAGTTGTTTTTGTCACAGAAGATGTTGATGATTTTGTGGTTGTTGTTGGTCCAGTAGTTGTTGTTGGTCCAGTAGTTGTTGTTGATCCGGTGGTTGATGATTTAGTAGTTGGACTCGCGATGAACACAGTCGTTGTGGAAACGGATTTCGGAACAGTAGAAGTTGATTTGGATTCAACTGATGGAGTTGTTGTTGACCCAGAAGATGTTGATGATTTTGTCGTTGTTATCGCTCCAGTAGTTGATGATTTAGTAGTTGGACTCGTGATGAACACAGTCGTTGTCGAAACTGATTTCGGTATAGTAGTTGTTGATTTGGATTCAACTGATGGAGTTGTTGTTGACCCAGAAGATGTTGATGATTTTGTCGTTGTTGTTGGTCCAGTAGTTGTTGTTGATCCGGTGGTTGATGATTTTGTGGTTGTTGTTGATCCAGTAGTTGATGATTTAGTAGTTGGACTCGTGATGAACACAGTCGTTGTCGAAACTGATTTCGGTATAGTAGTTGTTGATTTGGATTCAACTGATGGAGTTGTTTTTGTCACAGAAGATGTTGATGATTTTGTGGTTGTTGTTGGTCCAGTAGTTGTTGTTGGTCCAGTAGTTGTTGTTGATCCGGTGGTTGATGATTTAGTAGTTGGACTCGCGATGAACACAGTCGTTGTGGAAACGGATTTCGGAACAGTAGAAGTTGATTTGGATTCAACTGATGGAGTTGTTGTTGACCCAGAAGATGTTGATGATTTTGTAGTTGTTGTTGACCCAGTAGTTGATGATTTAGTAGTTGGACTCGCGATGAACACAGTCGTTGTCGAAACTGATTTCGGTATAGTAGTTGTTGATTTGGATTCAACTGATGGAGTTGTTGTTGACCCAGAAGATGTTGATGATTTTGTCGTTGTTATCGCTCCAGTAGTTGTTGTTGATCCAGTAGTTGATGATTTAGTAGTTGGACTCGTGATGAACACAGTCGTTGTCGAAACTGATTTCGGTATAGTAGTTGTTGATTTGGATTCAACTGATGGAGTTGTTTTTGTCACAGAAGATGTTGATGATTTTGTGGTTGTTGTTGGTCCAGAAGTTGTTGTTGGTCCAGTAGTTGTTGTTGATCCGGTGGTTGATGATTTAGTAGTTGGACTCGCGATGAACACAGTCGTTGTGGAAACGGATTTCGGAACAGTAGAAGTTGATTTGGATTCAACTGATGGAGTTGTTGTTGACCCAGAAGATGTTGATGATTTTGTGGTTGTTGTTGGTCCAGTAGTTGTTGTTGGTCCAGTAGTTGTTGTTGATCCGGTGGTTGATGATTTAGTAGTTGGACTCGCGATGAACACAGTCGTTGTGGAAACGGATTTCGGAACAGTAGAAGTTGATTTGGATTCAACTGATGGAGTTGTTGTTGACCCAGAAGATGTTGATGATTTTGTAGTTGTTGTTGACCCAGTAGTTGATGATTTAGTAGTTGGACTCGCGATGAACACAGTCGTTGTCGAAACTGATTTCGGTATAGTAGTTGTTGATTTGGATTCAACTGATGGAGTTGTTGTTGTCACAGAAGATGTTGATGATTTTGTAGATGTTGTTGACCCAGTAGTTGATGATTTAGTTGTTGGACTCGTGATGAACACAGTCGTTGTCGAAACTGATTTCGGTATAGTAGTTGTTGATTTGGATTCAACTGATGGAGTTGTTGTTGACCCAGAAGATGTTGATGATTTTGTCGTTGTTATCGCTCCAGTAGTTGTTGTTGATCCAGTAGTTGATGATTTAGTAGTTGGACTCGTGATGAACACAGTCGTTGTCGAAACTGATTTCGGTATAGTAGTTGTTGATTTGGATTCAACTGATGGAGTTGTTTTTGTCACAGAAGATGTTGATGATTTTGTGGTTGTTGTTGGTCCAGAAGTTGTTGTTGGTCCAGTAGTTGTTGTTGATCCGGTGGTTGATGATTTAGTAGTTGGACTCGCGATGAACACAGTCGTTGTGGAAACGGATTTCGGAACAGTAGAAGTTGATTTGGATTCAACTGATGGAGTTGTTGTTGACCCAGAAGATGTTGATGATTTTGTCGTTGTTGTTGGTCCAGTAGTTGTTGTTGGTCCAGTAGTTGTTGTTGATCCGGTGGTTGATGATTTAGTAGTTGGACTCGCGATGAACACAGTCGTTGTGGAAACGGATTTCGGAACAGTAGAAGTTGATTTGGATTCAACTGATGGAGTTGTTGTTGACCCAGAAGATGTTGATGATTTTGTAGTTGTTGTTGACCCAGTAGTTGATGATTTAGTAGTTGGACTCGCGATGAACACAGTCGTTGTCGAAACTGATTTCGGTATAGTAGTTGTTGATTTGGATTCAACTGATGGAGTTGTTGTTGTCACAGAAGATGTTGATGATTTTGTAGATGTTGTTGACCCAGTAGTTGATGATTTAGTTGTTGGACTCGTGATGAACACAGTCGTTGTCGAAACTGATTTCGGTATAGTAGTTGTTGATTTGGATTCAACTGATGGAGTTGTTGTTGACCCAGAAGATGTTGATGATTTTGTCGTTGTTATCGCTCCAGTAGTTGTTGTTGATCCAGTAGTTGATGATTTAGTAGTTGGACTATTGATGAACACAGTCGTTGTCGAAACTGATTTCGGTATAGTAGTTGTTGATTTGGATTCAACTGATGGAGTTGTTGTTGACCCAGAAGATGTTGATGATTTTGTTGTTGTTATCGCTCCAGTAGTTGTTGTTGATGCGGTGGTAGTTGTTGATCCAGTGGTTGGTGATTTAGTAGTTGGACTAGTGATGGACACAGTCGTTGTGGAAACAGATTTCGGTATAGTAGTTGTTGATTTGGATTCAACTGATGGAGTTGTTGTTGACCCAGAAGATGTTGATGATTTTGTCGTTGTTATTGCTCCAGTAGTTGTTGTTGATGATCCAGTGGATGATGATTTAGTTGTTGGACTAGTGGTTGGGCTTGTGACTGACGTTTTACTTTTTGTTGCAGTTGTCACACTTGGAGTTTCTGTCTTGATTGGTGTTTTCGAAATTGTTGTCGTTATTCTAGAACTCGTACTTTCTTTCGGTGTGGTTCCACATGTGGATTCATCAACCGTGTATGACATACATTTCGCATTTATGACTGTCCTTGTTTTCGAGTCATATTTCTCTTCATATGTATCAATGAATGACTGATAACCGCTTTTACAAACACATTCCGTTGCATTCTTGACGATTTCTACCTTGCCCCAAATGTCACTTTCATCAAGACATTGTCCACAATGAGGATTACAGAGATAATCAATCTGGCAATATGTGTTTGGCTTATTTGGTAAACAATTGCAGCATTCGAGATTTTCATTTACTTTCGAACAAACCTTTATCTCATCCTACATTACAATTATGTCATTATGACATCGGTTATGTTACATTTGATATAATTACCTTTCCACACGTTTTTGTTGGATTCTGAGTTCGGCAACTGATTTTATGATCAGAACAGTAGCAGATTTTGGATGAGCATTCCTCTTTAGTCATTGTTGTGTTCAAGGTTTGATGATTCTGAAAATTTGAATTTTTAAAAGCCTTTTCTAACCATCAATAAAATTAAATTCAATATAAGCCTCAAATCTTTCATGAAATTCATTTTAACCAAATTGAATGAGAATATGGTTATTCAAAAATATTATATTTAATGATATGATAAATATAAAAATTGGAAATAAGTGAATATATTTTAAAGAAATGAACAAAAGTAATCAAATAAGCTTTCGTTTTACTATATGTTATTACTGTCTAATATGGATAAATAATAATTTTAATATTTCATTTGTAAGCGCCGTAACATGGCAGGTGCAGCAAGTGCAATCGCACTGGGCCCCCAAATTCGCAATCTCTTTCCTTCTATCTGGTATGAAATTCAGCCTAACCGAAAAATAATAAACTTCATAAGAAATTTTAAAATAGAAGAATTTATTCATTATTTTAATAACAATTATATGAGCATTAAATTAAATATTTTATTTTTTATTTTTCTATTGTTAACTATATAATATTTTAATGTTTGTTCTTTTTCATGATTCTGCATTTTAAAAATAATAAATGCTTATATTAGCATTTTATCTTTAAAATAACTTTTTTAATTTTTTGCACAGGGCCCTAATAGCTGCCGCGTGGCGCTGTCTTTTTTCGTTCTTTGATCTTGCTAGTGAAAATGAATTCAAAATTTTAAATAATAATTTGAATCCAAATTATCTTATAAATGATTCCACTTATTGCAGCAAGTATTACTGTGAACAAAAAGCCAATATCATAAAACGACTTTAAATTGAAAATAAATAAACTATTGTAAATAAAAATATTCATTTTAATATATTTGAATTGAATAATAATACTCCCATCCCTCACTAAACGAAAATTCTTTAAACGAAATTTCGATTTACGAACAACTTTTCATGAATGAATTGATTTCTTTCGGCGAGGGATAGGCGAGCATTTAGATATGATTTACTCATTCAAATGTGTTAACCTTTTACCCAAAAATTAGAATACAATACTCATTTTCGTTTGCATTATAAAGAGTATTCTTATATTTGGATTCAAAGAAAACGTTGTTATGTCGTATCCAAATGGTTAGTTTTCAAGCTGCTGTCAAAATGATACTAAATGTAATAAAAAACAAAATGACACTTTATACAGTGTGAGAAAAAAGATCTGTCCCATTCGAAATTTAAATAAAATCAAATTTAAAGTATTTTTATTTATTAACTGTACAGAATACGTTTGTTACCAACGAGGAGGAGCAACAGGACACACATCTATTCGATCTATGGAATATTTGAGGGAAATGTAGGTAATTTAATTTCATTCCGAGGAAACCTCAGCTGGTCAGCCCGATAACCTGATTTGAATCCCCGTGATTTTTTTCTGGGGATACAATAAAAATAAGGTATGTATTTATCGCGCCGATCTATTGAACAATTGACAGATGCGATTCGTCGATATATTACGGCTAATCCACATGAAATTATCCAACGAGTAATGGACAACTTTCCAGAATGTCTTCAACAGTGTCTGGATAATAACAGCGAACATTTGACTGATGTTATTTTCAAAAGAAAATGAAATAAAATGACAACATGTAAAGTTTGTGGAAATAAAAATAATTTTTTTTATTATTCAAACCACATCAAATAAAATGTCATCATAAAAATGCATTTTTATTTATTTATTTAAATTTCAAACGTGTCAGATATTTTTTCACCACCGTATTAAATAAAAAATTAAGTGTGGAGCAAATCATAATATTTTCGAACTGTTAAAAAGAGACATAAGAGCACAATATTTATTCTGGCGACAAATACTCAAAACACTCTTTAATATCGCTTCGTTGCAGTAACATCAACAAAGGAGTTTATTGGTTTTCTAATTATTGATACAGAATACACAAACATACCAATTCTCAAACACAATCATCAAATATCATAACAAACATCATAACTACCATTTTGACAATTATTAAACAATAGGTTATTGTAATTATACAATATTCTTTAATTATGCAAACTTACACAGGCGATAGTCAACGTGTTAAGTAGGTAAAATAAAAATGTTTTCGAATTTTCAAAGATTACGATGTAATGTACAAAGTTTTGTTAAAATTTATAGTAGAAATAAGTTGTGAGGTCAGTTCTGATAAAATAAAATACGCTTGATACCGTAAGCTGAGAGTCATTCTAATTATTAACATTAATTAAATTGTAATCATAGAATTAAGCAAACGAAATAATTAATCAAAACTCATCTCGCATTATATAATTGTATATTTTAGAGACAAAAATTGAATAGTAAATGTACCTGATAATATTTCCCGTCCAAAAAGCACCCGGTTATATTCTTGAAGCAACCAATCACTTCTAAATCTACTAATCTCTTGCTAGGTACTTCTTCCCTTTCGATGACAATTTCCACGGAAATCAGATACTCACCGACATCAATTGTAAACTCCTTTTCGTCCGATTGATAAACCTTTCTCGACGAAATTCTATTTCTATCTGTAAAGATCAACTCAAATGAATGAAGTTGCTTTCCAATTATCAGCTGAATTCAGAAACATTCATTAATAATAACAATAATTGACAAAAACATTTCTACTTGATGAATAAATGGAATTTCTCTATTTCCATTGTCGGTTAGATCAATCTTGATTGCTGTGCTCTCTTCTGTAGTTATTTCCAATCCAGACGAGTCAGATTTTCGCAATTTATATGCATTATTAATATTATTATTCTTATCAGATTTGCTGTTGATAGAGATTTGATGGTCAGCAATGAACACGTTTGATACCATTCCATTAACCAATTTGCATGGAGCCGTTGTAGTTATGGGAGGCAATGTCGATGTAGAAATCGTTGTTGATTTTGAGGAAGATTTTGTCGTTACTTTCTCTTTTGTTGTTGTCGATTCTGTTAATGTTGATGTTCCTTCTGTCTTTTTCTCGAAGCATCCCAAGATTTGAATTTTAAGGAAGATTTTTTCTTGATTATTTTTGAAACTCAGTACAGTAAATTCCAAAGTTTTTATATTCTCATTTATTAACAAGACTACCGGTTCGTCTTTATAACTAACTTCAGATTCGAGATTATCTTTTCGTACTCTAATTGTTTCAACTCCTCCAGTAAAGATGACCTGAAGGTTACAATATTACATATCAGTCACATTGAATACATTCAGAAATTTAAGGAGAATTACAATCATTAACTAAGGAATACTCTATACAATTTAGCGAGGCTCGGAGTGTTTGGGAAAAGAGCAATAAACTTTGAATGTCCATATCAAATGCTATTTCGCAAATGAATATTGCTGAGAGACTAAATATGATCAAATATCGCTTTTGATTCAAAATCGAAGGTTATGCCGAATTTGCTAATATCCGAGGTGAAAAATAAGATTATGAAAATCCGGAGGAAAATGCAACTAGATAAATCCGCTGAAGCCAATTACGTCAGGAAAAATTATTATTTTCAGGAAAAAACACAACAAAGAGAAAATAACAATGTCGGAACCTTTTGTTAAATATGAAAACATTGAAATATAGTTGAAATGTGAATGAAGATAAATGAAATTCTTATGAGCAAATAAACAGCCGACTGATACTCAAAACATCTGTAAGGAAATGCAGGATATGTAGCATCATTACTTGACTGATAACTCTCACGTTCACAGATTTGCAGTTTCAAAGGACACAATCGAGAGTTGTGAACTAAACGTACGTCCAAATAACCCAGAGTTCGGATTCGAACTTCTTTGGTTTAATCACCTCAAGAAATTCTTCCGAAGTCAACAGTTTGCCATAAAAGACAACTTTTCAAATAAAGTGAATTTCTTCAAAATAACATTTCAAACCCTGCTAACAAACTGAAAAATGTGATGATACCAAATGAGATTATATTAAGAAATAAATCCTGCATAACTTGTTTATTGTAAACACAAATCTTACAAACACAAATAAGCCTCACCCTATTTAGAAAAATTCAATAGTAATAACGAAAGAATACAAAAAGAATAAAGAAACTTACCTGATAAATAAAAGGTTTCTCACGGATCCCATTATCAGTGAAATCCATTTTGAAACTTGGTCGATTATTTGAAGAGAGTTCTAATCCGGGTCCACCTGAATTCCGAACAAGCGAAACTCGGCTGTCAAGTTTCCCGTCAATAGTTATTTGACGATCATTTATAAGATATTGTGAAACTAATCCATCTATAATAGCACAAGGTGGAGTAGAGCGTTGCTGAGTAGTAGTTGTAGGTCCTGTAAAGGTTGTTGTAGAAATAAGATTAATATCAATGAGTGTACTTGTTGATGAAGCAGTTGGTGTTGATTTAGTAGTTGGACTACTGGTAGATATAGTCGTTGTAGAAACTGATGGCGGAAGAGTAGTTGTGGATACACTTAATGGAGTTGTTGTTGTCCCAGAAGATGTTGATGATTTTGTGGTTGTTGTCGGTTCTTTTGTTGTTGTTGATCCAGTAGTTGATGATTTAGTTGTTGGACTAGTGGTGGACACAGTCGTTGTAGAAACAGATGGCGGAAGAGTAGTTGTTGATTTGGATTCAACTGATGGAGTTGTTGTTGACCCAGATGTTGATGATTTTGTGGTTGTTGTCGGTCCTGTTGTGGTTGTCGATCCGGTAGTTGTTGTTGATCCAGTAGTTGATGATTTAGTTGTTGGACTAGTGATGGACACAGTCGTTGTAGAAACAGATTTCGGTATAGTAGTTGTTGATTTGGATTCAACTGATGGAGTTGTTGTTGACCCAGATGTTGATGATTTTGTGGTTGTTGTTGGTTCTTTTGTTGTTGTCGGTTCAGTAGTTGTTGTTGATGATCCAGTGGATGATGATTTAGTAGTTGGACTAGTGGTTGGGCTTGTGACTGACGTTGTACTTTTTCTTGCTGATGTCACACTTGGAGTTTCTGTCTTGATTGGTGTTTTCGAAATTGTTGTCGTTATTCTAGAACTCGTACTTTCTTTCGGTGTGGTTCCACATGTGGATTCATCAACCGTGTATGACATGCATTTCGTATTTATGACTGTCCTTGTTTTCGAGTTATATTTCTCTTCATATGTATCAATGAATGACTGATAACCGCTTTTACAAACACATTCCGTTGCATTCTTGACGATTTCTACCTTGCCCCAAATGTCACTTTCATCAAGACATTGTCCACAATGAGGATTACAGAGATAATCAATCTGGCAATATGTGTTTGGCTTATTTGGTAAACAATTGCAACATTCGAGATTTTCATTTACTTTCGAACAAACCTTTATCTCATCCTACATTACAATTATGTCATTATGACATCGGTTATGTTACATTTGATATAATTACCTTTCCACACGTTTTTGTTGGATTCTGAGTTCGGCAACTGATTTTATGATCAGAACAGTAGCAGATTTTGGATGAGCATTCCTCTTTAGTCATTGTTGTGTTCAAGGTTTGATGGTTCTGAAATGTAAAAGATTTATCAACATTTAATTACTTTGTTTCCGTTAACATTATTTGTTGTATGTCTTATAGCACCAAATACATTAATATTCAGAAACAAGTTTCAGTAAAACGAAACCGTTGTCTGACAACTGCATAACTCAATTTCTTATTCCTTTTGAAATATTCCTTTCTACTTAGCTATTTATATTTATCTAGACAATTCAGGCTCAGAAATGACATTCATAGCATAATGCTAATTATTTGAATGTACATTTGAAACAAAAACAAAAATTCGGAAAAAACATTTCCCAATAATACGGAGAGCTCTGCAATTTTTATTGCGAGTTTATAAATAACAAAGTGAAAATATAAAATAAAACGAATTTTGACACTTTGAGGTCAAAACGTATCAACCAAAAAAAGTGCGGATAAAATTCATTTTGTTACAGATTTTATTAAACTAATTCAAAAATATCCAATAAAGAATTTGAATTTTCAAAGGAGGATAAATGATAAAAATGATATAATCATTGAAAAAAATATTGAGCTTTTCGATTCTAATAAAATATCAAATATTCAGGAGATTCTAGAAATACAATTTGCAGAGAGCTTTCCGTTTTCTCAGCATTTCCAAATGTCTCCCGATAAAATCTTTATGACCTTCAAGGACACAAAAGACTTCGTTTAGCACTTCTCATATTAAACAAATAAATGAATTTATTAAAAATGAACTCTTGAGCAAGCGAGACAATGAAAGGTTGCAAGGTAATAAATGCTGGAAATATTAAAAACGAAATATTATCGATGGTAAACAATGAACGTGAAATGAAAACAGTTTTCGAACAATTACATTTATTGTTACGGAAATTGCAAGATAATAATCTCGCATTATATAAATGTATATTTTAGAGACAAAAATTGAATAGTAAATGTACCTGATAATATTTCCCGTGCAAAAAGCACCCGGTTATATTCTTGAAGCAACCAATCACTTCTAAATCTACTAATCTCTTGCTAGGTACTTCTTCCTTTTCGATGACAATTTCCACGGAAATCAGATACTCACCGACATCAATTGTAAACTCCTTTTCGTCCGATTGATAAACCTTTCTCGACGAAATTCTATTTCTATCTGTAAAGATCAACTCAAATGAATGAAGTTGCTTTCCAATTATCAGCTGAATTCCGAAACATTCATTAATAATAACAATAATTGACAAAAACATTTCTACTTGATGAATAAATGGAATTTCTCTATTTCCATTGTCGGTTAGATCAATCTTGATTGCTGTGCTCTCTTCTGTAGTTATTTCCAATCCAGACGAGTCAGATTTGCGCAATTTATACGCATTATTAATATTATTATTCTTATTATTCTTATCAGATTTGCTGTTGATAGAGATTTGATGGTCAGCAATGAACACGTTTGATACCATTCCATTAACCAATTTGCATGGAGCCGTTGTAGTTATGGGAGGCAATGTCGATGTAGAAATCGTTGTTGATTTCGAGGATAACGTAAATGTTGAGATCGATGAAGAACTTTCAGGAGTTGAGCCACAATTAGTCTCCACCTTCCCTGCACACAATATGTAAGTGTCATTCTTGAATATCTCAGTCAGTGGATTTTTACAAAGGAAATTTTTACAATCTTTTCTCCATTCATAATTCAAGCAAGTTTTATTGCAAGTGTAGACTGAACAGTAACCATAAATGCAGATTTTCGATGTCGTTGTTGTTTTTTCAGTTAAGATTGTTGAAGATAAACTAGTACCTGTAGTTATCGATGTTGCTTTGGTAGACGAAAATGTTGGTGATTTTGTAGTAGTTAGTGAAGTAGTGCTCATAGAAGGTGAAGATATTGTGGTTGATTTAGTCGTTGTTGAAACGGTGTGACTTGAAGTTGTTGTAGTTGGTGGTACAGAAACAGAACTTGTGATCGTTGTAGAAGATTTTGGAGTACCTGTAGCTATTGTTGAAGTTGTAGTTGGTGGAGTTTCTGTCGATATTGTTTTTGTCGTTGCTGGAGTAGCTGTCGATATTGTTGTTGTTGGTGGAGTACCTTTTGATGTTGCTGTGGTGGTCAGTGGCGTACTTGTTGAGATTGTTGTGGTGGTTAATGGAACACCTGTTGGTATCGTTGTTGTTGGTGGAGTATCTTTTGATGTTGTTGTGGTGGTCGGTGGCGTACTTGTTGAGATTGTTGTGGTGGTTAATGGAACAGCTGTTGATGTTGCTGTGGTGATCGTTTGAGTACTTGTTGAGATCGTTGTGGTGGTTAATGGAACATCTGTTGGTATCGTTGTTGTTGGTGGAGTACCTTTTGATGTTGCTGTGGTAGTCGGTGGCGTACTTGTTGAGATTGTTGTGGTGGTTAATGGAACAGCTGTTGATGTTGCTGTGGTGATCGTTTGAGTACTTGTTGAGATCGTTGTGGTGGTTAATGGAACATCTGTTGGTATCGTTGTTGTTGGTGGAGTACCTTTTGATGTTGCTGTGGTAGTCGGTGGCGTACTTGTTGAGATCGTTGTGGTGGTTAATGGAACATCTGTTGATGTTGTTGTGATGGTTGGTGGAAAAACGGTTGAAGTTTTGGTTGTTTCTGAAATATTTGTAACTGTGCTTGTTTGTTTTGATGTTGATTTACAATTTTCTTGTTTAATCCGAGTACAAAATATTACGGTTTCGTTTTTAAAGGCTTCTTTTAAACGACTAGAACAGACTAGATTATTACAATTTTGTGCTCTTCCTTCCTGATTTAGGCATTCATTTTCACAAGTATACTCTGAACAGAACACGAATGTGCAAATATTTGGTGGTTTGGTTGTGATTGCTGTTGATATCGAAGATTGAGTTGGTGTAATTGTGACATATTTTGTAGACGTTGTAGTTTCATTACATGAGCATATTGGACAACATTTATTTCTCTCTTCAACAATGGTTTTAATGCACCCTTCTGGACATTCTAATATGGGACATTCTTTTCGTATTTCTTTGGTTTCTATTTCGTTTCCTTTACATAAATGAATTCTGCATTCGTCCGTTGCATCTATCCATGATTCTCCAACCTTAACAAAATTTATAAATTTAAAATTATTATTAATTCTGAACCATATAAAATATTGTTTGTTAGTTATTATTTATATTGCAGTTTTCTTGCATTAAAAGTCTTACTTTAAATTGCTTTCTAGTAATTGGATCTAAGCATGGGCATTCTTTGACATTGATGCAATCTGTTCCATTAAAAACAAGAGGTTCTTTGCATTCGCATATTGATCCATCACATAAGCCATCTTTCAAACAATTTTCCTGAAATTTGAGGCAAATTTGTTTTCTACAAGTTTGAAAAACTGATTCTTCGACGATTTTCTTACATGTAGTTGGACAAATGATAGATGTAGTAGTCACAGTTTTTGTAGTTGTTGATACACTAAACGATAATTTCAGTAAATTGACTTGTCAATTTTATAATTTACCAGTTGTCATCTTTCATGCATTTAAATCTGCCATTAATGAGACATTGGCAATAGCTACACGGAATCTCAGTGCCATTATTTGTTAATTGAGGTACACTTTCACCGGCCTAATTATGATGTTAGCTTATAACCCAAATTAATTTTCCAAACTTTAATTTTCTTTCCATTAAATTTACAGCATGCGCCAAGACAGTATTGAATTCCTGTGGCACTGTCAATGTAGCGAAAATCGGTAGATGGGCATTCACCGCAAATAAGATTGGTGAGATTACAATATTTTTTGAACTGATTCAATTCCAGGTTTTCCAAATCTCCGATGTCGCAAGGCAAATCACACTTGTAGCTATATGTTGAGCATGGAGTGGGGGGAATACTGGATGATGGCAAGCAATTGCATTCGCAGATACATTTTTCATTTCTCGGTACGATCAATCCGTCACACTGTGATAAGTTTATTGAATCGTGAATACAATATTTTAAAATTTTGTGTACATAAACTACGCATATCATTTTTAACCAATGATTCCAAAAGGTGGTATATACCGACCCCAAGAGGTCGAGTCCGAATTGCAAAGGGGCCCATGTCAGTGAAAGCTAAAATTATGGGTCCACTAGAATTCATCCCATTTAAGCAGGTCGTAACCAAATTCTTGGCTTTCATAAATGGAATAATTCACATAACACAAAAACAACACATAACGATTCCATTTAATAGACATATAAATTGCATATGAAGGAAAGTTTTTTAAAACCTAAATGTTTATGAATTAATTCTAATTTTTAGAATATGGTTTGTGGGGATCTTACAATATTTCGCTACCAGGGGGCTCTACTATAAGGCGGCCGCCTAGGGCGCTAAATTTTTGAAGGCGCAAAAATATTTTTATAAATTATTTCTCGGATATTGAAATAAAATTATTTACTGACATATTGCATCAATCTAACTTTATTACATTATCAAACAGATAGGCTTATCAGACAACTATAAACTATCTGAAAGACTATACGAATTCATTTATTCATTTTATCCCAGAATCATGGAATTTTCCCCAGAATCAAGGAATTTCAGCTCAGTCTAGAGGAAAAGGGTAATTAGCGATATTTAGAAGTGAACATATTTTTTATTTTATTAATAAAAAATTTATTATGAAATATCTACACATTGAATTAAGAAATGGAAATTATTAAAACAGAATGTTTCAGGTGACATTCTTTAAGGTAGGCGCTTCGTAAAAGTTAGCCTAGGGCGCACTACTTGGAAAAAATTTCTTGAGCTGCCCCTGCTCGCTACTAATAGCAAAATCTGGAAAACTGTATAGTATCGGGGAACAATTAATTTTTTTAGGCATTAAAGATATTTTAATACCTATTTTTCACAAACATGCATATGATATGACCAAAATAATTCAATTGAGCAACAACACAGTTGAAAGATGTATTGACGAAATGATTTATGATATTGAAAGCTTCTTGTGTAATTATCTGCTAGCGACCCATTTCTCTATACAACTAAACGAGTCCAACTTTACCTGATAATGAAGCCTTTTTATTGACATATGTTAGTTTTCTTATGGACCATAAATACCAAAAAGAACTGCTCTTTGCGAGAACTTTGACTACAGACAATAAAGACGAATCCATATGTAATGTTTTGTGAGGTTATTTCAAAGAAAGTGATTTCTTTATAAAATATTATATCATTGGCAGCTGATGGAGAACTTGCCCAGTTTGGGTGCTATTGTGAATATCTAAAACAAAATGTACCCGTGGTGTTTGGAATATAATGTGTCATCAATCGACAACATTTAGTTGCCAAAAATCTGAATGTTAGATTGCAAAAATCTCTTCAATTTTTAATTAACGCAGTAAAAAAAATTAGAAGTAACGAGTTGAATACTTGGTTATTTGCGAGGCCGTGTTAAGAAAATGAAGAAATTTGCTTCTTCGCATTGAAATAAATTGGCTTTCAAACGTGTTAGAGTTTTTAGATGATAAGATCCCATTTTAAAAGAAAATTTAATTAAGTAGAAACTTTTTTTAAATCTTTGAATTTTTTGGTCTTTTTTGATATTTCATTTTTTCCAATTATCACAAAACATTAAAATTTGTGTTGTATAAAAAATTAAATTTTGAGCTTTATTCACAATGAAAATAAATGAAATATCACTAAATACAAATTTTCATTATTCATTAATTTCATTTCAATATTTTTATTTAACTCAAAATTTCATCACAGGCTTTTTTGTAGCAATGAAAATAATCGATTAATATAATTATTTCACTATTCATAAAATAGGGAAAGAACTCGAGACCAAATTTTTTTAATTTCCCATTTGTGACAGTTTTGTTTTATTATCTGATAAAACTTTTCATTTTTTCTTTATTAAAATATGTTTTAATTGATTGAAATAGTGTTCCAATTTGACATAAAAATAGATTTGATGAAAAGATTTCTTGAGAAAAGTTTTAAAATTATGCATTTTACTATTTACTGAATTCAAGTCCGAAATTATTTTCACTAAAAGCCTTAACTGGGGCAAAAATAAAAAATATTATTTAATTAGAAAAGGTAATTATCAAAATTATAAAATATCACATTAAAACACTCGATTTACAATATATTCCAACAGTTTTCCAGTGATAATCAGTTATTAAAATACAAACTATAAATATTGTAGAATATTTAGATAAGTTATATAAATTTTATAAATTTTATATTAAATATTTTTTTATTAATTTAACTAATCTAATAATAATAATAATAATAAAAATAATAATAATAATTATAATAATAATAAAAGTTAATAAAATGTACTTTTTTAGATGAGCAACTTTCTTTGCAATTTCGGAGTTTGTCTCCATTTCTGGTACAGGTTAATCCTCCAACTTGGTTGCAAACGCAAGTGTCGTCCTCACAGAAATCAACTTTTCGTATTACTGTTTCACCAACCTGATAAACCATTTTTATGACCCAAATAATTAAAAAAAGCGCAACATACTTGTAAAGTTTGATTTTCAAATTTGCATACTAGATAAACAATGGCAATAATATTTTTTAAAAATTAGAAAAGCTTAATTAAAATTTACCAGAAATGTGAGGAGTAGTTGCCGTAGTCGTGGTAATGTTACATACCATGCAGCAATCTACCATAATTTGGAATTCTGGGGGCTAGAAACAAATAAATAGGCCATATTGCTATAACATAATTTCTTACGCAATTTAGAGATACTCCTTGACAATCATTGAATATTCGTTTGGTCACAATACCATCGCATACATAATTCTTGCAATTTATTGTCCATTCTTCACCATTCTGAAATCCATTATTCATTATTATTATTAAAAATATTGTAGATATGTCCCTATTATATTTTCGTTCCTGGTGTTTAACGTATTTTGGCGAAAATAAACCTCACATTTATGGTATATTTTTCAGAATCAAGGGATCAATCATGTCAAAAATTTCCGATCTCAATGTGCTAGTAGAGTAGGGCTTCAGCAATTTACATAATAAGTGACGTAACGGATTCGTTGCATAAATCATAAAATAATAAAACGCAAATAAAATAAAGGAATGAGCTATAATACCATTTTCAATATTCCGAAATATATCAAACAAGAAATTTAAAGACTTCATATAGTGATTCGAAATACAACACTCGGTGTTGTTGCTGTAGAAATATATTAGCATGCCATCTGGTTAGGTACGAAACGTTCGAAGTCACACATGTAGTGTAAAGCATATCCAGGCAGTCTTACACAGTAAATCTGACATAAGGATGTAACAATTTTCTACATAGGTGTAATATTCCAATCATGTTATTGAATACGAATTAAAACGTACCAGAAAATCAAATTTTGTCTCAAGATAAAGTTTTAAATGATAAAATCTCAAAAGTTATTGCAGTTTGATTTACAGTGTAAAAACATATTTTATCATAAATAATCATCAGATCAGAAAAATGATAATTTTACCTTGGAAACAATTCTATTTCTAAAAATGTAAACAAATTCCAAAATGAAAATCAAAGTAATCTATATAAATAGAAAGTTAGTCATTGCGTTTGACCATAAAATCATAAACTTACAAACGGTTTAGCACAGTTCAATGTGATTTTTCAGAAGCGTTTACAATGAAACAGAAATGTAAGCCTTCATATTTGTAATTGGAAAGGTGACGGGATTACTTAACTTTGCTAAG
Organism: Schmidtea mediterranea; assembly: GCA_022537955.1. Taxonomy (NCBI): domain Eukaryota; kingdom Metazoa; phylum Platyhelminthes; order Tricladida; family Dugesiidae; genus Schmidtea; species Schmidtea mediterranea. The sequence continues at coordinate 46,172,589 of CM039681.1, forward strand.
GAATATATTTGTGGTGAATAGGAAATTTTAAAAATTTCACAATTTAATGATATGAGGCAGAATTGGGTATTTGGGATAATATTAAATAGGTTAATCACAATTAAATCGGTGTATTTTAGAATTAAATATTAAAAAATAAGAGCTTACCTTTCTAATTCCACCATTTTCATCTAAGCACATGCATTCTTTTCTTGAGACACAATCCTTGCCGTTGAAAAACAGGTTTTCAGGACACTCACACCCAGGTCTAGTAAAAATAATAACCAGCGTTCAAGAATTGACTAATTTTATACTTGCACTCTTGTCGCGTACAATTTGAGAGTTGTTGAGCTTCGCACATGGATTCACAAGTCGGTTTTACACAGAATGTGTGAATTAATGGTGGTTTACAGAATGGAGTGGTGGTTGCCATTACAGGCGTGGTGGTTCGGATTGAAATTGTGGATATAGGCAAACATTCGCAGCATTGATTATCATTTTCAACCAATTTATGAGTTTTCTAAATTGACAATCTCTTAAATCAAAGTGAAAAAGAAAAATGAGATTTTCGAAAGCCGTTTCAAGTAAATCAAACTAACCACTATAAAACCGCCATATATTACTGGAAATGCCGACTTGGAATAAAATCTAATCCCATTTATAGTTTGGAAAGCGATTCTTAGCTAATGAAACGACCGGGTAAATAAAAATGTGTAAACTTTGCGTGGAGCACAAATGAAAAGAACATTTAAATAATTTTTTTTATTAAAAACATTTACAAGTCATAATTTTAATTTGTTTATGAGAAACAAAAAAAATTTCACCCTTTAACATTTTACGGTATCAGTAATAAATCTTTCACGACAAAGTAAAGCTGATTAACGAAACGAATAAATAATCATAAATACGTATAGAAGACCGATCATTCAGTTGTATACTGAATAACTAATTATCCCGACGCTATGTATTTTGTTTGGTCGTCTTGTCGTACATGAAGGCATCAGTTACGTACACGCGATTTTCTTAAGACTAAATGGTGGCAGTACGAATAAATAACATATATGCATTGTGAAGTATGCAGCGGAAAAAGCGTGCATATTTATGAATTGTAACACAAGGCCTTATAAAGTGCTAAACCGGGTTCCAGAGAACCTGCCGACTCACAAACATGAAAATGCAACAAAGGTGGTGGATAACATGAATCATTACTCAAAGTTAACCCAATAAATGTGAATTGTAATTGTGAATTGGTGAAAGTTGGAATTATTTCCAAGAAACCGCAGTTTACCAAATATAAATGAGTTTACAAAAGATATTTTTCTGTTTTTAATTCGAAGGGTTTCAAAAGTTTTAAAAATTCTGTGTTAAAATAATTAAATAAATCAAGTATCTTGTAGTGGTATGTTTAAAGGGGTCTCGTATCAATAGGTTGCAAAATATGATGTTTAACGTTTCCAAAAGTAAATCAATGATTTTTACAACAATTTCTGATTGGAATAAAGAATAAAGAATGCCATATCGGCATAAATATAAACAAAGTAAGGTGATGTAAATCATGAGATATTAAAGTTTCAAATCCAATGTAAATCATTAAATAAAAAAAATCATGTGTAAATTAGACATCGATATTCTTTTCATGAAATAAAACTAGATTTTTCAAATATTCATTTCCATACAAAACATAAAGACAAAAAGGTCCGATACCAGCTGGATACTTATCGTGCACTGCATATGCATGATAAGTGTTTAGCTCCAGTAGTTAACCGCAGGCATGTTGGACTATTTTGAAAGCGGAATGTAGCGATCTCCCAAATTTCAATCAGATTTTTATGAAACGTTGACATTACATTACGGTGCCTGCTCACTCATAGGTCAAAAATGTGGCAATTTCCTCAAATACATTGCCCAAGTGCTAAATATCTATTGTCAACTTTATTTCACTCTTGAATTCTTCCTATCAAGTTTCTTCAAGAGGTAAAACTGAAATATGTGAAAACTAAAACTGCTTGTTGCCTTCAGCAAATCGAATATGTAATAATAATAATAATAATATAAAGGAAGACGATAACAATTTCCAAACTCGATTCAAAGACATTTCTGTAATTGAAAGTATCTATGCTCATATCTACGGAGTTATCATTCATATTTTAAGAGATTTATTGGAAATATTATAAATTACAAATTATTTTGAATATTTATAAAGGAGGTTTCCAAAAAAACAAAATTTCGGTTTGATACTAATCTCAAGTTTCAGATTTTTTGCAATTTAGATATAAATACCTCTTGCAAATTCACATTGCAGTTTAAAACTCATTGAATATTGTGTAGCAAGAGAGCAATTTCGTATAGATATAATAAATCCAAACTAACCTCAGAACAGGTCAGTAAGCAGACTTTACGATGGGTCCAAGTCCCGTTAATGCATTTTTTCATCAAACAGTTAGTGATTATATCGGTGGAGTCTTCCTTGCAAACCGATGTTGTGACTTCCTGAGTAGGAGCAGAGGTTTGAGCTGTCGATACTGAAATTGAAAAAAATAATTAATAACCATTTCTACCTTAATACTCACTAACCACTCTCATAGCAAACTTTCACTATCAGATTTTTGACTGTCAGAGTATATCCAACATTTGTTCGAATCGAAACTTTCATGTATTCAAATTGTTCTCCGTTTTTGTCGGTTTGGTCGAAATTAAATTCAAATTTTTCTGAGCCCCGTGATTTCTAAAAAAAATTAAAATCGATTAAACAATGCCAAAATTTGAATTTAATAATTACATATTGTGATTCGACGATTTCATCACTCTTCTTTCCGAATGTAATTGTCACTATTGAGTTTATGTTGACATTGATTTCTAGGTTGACAATGTTCACTTTTGTGTTTGATTTCGGTGTCAATTTGATTACAAAACTGATTTCATTCTTGTTCGAGTTCCATTCCTTTTCACCTTTATACGGATCAGTTAACAAATATCATAAACTCAATCTCTCAATACTTGTCAGTATCTTTTCCACATCTGTCACATTTCCGTTTGTCACATTTTGTATTTCTACTTTCATTTTTTCGTTCTTTGTCAAAGTTACAACTTCCTTTGCACAGACTTCTGGAGTAGTGATTACGGGTTTCGTTGATGTTGATGCAGTTGATGAAGTTGTCACTTGAGTTGTTGTCGTTACTGAAATTCAGACATTATAACTTGCACATTCCAATCTCAATATTCACTCACCGCTTTCATAACAAACTTTCACTAACAGATTCTTCACTGTCAAAGGCTTTCCATCAGTTGTAATGACCGATACTTTCACATATTCGAATTGTTCTCCGTTTTTGTCAGTTTTATTGAAGTAAAATTTAATAGTTTCAGTGCCAGTCTTCTTCTATATTAAAATATGAATATTGTTGTTCATTAAAACTTGTGACTTACATATTCTGGTTGAATTATCTCCTCACTCTTCTTTCCGAATGTAACTGTCACTATTGAGTTTATGTTGACATTGATTTCTAGGTTGACAATGTTCACTTCTGTGTTTGATTTCGGTGTCAATTTGATTACAAAACTGATTTCATTCTTGTTCGAGTTCCATTCCTTTTCACCTTTATACGGATCAGTTAACAAATATCATAAACTCAATCTCTCAATACTTGTCAGTATCTTTTCCACATCTGTCACATTTCCGTTTGTCACATTTTGTATTTCTACTTTCATTTTTTCGTTCTTTGTCAAAGTTACAACTTCCTTTGCACAGACTTCTGGAGTAGTGATTACGGGTTTCGTTGATGTTGATGCAGTTGATGAAGTTGTCACTTGAGTTGTTGTCGTTACTGAAATTCAGACATTATAACTTACATATTTCTATCTCAGTATTCACTCACCGCTTTCATAACAAACTTTCACTAACAGATTCTTCACTGTCAAAGGCTTTCCATCAGTTGTAATGACCGATACTTTCACATATTCGAATTGTTCTCCGTTTTTGTCAGTTTTATTGAAGTAAAATTTAATAGTTTCAGTGCCAGTCTTCTTCTAAACGAAAATAAGATAAGTTCCGTATAATTAGGTACATTAAATTCCGTCTACTCAAGACAATGACATTTTTTCTTAAACTTATTTGACCTATCCTTTGTAAAGCTTGATCATTCCTTTACTGAACCAAGTCGACTATGAATGACATAGATAAAATATTTGGCAATTTCAAGTTGTTGAATATTTATTTAACTGTAAGGTTATTTTGTTTTATCTTTTTATTATGCAATAAATACTTCTTAAAATTATTTTTGATTTATCTATTTGTTGATATCAAATGCTATGTGCTGTAAAAGAAATAGTTTCATTATAAGTAAAGCATTTTTTGACTCGTTAATTTAAATGTTTATAATTTAATAGTGTTTATATGGCTTAACTAATAATTTCAATTGAATATAGTAACTTTTGGTGACTAGTTTATAACGGTCAGTGGAGCGCCTTCAGTATAAACAACAGATGAAAATGACCGTATTGTAATAATGCCCTAATGGGAATCTCCAAAAGCTATAGAAATTTAAAATAATAACAAGGTTTGCAGATCTGTGGAATTTCAAGACTTTTCAAATATGCAAGAAAAGAAAATTTTAATGAAATTATTCTGTTCTTGTTTATAACAAAAAAACATTATTTTTCATTAAAAGTTAGTTTCGAAGTATAAAAACTCTCATTGTTTGTTAGGTTAATATTTTATGATTAGGACGAATTGTGATAAAATATTCAAAAATAGAATTTATAGTCTAACAAAATAGCAATTACTCTGCATTACATTTTCAACTACCATTTTTTTATACATTTAAAGAATGTTTCACTTTTTGTTTAAAGTTGTGTTATTGCTAGCAATTATATTTGGCAATTATTATTAATTTCGATTATAATAGACATCGTAAAAGCCGGATTCGTGAAATTTTTCAGCAGAAAATAAAACATGTAAAACACGAATAGTTTCAAACGAGATCATAAAAGTAAAATCCATCAACTTTTTCAGTAAATATACTCATGGGATAATGATAACCGAAAACTGGATAAGTATCTAGGAAGTAAACTTTAATTTATTATGGAAAGAAGAATAAAATTGAACAGGAAATAATCTAAAGTTTTAAGGAGTATACTGGTCTCAAATCCAAACAAAAATATAGAACTTGTTAAACAAAACTATATTTAAACAAATAAAATTTTAACTTTTAACATTGAAAATATGTGTTATAAAAATAAAGTCATATAAAAATATACTAATGCACTTTTAAAAAAATATGATTGATTAAGATGTGGTTCGTTCAATAAGTAACCAGACTAGATGCTAAAAGAAACAGAAAGGAGAGGTATTTTTTACATAAGAACAGTTAGGTGTGCAGGCTTTATTTATTTAAAACAAAACCCATTGTGGTCAAGTTTTTTCCTGCAGTGATGTAAGAGCTCTAAAAAGGCATTTTTGAAAGAAATTGCGCTTCTATTTTTCAAAATTCCACATCCTGTTGAAAATCGGAAGTTTTTCGTAGGAAATGTTTTTGAATAAATAAAAGTTACTAGGTGCAAGATCGATACTGTATCAGGGGAGATCTAATAGACTAAATCCATTTTTACCATTCACTGCATCGTTTCAACGCTTTCATGGATTGGGGCATTGTTTTAAAGGAGCCATAGAGGAAGCCCGTATGCATTTCAGCAATTAGATCTGAATTAGTTCACAAGATTGCTGTAGAAGATAGTGTTAATTTACAGATTTTTTTTCAGCGAAATCCGTACAAATTATTAAACTTCGATCCCAAAATATTGTAAACATCAATGATTTTCGATGATATTTTATAAATCTCATTTTCATAAAACAAGTTTTTCGGGATATTTCAATTCCCTTGACTCAAGATTTATCTCGATAGCTTACAAGGATAAATGGGTTTCATCCACAGTAATGATATATCCGAGGAATTGGTCACTGTGTTCATAAAAAATGAGAAGGTTTTAATGTCAATATTCTCTCTAGTTTATAGACATCACAGAAGCAAAAAACAAGGACTAACTTGAATACCAATTTTCCTACTCCAGATTTATTCAGGGTATCATGCACACTTCCGGTTGTCATACTCAACCTTTGCTAGAAATCCTTGATAATGATTCAGCATTCTTCTATCACAATTTGCAAACATTCCTCTTTCTTGATCAAATATTTCACAGGAAAAACTAATTTTCTCATTATCAAACTCTAACTGGCGACAATATTTGAATTGGGTAGTCCAATCTTAGACTGTGAACCGAGAAAGTCATATATTTCCATAATATGACTGCAACTGATTCAATATTTGCCAGAATGTAGCTTGATTTGACAAATAAATTGAAAATTTGTTCACCTGAACTCCTATGCAGTTGCATATTAAAATAAACGATATTTTTATAACTATAGATAATATATGTTGATTACAGCTGAATATTGTTAAGTAATATTATTTTTTATGGTTTAGTCCGAGTACTTATTGAACGCACCACATACTTCTAAGTGTTTATTTTAATAAGGAATTAGGTTTTGCAATACATTTTTTGGATTATTTCTAACAATACAGAATGTGTTACTCAAAAAATTAATTTATTCTTATTCTTTAAGGTATAAAGCCACTTTAATGGTTTAAAAGGATGCAATAAAACACATCTATCGCCGAATATTTCATATTTATCGAAGTGTTATAATGATAATCTTAATTAAATACGATTTTTCAATTACACGTTTATAAGAAGCGATAATGTACCAACAAAAAAGATCCATTACAAAAACATATCAAATTCGTCTGCCGTTATTGACAGGCCTAATCTACTAGTAAATGGTGAGATGGCAAGAAATCACCGATGTCGACCAATAGAAGAATAAGAGGTAAAGAAATAGATCAACTTTGGACAAGAATAAATTAAATTCTAAAAATCACTTTATATATTGATAATGAAAGGAACCATATATATATATATATATATATATATATATATATATAATATCCAAAGTATATAAGGAATTGCTAACATAGATAATAAGTTACTTTATGGCAAACAAATAAGGAAAAATATAAAACGAATAAATTACCATAATAAAAAAGTATCAGGGGATTAAGTGACTTATAGAAATATAAAAGAATAAGAGTCCGTATAGCAGCTATATAACTGAGATGATTGAAAAAAAGCAATACATAAAAAATCACAACTTACATATTCTGGTTGAATGATCTCCTCACTCTTCTTTCCGAATGTAACTGTCACTATTGAGTTTATGTTGACATTGATTTCTAGGTTGACAATGTTCACTTCTGTGTTTGATTTCGGTGTCAATTTGATTACAAAACTGATTTCATTCTTGTTCGAGTTCCATTCTTTTTCACCTTTATACGGATCAGTTAACAAATATCATAAACTCAATCTCTCAATACTTGTCAGTATCTTTTCCACATCTGTCACATTTCCGTTTGTCACATTTTGTATTTCTACTTTCATTTTTTCGTTCTTTGTCAAAGTTACAACTTCCTTTGCACAGACTTCTGGAGTGGTTATCGTAGGCTTAGGAGATAGCGTGAATGTAGTCTGGGATGTAGTTGGAGTTGGAAAGCTTGAAGTAGATACTGAAAGAAATAGTTATATCAAACAGCTTCCAATCTCCATCGTTACTAACCACTCTCATAGCAAACTTTCACTATCAGATTTTTGACTGTCAGAGTATATCCAACATTTGTTCGAATCGAAACTTTCATGTATTCAAATTGTTCTCCGTTTTTGTCGGTTTGGTCGAAATTAAATTCAAATTTTTCTGAGCCCCGTGATTTCTAAAAAAAATTAAAATCGATTAAACAATGCCAAAATTTGAATTTAATAATTACATATTGTGATTCGACGATTTCATCACTCTTCTTTCCGAATGTAATTGTCACTATTGAGTTTATGTTGACATTGATTTCTAGGTTGACAATGTTCACTTTTGTGTTTGATTTCGGTGTCAATTTGATAACAAAGCTGATTTCATTCTTGTTCGAGTTCCATTTCTTTTCACCTTTATACGGATCAGTTAACAAATATCATAAACTCAATCTCTCAATACTTGTCAGTATCTTTTCCACATCTGTCACATTTCCGTTTGTCACATTTTGAATTTCTACTTTCATCTTTTCATTCTTTGTCAAAGTTACAACTTCCTTTGCACAGACTTCTGGAGTAGTGATTATGGGTTTCGTTGATGTTGATGCAGTTGATGAAGTTGTCACTTGAGTTGTTGTCGTTACTGAAATTCAGAGATTATAACTTACGCATTCCAATCTCAATATTCACTCACCACTTTCATAACAAACTTTCACTATCAGATTCTTCACTGTCAAAGGCTTTCCATCCGTTGTAATGACCGATACTTTCACATATTCGAATTGTTCTCCGTTTTTGTCAGTTTTATTGAAGTAAAATTTAATAGTGTCAGTGCCAGTCTTCTTCTATATTAAAATATGAATATTGTCGTTCATTAAAACTTATGACTTACATATTCTGGTTGAATTATCTCCTCACTCTTCTTTCCGAATGTAACTGTCACTATTGAGTTTGTGTTGACATTGATTTCTAGGTTGACAATGTTCACTTCTGTGTTTGATTTCGGTGTCAATTTGATAACAAAGCTGATTTCATTGTTGTTCGAGTTCCATTTCTTTTCACCTTTATACGGATCAGTTAACAAATATCATAAACTCAATCTCTCAATACTTGTCAGTATCTTTTCCACATCTGTCACATTTCCGTTTGTCACATTTTGAATTTCTACTTTCATCTTTTCATTCTTTGTCAAAGTTACAACTTCCTTTGCACAGACTTCTGGAGTAGTGATTATGGGTTTCGTTGATGTTGATGCAGTTGATGAAGTTGTCACTTGAGTTGTTGTCGTTACTGAAATTCAGACATTATAACTTGCACATTCCAATCTCAGTATTCACTCACCACTTTCATAACAAACTTTCACTAACAGATTCTTCACTGTCAAAGGCTTTCCATCAGTTGTAATGACCGATACTTTCACATATTCGAATTGTTCTCCGTTTTTGTCAGTTTTATTGAAGTAAAATTTAATAGTTTCAGTGCCAGTCTTCTTCTATATTAAAATATGAATATTGTCGTTCATTAAAACTTGTGACTTACATATTCTGGTTGAATTATCTCCTCACTCTTCTTTCCGAATGTAACTGTCACTATTGAGTTTGTGTTGACATTGATTTCTAGGTTGACAATGTTCACTTCTGTGTTTGATTTCGGTGTCAATTTGATTACAAAACTGATTTCATTCTTGTTCGAGTTCCATTCCTTTTCACCTTTATACGGATCAGTTAACAAATATCATAAACTCAATCTCTCAATACTTGTCAGTATCTTTTCCACATCTGTCACATTTCCGTTTGTCACATTTTGTATTTCTACTTTCATTTTTTCGTTCTTTGTCAAAGTTACAACTTCCTTTGCACAGACTTCTGGAGTAGTGATTACGGGTTTCGTTGATGTTGATGCAGTTGATGAAGTTGTCACTTGAGTTGTTGTCGTTACTGAAATTCAGAGATTATAACTTACGCATTCCAATCTCAATATTCACTCACCGCTTTCATAACAAACTTTCACTAACAGATTCTTCACTGTCAAAGGCTTTCCATCAGTAGTAATGACCGATACTTTCACATATTCGAATTGTTCTCCGTTTTTGTCAGTTTTATTGAAGTAAAATTTAATAGTTTCAGTGCCAGTCTTTTTCTATATGAAAATAAAATTAGTCTTGTATTTTTTGATTTAATAATTAATTTATGTGTCATGTAATTACTCTGTCACATGGTCTTTGTCTTTGATTTTGTCGAATCTGACTTTGATGTCAAAGACAAATTCATTTTATCTATTTTCGATTTTCGTAATTTATAACAATTGTTTTATATATAATCTTTTAGTTATTCCTTTATTATAAGCAATGCTATAGTATTTTTTTATACTTCAAATATTATCTTTTTTATCTTCAACTTTAAAACTATTAAACTTGTTCATTAATTGAATTCCACTAACATTTTCTAATTTATTCACTAGTATTTAAGATTCTCCGTTTCTTACAGTTTAATAGCCTTGTTATTTTCTATGTATAGATCAACTATAATCCACTTTGCATTTTATTATATATTAGTCTTGAGAGTTTCTATTTTCTGTTGTTTCATTCTACTCAATTATGGTGTCCAAAATTAGATTTCTGTTTATATCAAATTTCGTGGAGTTGTAGTCTTTACTGCGAATGTAGAGACACAACAATAACATCAATAATGTATTTAATATAAATCCAATAAGCTGATTTGATCGTTTGAACTTTGTATTCGATTGTTGGCCAGTTGGTCAAGGAACATTGAATATCAAGGTTTTGCGTTTATTCAAGTATCATAGTGTTGTTAGTAGAATCGATTTGAGAAATGACAATGTGAGAAATATTTTTAAGAGAAAACAATGATTTGTTATCTGAATAAGTTACAAACAGTTTGAATTTTCAAATGACTTGGTTTGATTTCAAGCTGACTTGAATATGTGGAAGTAAACATTAGCCCAAACAGTAACTTAACCGATTGAGAAATCATCGACGAATGGTTGAAAATCTTCATTGGTTGTTTGTGAAGATTTAAAAATCGAATAATGTGACGATCATTAAAAGTGCCAATATTCAAACAAAAAATTAAATGTGTTATTTTTAATAACGTGTTTGTTATTTAATTAAAATTTAATATAAAATAATTAAAAATAAATGTTGCAAGCACTACAGTGACCTTTTCAATTTTCGCACAATTTTTCAGATACATAATTTTTGAATATTTGCATTTAATACTACTGTAAAATCCCGAGTATAAGCTGCAGCTAATACGTACAAAAAGGCAACATTTTTGAATTGCATTTATATGATGTGCAGCTTATACAACTAAAAAACAATTCAAATTGAAGATAAGATTATTTATTTAAATTTTCAACATCACACTCCTCAAAACCATCACACTTTTCATTGTCAATAAAAGTGAAATTTTTTAGTAATTCTACAATGTTTGGATCAGACTCGTTCACATTCATTTCATTTTCTTCAATTTCAAGAACATCGTCGTTCTTCACCGAATGCAACACGAAAACCATTCAAAATGGTGGAAAGGTTAACATCTTCCCAAGAGGAAACAATCAATTCGAAAATAGTATTCCAGTCAGCTGCTTTCATATTTCCGGACTTAGTATGTCTGATGTTTTCATAATCTTTAATGATCCAATCCTACCACTTCTTGCGCAATTTTGACTTGAACGAACGGTTAACAGTAAGATCTAATGGCTGCACCTTTGATGTCAATCCGGCAGGTATGAAAGCTACTTTGGATTCCTTCTTAATTTTATTAAGTGTAGTACTGACAAGATGTGAGCGATGCATATCAAATAAAAGCAATGATGGCACTTTTGGATCCTGGTTCCATGGTGTCTTTGGAGGCAATGTAATTCGACTCTTCCATACTTTCTTGAGCCATATCTCAAGAGTTTCATGATTCATCCAACCAGTTCCATTGCCTGCAATAACAAGCTTTGATTCAGGAATGAAAGTCTTTGGATGTTTCTTTGTGCCAAAAATAACAAAAGGCGGAAGTTTAGTACCATCTTTGAGAACACATAGATTGATGGTAAATCGTTTTTTCTCATGTCCTATAGTTTTAATTCGGACCTCATTGGCACCTTTTGTCTCAACTGTGCACCCAAAAGGCATGTCACATTGAACGGACACTTCATCAAAATTACCGATTTGATTATCGGGCAAATCCTTCTTTAAATCTGCGATGGTGCTTCTAAACTTGGCCATCTGCAATTCCCAATCTTTCGGTAATTGTTGCTTCGTGGTAGTCCGTCGAACACAAATATTCTTGCGTTTCATGAAATTATCAGTCCATTGAGAGCTCGCGGCAAATCCTTCAATTTTCATCTCTTTGGCAATTACTTGTGCCTGTAAACGAATTCGAACAACCGACACTTGAAGTTCTCGTTCACGTTGAATTAGGATCCATTCGTGTAATTTCGTTTCCAATTCCGGATATCTAGCGTTACCACCACGCAAAGATCTTCGATTTGGATTCATTGCTTTGATAACAAACTCTTGGGCGATCCATCGTCGAATAACAGTTTCATAAATATCATATCGTCTTGCAACCTCCCGTATGTTTCCTAACTGACGAGCTAATTCAATAATTTCTTTTTTCTTTGCTGAACTAAAAGATCTTCGTTGTTTCTTTTGTTTTTGTTCAGAATCGTTATCCATTTTAATCAAGGATTCAAAACAGTGCAATAAAAAATGTAAACAATATAAACGATTAAAAGAAAATGGTTATTGTAACGGTGAAATTTGGTTTTTAACGATAGGTTGATGATTTTAAAATCATGTGTTTTCAACGCAAATGTTGCAACTAATACGTGCTGCGGTTTATACGACTAAAAAATACATTTTTATAAAAATGTCATCTGCAGTTAATACGCGCTGCAGCTTATACTCGGGATTTTGCAGTAATTTCAATTTACTTTATTTTCTATATTATTATAGAAAGGAGATCAATCTATTCCACATTAATATCGGTTGCTTCATTTCGAAAAATTTTCTCTTTATTCAAACAACCACAGCTCATACGTTTGACATGAATAATTTTATATATTGGTAAAACTGGTTCTTGTGCCAGACGGTCCTTGTCATATTTTTTAGATTATTTCTGATTCTAGATGATATCATCTTATTTTCGTTATAATTTGCTACCATGTCTCTGTTATTAAATTTTGAAAGTTCTTTTGTACCCACTGTGAACCGTTTTGCTGTTTGTTGTTCTTCCCCAGTTGATGGTTATCGATTCTCAATATTCCGTATGTACAATTTCCTGTTTGAATTCGTCTATGAATTCCGTCTTTCAATATTTATGTTATGTTGTATTTTCCCATTTTCAGTATATTACATCGCAACACTTATGAAGCGTTGAACTCTTCCTTTCGTAATTGATTTCCAGAAAATATGGCATGGTTTAAGCAAGTCTAAATATCCAACTGTTTGTTATAATTACATATTTTTGTTTCGTTGGAGACTACTTTAATATAATCATTTTGAACAAATTTTCTACAAACCTTGAACTTAGTGCCACTAGTTAATTGGTATTATCTGTTTTACAAACCCTTATTACAATAAATGACTCTCCTGACTCTTCACATTTTTTATATTGCTTCTATGGTCTCAACTAGTTTTACTTATATCTGGATTATCGCATGCAGCCTCTGATCTATTGTTATTACGCTTCCTCCAATTCTTGAATCCATACTTCATCCTGAATCTTCGTGGTTACTACATACTAAATAGCTAACCATGCATGTTTATCATGTGACGGAATAATCAGTAGTCATAATGAACTAATTGACATCATTTAATGAATTAGACATTTTTTGTGTAATTTTATTATGAGTAAATCAGTTGAAATAGATGTCAGTTAGAGTTTAAATTGTGCTATCTTCATTTATGCAGTCATGAAATTTTCAAATTTTGAAATAAATTTTTAATTCAATCACCGATTAAATATATTTTGGAGGGTAAAGTTGCTTGATTTGGCAAATTGAAAAAATCCATAAATAATAACTAAATAATTATAATAGATTCCAAACTTGATGTTTCTATTTGCCAAACAATTCAATAAATAAACAACAATATCCGTTTTGTTTTTTATCAGAGATATATTTAGTATTTATTTTGAGGATATTTTAGCAAGTATAAGTTAACAATCGAACAGGGAATATTAATACAAATGCATTCAATAAATATTTTATATTCTTAAATTTTAATTTAACAATAATTACATAATGTAACTTTAAACTAATTTACGTTATTTTTAAACTTATTATTAAAATTTTATAAAAGTTCTTCACATACATTTTACACGAGAATAAACTGATCAATTTATTGTTTCCAACAGGGGGAATTGTCGTTTTGATGCAACAAATTCTCTTATAATATCTTACTTTCAAAAATATTTTTAAAGAAATTTTTAAAAAATCACATTAGCAAAGATGTTGATATTTCAATCAATTATATCAGCTTAAATTTCATATAAATTGTGAAAGATTTAAAATATAAAAAATATTTCATTTAATTACATAATGAATCTTCATGATTATCGATCAATATAATAAAATAACATCACAACTTACATATTCTTGTTCAATGATCTCCTCACTCTTCTTTCCGAATGTAACTGTCACTATTGAGTTTGTGTTGACATTGATTTCTAGGTTGACAATGTTCACTTCTGTGTTTGATTTCGGTGTCAATTTGATTACAAAGCTGACTTCGTTCTTGTTCGAGTTCCATTCTTTTTCACCTTTATACGGATCAGTTAACAAATATCATAAACTCAATCTCTCAATACTTGTCAGTATCTTTTCCACATCTGTCACATTTCCGTTTGTCACATTTTGTATTTCTACTTTCATCTTTTCATTCTTTGTCAAAGTTACAACTTCCTTTGCACAGACTTCTGGAGTGGTTATCGTAGGCTTAGGAGATAGCGTGAATGTATTCTGGGATGTAGTTGGAGTTGGAAAGCTTGAAGTAGATACTGAAAGAAATAGTTATATCAAACAGCTTCCAATCTCCATCGTTACTAACCACTCTCATAGCAAACTTTCACTATCAGATTTTTGACTGTCAGAGTATATCCAACATTTGTTCGAATCGAAACTTTCATGTATTCAAATTGTTCTCCGTTTTTGTCGGTTTGGTCGAAATTAAATTCAAATTTTTCTGAGCCCCGTGATTTCTAAAAAAAATTAAAATCGATTAAACAATGCCAAAATTTGAATTTAATAATTACATATTGTGATTCGACGATTTCATCACTCTTCTTTCCGAATGTAATTGTCACTATTGAGTTTATGTTGACATTGATTTCTAGGTTGACAATGTTCACTTTTGTGTTTGATTTCGGTGTCAATTTGATAACAAAGCTGATTTCATTGTTGTTCGAGTTCCATTCCTTTTCACCTTTATACGGATCAGTTAACAAATATCATAAACTCAATCTCTCAATACTTGTCAGTATCTTTTCCACATCTGTCACATTTCCGTTTGTCACATTTTGAATTTCTACTTTCATCTTTTCGTTCTTTGTCAAAGTTACAACTTCCTTTGCACAGACTTCTGGAGTAGTGATTATGGGTTTCGTTGATGTTGATGCAGTTGATGAAGTTGTCACTTGAGTTGTTGTCGTTACTGAAATTCAGATATTATAACTTACGCATTCCAATCTCAATATTCACTCACCGCTTTCATAACAAACTTTCACTAACAGATTCTTCACTGTCAAAGGCTTTCCATCCGTTGTAATGACCGATACTTTTACATATTCAAATTGTTCTCCGTTTTTGTCAGTTTTATTGAAGTAAAATTTAATAGTTTCAGTGCCAGTCGTTTTCTAATAGAAAATATTACGGAAATTGTCCACTGTTAATAAATGTTACATAAAACCTTTATGGAAACACCTCATAAGATATTATATAAAGATTAATTTATTTAAGTCAGTGATGCATGACGTCAAGCCCATCAATCCTTCTAGTCACTCCCTATGAAATTACTAGAAGGTTATAAAAATGCATCATGTTTTAAATTCGTCATGTAGATAATAATTTTTTAAAGACAAAGGTTTTATAATACTTGAAAATATACTAATAACAATTCAAAATGCAAGTTGAATTATAAATCCTGATGTGTGTTTTATAGAAAAAAATGATTTTCCTTTGACAAACTAATAATGAAAAGTTAATTCATATAAATAATAAGATAGAAAATATTAAAAATGATTAATTTATGGAATTTACGAGTTTTATATGAGTTGTTTTATCGGATTATTTTGGTTTTCGTGGATGTTAGTTTTATGAATTGAAATTTTCTGTGTTTAATTTGAATTAGATGTGAATTGGTGAAGTTGTTTATGAATTGGAATTTATTATGTATGTTGTTATGTTAGGAAAGGCTGGCCATATGCACGGAATTTGCCGGGACAGTGCCTGTTTTTCGGCTATTGACCCGGATCACGGCCGGGACGCTTTTTGTCCAGGAATTATTAATTTAATCGAAATTGTGAACCAAATTTTATGTTTTTCAGAAATAATGTACCATAAAGTATTGCAACAATATAATCATGTTTAAATTAGTAAGTCAGACCATCTTAGACCTTTATTAATTCAAATACAAAATTTTACTAGCAATAAAATTCTACAATTTTGCTTCTTTGAATAACATTTTCATGACATGGAAATTTAAGAACCCTTTAATTGAATTAAAATTTTTTATTATACCTTATAATTTATAAGCTGACTTCAGTTCAAAACTATAAAAGAAAAAATACTCATCTTTAACAGAAATCAAAATTTAAATGAGCCGAAATAATTCAGTCCCTTGCTTGTATCAAATCATAGAAAGTGACGTAAAAAATTAAATTGTTTTTGACTTAGTGTAGCGATAGAAGTTATACTATTTGAGCTCATAAGGTAAAAGTTCATTCTTCAGAAAAGTATGGATAAAAAAAATATACTGAGTAGACCAACTATTTTTGCTTTTGTCGCGGTTTATTTACAAATGTATCGGTATTTCTAGGGAAACCTCTGGCCAGCGTAACTATGGAGGATTCGATAAATGTTCTTGCACAGTCACTGATGCAGCCAAACTAAACTAAAATAAGTATCTTTGAACTATTGAAACAAGGTGATTATTCACCAAGAAGAATTTTGTGGGAAATATTTACGTCAAGCCAATGTCAAGAAAATGCTATAAAATAAGCCAATACCGTATCAGGAAATAATAGATCTATGATTCCTCGTAGGATTTGTTACTTCTTAAGCGAATTAATGTTGCATACAGCTCCAAACATTTGTTATTCACTGTTTCAGGATCAGATAATGTGGAACCCTCTTATGATATTCGGAAAGAAATCTTTAACCTGCCCACTGCTTCAATAAAAATATATTTGACTTTTTGTATTTATAATAAATTTTAAAGCTGACTAATTATTTATTATTCTGAATTCCACGCTCGGATTACCTACGGCTGGTCGCTCTAGCGAAGGGGACAATAATTTTTATATTATATTTTAAATAGATTTTGAGTTGAGAAAAAAATTGTGTTTATTGCAATTTTAAACATATTTAATTAAAAAAATTTAGAAATATATTAAAAACTTACATATACTGGTTCAATGATCTCCTCACTCTTCTTTCCGAATGTAACTGTCACTATTGAGTTTGTGTTGACATTGATTTCTAGGTTGACAATGTTCACTTCTGTGTTTGATTTCGGTGTCAATTTGATAACAAAGCTGATTTCATTGTTGTTCGAGTTCCATTCCTTTTCACCTTTATACGGATCAGTTAACAAATATCATAAACTCAATCTCTCAATACTTGTCAGTATCTTTTCCACATCTGTCACATTTCCGTTTGTCACATTTTGTATTTCTACTTTCATCTTTTCATTCTTTGTCAAAGTTACAACTTCCTTTGCACAGACTTCTGGAGTAGTGATTACGGGTTTCGTTGATGTTGATGCAGTTGATGAAGTTGTCACTTGAGTTGTTGTCGTTACTGAAATTCAGAGATTATAACTTACGCATTCCAATCTCAATATTCACTCACCGCTTTCATAACAAACTTTCACTAACAGATTCTTCACTGTCAAAGGCTTTCCATCAGTTGTAATGACCGATACTTTCACATATTCGAATTGTTCTCCGTTTTTGTCAGTTTTATTGAAGTAAAATTTAATAGTTTCAGTGCCAGTCTTCTTCTATATTAAAATATGAATATTGTCGTTCATTAAAACTTATGACTTACATATTCTGGTTGAATTATCTCCTCACTCTTCTTTCCGAATGTAACTGTCACTATTGAGTTTGTGTTGACATTGATTTCTAGGTTGACAATGTTCACTTCTGTGTTTGATTTCGGTGTCAATTTGATTACAAAGCTGACTTCGTTCTTGTTCGAGTTCCATTCCTTTTCACCTTTATACGGATCAGTTAACAAATATCATAAACTCAATCTCTCAATACTTGTCAGTATCTTTTCCACATCTGTCACATTTCCGTTTGTCACATTTTGTATTTCTACTTTCATTTTTTCGTTCTTTGTCAAAGTTACAACTTCTTTTGAACAAACCTCTGGTGTTGTTATTGTGGTTGAAGTTGTAGGTGTAGTTACTGGTGGTGTTATGATTGTAGTACCTATTGCATTGTAATACTTATTATAGTAATGTAAATGAATTATTGAATACCAATCTTATAACAGATCCAAAGAACAAAGTTACGGATTTCTAATTCTTCGTTATTTTGACTTTCTATTGTAAATTTTACAAATGGAAAACTTTCTCCATCTTTGCTAATGGTTTGGAATAATTTTCCTGCTTTTCCTTGCCCAATTACAGTCTAATCAAATTAATTATAATTAATTTATATTTGAATTTAATTCTAATTTAATTAAATTAATTATAATATTTACTGGTTTTATAATGCAAAATGTAATTATTTTTTTTCATTTTCAATCAGTTAACCCTTTCTAAGGCAAAGGAAACTAAAATTGATGTAAAACTCAAAGTTTATTGATAACAATTATATAGTTACAAATGATCATAAAAAAATACAAACAGAAAAAAACAAGAGGCTTTTTCGGAGAAGGGTGGCAATATGATTGTACTAAAAGTAAAAATGATTACCGATAGCGTTACACTTAGATATTTTTATTAGTTCAAAATGGTGTACAGTATATTGCCACCACCTCAGAAATGGTTAAACGCGTTCAACATGTATACACGTTATTTCTAAGCTTAAATAGTTCAATTTGCGGAAAAGAGCCGTTACCATTCACTGCTATAATATATAAATAAATAATTATAGTATGCATTTTATTACTTTTGTGTACAACATTGTCTTAAAGAATAACTTCCGATTTATTTTAATGTAAAAATTGAAATATTTATGATAAATTGATTAGATGTTGTGAAAACATCTTCGTTTAGTTCAAAATCGTTAGTCATTAAATGCCCAAAATTCATTCAAATCCAATTTTATATCTTCCGTATTTCCAAATATTTAAACGAAATTAACAACTGCATTTATTTTTATTTTAAAATTTTATTTTATTCAAAATATAAATTTTCACAATTAAAATATAATAAAATACTTATTTTATTTAATAATTAGTAAAATAATTTTTCATCGAACTTTTTAAAATATTTTTATTTAATTTATTAAAACTTAATTTAAATCTCATTTTTAATTTTAATTATTTTAAAACTTAATTTTATGTGAAATTAATTTCTTGAAATATTAATCCAATATGAATGTTTTCATTTTTCTGTTTTCACGTGTTTATTAATTGGTAAAATAACCGATGATTTAAGTAACTTACGTAGGGGTTTAATTCGACTTTGTTTACTTCGTTTCCAAAACTAACGACGACTTTAAATGGTTTAGTGATATCCATCTGGAAACCAACAATGATCAATTCAGTTCCAGCTTGAGGTGGAAGGCTTAAAGTAAAACTTGCATTTGAATTTCTCACTATCCAACTATCGGCATTTCCTAAATTATGATTAAATAATAATAATAATAATAATAATAATAATAATAATAATAATAATAATAATAATAATATAATGTTGATAATAACAATAAATAAAATAATTTATTATATATATATATGTAGTAAATATTATGTCATTATTATTATTATTATTATTTTAAATCTGTAAATAAAAAATATGTACTGTCATGTCTTAAATTAAATATTAATCGTAATGTTAATCTTACTAGTAAAAGTATTTGCAACGTCAGCCTCAGTTCCACCTCGAACGTTTAAAATTTTCACTGAAGTACTGTCAGATGTCAATTTTGCTGGCCTCTTTTCACACTTTTCAAAAACTGTCGTCGTGTGAGATACTGTCCAAGTTGTCGATGCTGAACGAATGAAGCCAATAATTGACATTTGACCAATTCAATAACTCACTTATCAACTGACATTCACAGCATTTATCCGGGTAAAGCTTCAACACGTAATTTGGTTGACAGGTCTTATCGCAATTTTGTCTGGTCTCAACAATTCGTCTATCTGTACAGGTGACAGACAGACAGGATTCAAGCTTAATCACTTCACCAATTTGCATTATTCGCCCTTCATAAATACAATGCGGTTGAGTTGTCGTTGTCGGTAGAGTCTTCGTTTGTGTTGACGTACAGTTTGCTTCATCACTGCCGTCACTGCATTCCGGGATTCCATTACAGATTCGAGCGCAAACGCCATTTTCACATTTCGTTAATTTGCTGCCAATGCAATCTAACAAAATGAATTGAAATCACGTTGTAAATCCGATAAGAAATATGTTTACAAGAAGTCGTAGAGGTTATGCATTTCGGATCGGGTCGACATTTAAAGTTGTTCTCGTTGCAAACACTAAAATTGGAACAATAGAAAAAGCGAGCTGGAAATTAGAAAATTCATTACCAGATGAGACAATTTTCCGTGAATATTTCTCCTGGATTGTACTTTTTATCGCTGTTTGGTAACTTACAGAAGCATTCGTTTTCTTTAACGCATTTATCTTTAAAATGGAATTTATTATTAAATAGATAGCAAGCATTTATTTGTTTTACTGGATCCTTCTGCCTCGATATATTCTGTAGGACACGAGCAACCTTCCACGCAATTCTTTGCACAATTTTCGAGAACAGTGTTGTTCAGATTGGACTTGAAGCACTTTTTCGGGCAATCATTGATGCATGTCTTGAATGTCTTTTCAGGTGGACACATGACAGCTGGATGAAACTGTCAGAAATTTTCAGAAGCAGATATTAACTTACGACAAAGTTCATTTGATCTCCAAGAGTAATCGATTCCATATTTCTTACAGGCGGAATAAAAAGCCGATAACGCGGTGCACAAACATTCACAGTCTCCTCCTCGATCACAAGAACAAGTGTCTGACAAACATTTTTGATAATACAATTCTGTATCGACAACTTTCTGACAGTCGGCAAACTTTACATTTTTCATCGTTCCACACATTTTATCTGCCCATGCTTGACGTTCGTGATTAGATTTACACATGTCTGGAACGTCTTTAGCAGCCGGACAGTTTACTCTTGATTTCCAACTGTCAACGAAAGCTAAAATATTATTCTCATAGTTGCCGGCTTTGGACCTGAAATTTTTGATGATTAACTATTTCAATTTTTGTATTTTATTTGGAATATAGAAATAACAAATGATAACATACATTTGGTCAATTTAAATGTTTCTATTGAATTTTTTATTTCAGCATTTTCTTTAAAAGTCACTATAAATGTTTTATAAAACATTTAATTGAATTTAAACTATATAGAATTAAACATATATGCCTAAGAAATAATACTAATGTGAACATTTGATTTATGGTTTGTGCTCATTTGGGTCACAGGTAAGGCTGTCAAAAAGTTGGAAAACTTGCACTAACCTGTAACATCGTGTGCTTTGTTATCGTAGGAAGACGTAGATTACAGCAAGCGATCAGTGTGCATGGTGCAGAACAAGAGTAGTCAACAACTGATGCACGATTCTTATAAACTTTCTTTCTTTGGATTATTAAAAATTTTTGGCTATTTTCAGAGTCATCAAAGGCTATTGGCCGGTCGAAAATCATGCAGATTGTAGTCTCATAAGTCACGATAATAAACGAACTGAAATAGAAACGGAACGAACGAGTAGTCGATTGATGATTTAGATACCCGGGTAAGAAAACCGAGTAACCGTTGACAGCCTTTATGACAGGTTTTATTGAGTAAAAAATGATTAATTCCAAACACCATAGAACAGAAAAAATTTCACTAATGATAATTAAATTAGAATTTAATTAATTTTGTTATTTCATAATTCAGAAGAGATATCTAGACGAGACATCTAATATATAAAATGAAAAGTGACGCTGATAAAGATAGCAAAAACTTAAAAAGAAATTTAGCATAATATTCTACTTATAATTTGTTAGTAAAACATTAAATTACATTTCTGCATATTTTATTTGAATTTTTAGTGTAAAAGTTCAATAAAATGACATATTGTAATGTTATTTATTGAACAATGAATTTCCATTTTTAATAAATGATGAAAAATATACAACTATCAATATTGAAAAAATTTTTAGCTGTTTATATTTAAAAAAGTATTTCAAAATATTGTTTAAGTTTCTATGTGATCCAGAGAATGAGCTGGGTTAGCGCTTGGGTAATTGTGCAAAAATCATTTATTATAACTATTGAATAGAATATTCACAACAGTAAATTTTCGAAGTATTTTAATGACTTTATAAGTGATCATAAGAAGATACAATAAAAAATACTTGAAATCATTATTGAGGTTTTGATCGAAATTTCCACACAATCCACAAACTTGATTCTGATATTGTGGTGGTAAAGCAATCTCTATTGACAGCCCTTTATCCCAATAAAGAATAATATCGCTGTCAGTGTAAATAATCAATTGGCTGACTAGATCTCTGAATGATATTCGTCCCTTTACTCTATCTTTCGGATAGTTCTCATTCTCCATCACTTTCGGTCTTACTCCTCTAATCAGTTGAACCACTTGGTTCCGGTAATAGAAAAATATCGATTTCGTGCAAGAAGTTCCTTTGTTACCACATTCAATATTTTCAGTCACCAATTTGAAAAATCCAATTCCTTTTCCACAATCACTGTCGACCATTACGTAGGAGCATTTAGAAACAAAATCGAAATATTTCCCATCAAATGTTTTATAGTGAGCATCACCCCAAGATTTGCAACTACCGACGCATTTTTGTTCTTGTTCACATCCCCATTTGCCTTCATTGCATGTGCTGAATGATTAAACGTATCTATTTCCAATTAACAGCTAGAACAATTTACCATTTAGATAAACAATTTGTGGGGCCAGTGTAAATGACAGATTGATTTAGATAACTTTTGTCCGACCACAAACATGGGCATTTATGTTTCGGGACACAAGTTTTGTTGCTAAGTAAGTAACCATCTGGGCAGAAACAACCAGATTTACAACCTTTTTCCAGACAGAATCCATCTTGATTTTCACATGTTTGATCACAATGGCCACATTCTTTCCATTCCTTTCCAGGTGGACAAAATGTCACATCTAAATATCAGAAACAAGTCCAGAGTATAATATATATTGACATTTGTAGATATTTGAAAGAAATTTTTATTAGGAAACACTATATTTGTAGCATAATTGACCATTAAATAAAGATAATTCACTATTACCAATAAGTGCAACTATGGGTTTTATGAATTTTAAAAGAAGCACTTACAGTAAATAACTACAGCAAAACCCAGCCAATCAAATACTACTTGCATTCTTATAAACGAGCAAACTCAACCAATCAAAACAATCCACGTGAACAATTACCTAGAACCGAAACCCAAGCCGTCATCAAGACGAGCCATCAATCAGTTGACTTCGAAAAATTCTAATCAAGGATAAATAACAATGATCCTTCGACCATAATCCTGTATAACTATAATCCTATATCCAGTGTGCTATTATGTTGACTGAATGATGGTCCTTGTTCGCTTCTTGACAAATTTAATTGTATGAACTTTTTATTAATGTTTGTAAATGACTTACTATAAAAGAATTGGCAAAAACTTCAGGAATTGTTTAAATATTATTAAGTCGTTGGAATCACAACATAAATTTTAGTACGATTAAGTACTATTAGTGACTAAATTGATGCAAAATGATTGAATTATGGAAAATTTAGAAAAACTAATGTCTAAAATACAATTTAAATTTAGCAGTTCAAAAATAATAAAAATAAATTCAATGGAAATAAAATTCTGAAGAAAATAAATGGATTAGAATGGCTAAATTAACGAAATATAAAAAAGTAAAAGGAACAAAATAAAGAAATGTATTGAAAAGCTTTATAAAACAAAAGATGAGATTTATAAAGCACACGGGAAGTGATTAAACAAATAAAGAACCGAAGATATTTGTCAAAGATAAATACGGAAAAATAATAATGGGAGACATTTAAAATATCAAAGGATTGAAAAGGAAATGTGATAAACTCTAAATGTAAGTATATGAAATTAAAAAAAATCATCATTTTATACTCACACAAGGTCTGGCAAAATGAGTTCTTCATGGGGGAAATACTAGATCATTATTATGATGTTATTATTACAATTTCCCATAATATCTAAAAACTATGGTAGGTCTTATTAAATATACTTAACTCAGTATTGAATACAATAATTCTGTTTTCTAATAATACTAGCTGTACATGCACATTGTTTCCAAAAAATAATTTCTCAATGCATTTTTATCACATCCTCTAGTCTTAGTCTCGCTAATAAACCTGTTGATTTGTACCGAGGAAATAACTATACATCTAACCCCCATATAAACACTTTACTTTTTATACGCTATTTTACACATTGTGTTTTTCTATTCAGATTTTTTTAAAATTCATATTTTCTCGTTAGTGATCAATTACTTTAATAATTTAATTTTAATTGCGTAGCTTTTGTAGTATTTATTAATTTTAATGTAATCACGCAAGTGTTATCATGCCAAAAGAAATAAAAAATGACAAATACAAAGAAAATTATTACATTAGAAACAAAAATTACAATTATAGATCATCTATGTAATTGAGTAACAAGTGTTGCTAAATGTTATTCTTCGAATGAAGCCTAGTAAGAACAATTAGAAAAAATGAAGACAAGCAGCTGGATTTTGTACGAATATGAGCACAGCTTCATATGCTAGAGATGTTGCAATGTCAAATATGTAAAAGGCATTAATAATATCGATCGAATTCCAGTTATAATTCCAGTTTCAAGAGATTAGATAGAAAGTCTTTGCAACTTGTGCTTTTTAAAAATAACTTTTGATTCTTTTTTAAGTTCTAATTTATTATTTCACTATCTATATACTTATTAATTGTATTTCTGTTTAACTCTAGGTATCCGAAAATCATATTTGGCACTGCCATAGCATATCTGGACTTTTATAGCAATATCTCAAATAGCCTAAGGGCTTTATCAAGTCTAAATCCAGCCGTGATTTGAGCATTTTATCCCAACGAGATAGATTGCCCGAGTTCTGGAGCATAAAGAATACAGAAGTAGAACATTTATGAAGAATTATGTGCGGTCTGGAAAGTTTGAACACCGCTATTAATGACACTAACTATTCATGCTGAAACGATCAACTGCTCAATGCAAACATGGTTCTCTCTGATGATCCTTAACTTGTGTCAAGTTCTTTCCTCGCTCCTCTGACATTTTGGAGACATTAAAATGCTCAATTTTCCGAATTATCACACAATATTATAATTTATAATATAATAAAAATTTTTAATATTGTTTGATTTAATCCATAAATTATTATTATTATTTATAGAAAAATTATCAATAATTAAATAAATTTTTAGAACATAATCAATTGCGGGAGAATTAGAATGTAATTGCACATTAGATATCTTTAAAAAACTTACTTGAGCAATCGTTCTTTGTACATGACCACACTCCGTTGGTACAGTTGCAGTCGTTACACTTCTCTTTTCGGGTGCTTCCAGATGGATAATATGCGTTCTCGTGTGAGCATTGGCATTGTGAAATGTTGACGCATTGGTTTACCGCGGTGTCATATACCATATTCTGAATGATTTATTCATTAAGTTTCAGATGAGCAATCTAAATAGTTCCATACGCTTTTGCATTGACATCCATCGATGCATTCTGTAGAGCAGTTGGTTTGTGTTAGAGAGAAACAACTAACGGAACAGAGGTTTTTGCACTCCATGTATTCCATTCCATTGGGGCATTTCGGATCTGTTTTTTAAACAGAAAATCATATTGTTAGGATATCTAAACCAATCGGATTACCGCATAAAGAACTAGATCTCCATTTGAGAGTTAAGCCATTTTTCATGCAAGCTCTTCCATACGATGCCATAGATTCACAGGCACAGTTATCCTTCTCGTTTCCGCCACATAGGCAAATATCGTGTTCACATTGTTGAATGAATGGATTAGGATCAACTGACATGTGACATGAATTGAAGGGTTCTAATTAACGGTAGGCTAATATTGATATTATCAACTCATTCAATCACCATATAATAGTCTCTGGCAGAATTCTTTCGCAAATTTTTCGTATTCATAACTCTTGGCACATACTCCCAAATAACTTAATGATAAGGTGCTTTTGCATTCCGCTGTTGCCCATGACACTGCTAACTCATTGTCATTGGTTGTTAATTCTCCGCTGGATTTTGTCGCATCGTCTTCAGAATTTCCGTTGTAATTTCCACAAAGACCTTGAACCTAAATAATTTAAAGTTTGCATTCTTTTCAAATTCTAATCTTTCGACGGACGATAAAATGTATTTTCAGTTTTTCACAAAAACCAATTCTTTATTTGATACGGAAACGATAACTTAGGTAACCAACATCATGTTATGTAGGGTATCACAACCAAATAGTACTTCACAGGTCAAAGTTCGATTTTAATTTCAAAATATATAGGATTCTCACTTGTTCACTTTATTTGCAAAAAAACAATATTTTAATGATATTTACATTAATTTGATACAAAATTGATACTTATGGTAAAACAATGACCAGGAATTTACCACAAGTATGGATAAGTGGGGAGCTTGAAATGTGAAACATGGATAGCTAATAATAATATACAGCTATGAAGACAAATAAAACCACAGAATTCCAAGAAAATCCCATAGATATGGAGAAGAATTTACACATTAAAGAATTTTAATTTTTAAGTTTATTCAAATCTTAGTAAAATGGGAAAATAGGCCAATTTCAAGGAGAATTTTTGAATTACAGTAGAGCTTCAATAAGTCGAATTACCATAGTTCAGGGAAAAAATTCGAGTTATAGAAATACAAAACTACAAAACGAGTAAACTACACTTATATCATTTATTCAAATCAAATATGTACATATGTTTATATTCTAAACAAAAAAGAAATATACATTATTAATATAATTATAATTTATCTAGCCAACCTACACTAGCCATGAAATTAGCAAATAATAAACGATAATCTTATAGATTATAATAGATTATAATCTTATAAGTTATAGCTACATATTTGTTATTGAGTCCTCTGCGTTAAAGCAATTAAATACATTTACACTGTAGTTATGACAGGCAATATCCGGTAGTAATTCGTTAAAATCGAAATATCCATAAATTTTTCAAAGTATACAGAGGTTAAAATTGGCGCTATAGAGTATTTTTTATGTAAAATTTTACCATCGTACAAATTTTTACTACGAGTTATGGAAAAATTCGAGCTATGAAAGGTAATTTATATGTAAAATACCATATAAACGTATGAATCATTTAAAAATTCAAGTTATAGAAAAATTGGAGTTATAGAAGTTCGACTGTATTTTTAATTTTAACTCCTAATGCAATTTAATATAAATGGAGCTAAAAGGCTACATTTTGTATGTAACTTAATACAAAAATAATCACATACAAAACTAATAAAAAATTAAGGTAAATGACAGAAAATCAAGAATTAAGCCACTTCACATGAATATAGGTTATATCTGTATTAAAATAAATATTCTGATTTGTGTTTAAAGTCGACAATTAGGGAATTTTAATTGCATTAATCGAAATAATTGAAAAAGCTGTGCTGAAAATCTATGGCCTTAAAAATGAGAATAAATGAAATTGAAATTATGTAACAATTGTAAAATTTATAAATCACGAATCATTCCTTTTATTCCCATTTTGAGTTTGGTTTAATTTAGGCTGATCATTCACTATTTTCAAAACCGCCCAATAATTGTCTCAAACTGTCTGCTTGTACCAGATTAAACATAGAAATGTATGTGTGTGCGTTATACCATTTACCAGTCACGTCAAAGCGCAAGTGGGACTAAAAATAAGTTCGAGTGTGTTGCGCTAATGCCGAGGTTAAAAATTAATATTTTATTCATAGAATGAAAAAATCACGGTTACGCAATCATCGATTAAGCCAATAAAATAAATGTGACATAATCGTTAATTAAAACAAATACAAATTATTATTTAAATGCAGATTAAAATAACAAAAATATTTTTTTAAATATAACGAAATAATCGATTAAAACTAAAAATTTTAAAAACTTTTCGAGGGTTACCACAAAAATTGGGGTTTCAACCTTGAATCGATTTCATATGCCTATCTACTGTGTAAATGGGAAATTTCAGTTTTATTCTAATACACTCGAATGTTCTTAGGAAAGGTGGATAAGTTGAATTACTTCGAATATACTTTAAACGCGACTCGGCACAATCCCGCCGTGTTTTAAATTCAAAGATATTTGATTGAAAATATAAACTAAATGCTAACTTGGTCCTGATAAAATTCCGGAAGTGTGATTTCTATTTGTGTTTTTTGGTGCCATAAAATGCGGATTCCATTATATGATTCGATGAGGACGGTGTCGTGTGCAACTTCCTGGATTGTGAGTCGTAATGGATCATTAATTTGCAGCGGTAATCTATTCGGGATTTTGTTGACGAGAATATTTTTGGTCGTTACCAATCTGAATATAAATTATTTTACAATTATTATTATTTTATTATTACTATTATTATTATTATTATTTATTACTATTATTTATTATAATTATTATTTATTTTTATTATTTTATTATAATTATTATTATTATTTTTATTATTTTATTATAATTATTATTATTATTTTATTATAATTATAATTATTATTATTATTATTATTATTATTATTTTATTAAAATTATAATTATTATTGTTATTATTATATTATTATTATTATTATTATTATTATTATTATTATTTTTATTATTTTATTATAATTATTATTATTATTTTATTATAATTATAATTATTATTATTATTATTATTATTATTTTATTAAAATTATAATTATTATTGTTATTATTATATTATAATTATTGTTATTATTATTATTATTTATTGTTATTATTGATTTATTATTATTATTATTATTTATTATTGTTATTTTATTATTATTATTATTATATTATTATTATTTTATTATAATTATTATTATTATTTATTATTATTATTTATTATTATTATTTATTATAATTATTTTATTATTATTTTCTATTATAATTTAAAAATTTAACATTATTTATACTGTATAAAGGTACTGTTGTCGGTGTCTCCAAATTGTAATGATAGCGATTTGGTGCAGTAAGCATCATTCGATTTCATGCAATGAGTATTTTGAACCCATATTTTCAATACTTGATTCCCAGTAATGGATGGCTTGGTAGCTACCATTGTGTAGAAGCAGCTTCCCTCAACATAGATATGACGTTTATCGAATGTTGTATAATGGGGATCTCCACTGATAACGCATGTTCCACTACAGCCACGGATTTTAGCGCAGTTAAATACTCCACCTTTCGAGCATTCACTAAATTAAAGTTTGATGATAAAATATTGGTATGAATTATATTTTCATGTATTCACATCTTACTGATTACAGTAAGTAGATAAAACATTTAGTAATCTATTTTCATTATTCTATAAAAACTTTGTTTATCTACTTAAATATAATAAGTAGTTAAATTAAAACTAAGTTATGAAGATTTACAACATGCTTAAGGTCAAACTTTTAATAGAAGTAGTATATATTTGTATCATGATCATGATTCTGTGCAATGTGCAGGGCCGGCTTTACGTACATGCAGAGCATGCGGCCGTTTTATGAGGCTGCCGAATGCGTCCCTCGTAATTTTAATATTTGCATGTAAAAATTGTAAAACAATATTCGAATTTTAAAAAAATATCGTGTGAAAAAATAATAAAAATAATAATCTCGGAACATCAAAAAGGACAAGATGAGGCTTATTCTCGCTTATTTGGTTATATTTACAAATGAATAATTAGCAAATTTGTGTTTTTGTTATTTTACTTAATTCTACTCGTGTTAGGGGCGGCAAAAAAAAATCTTGCCTGTAGAAGCAAAAAGTCTAGGGCCGGCCCTGCCAATGTGCACTGTGCATGATCATGGTCGTGATGAGCTTGCATGCTCGAAAGAAAACGCATACAATATTACAAATTTCCCATTAAGCACACATGATTAATTCATGGGAATATACATACTGATGTTGTGTATACAATGCACGCAGAGATAACAGAACAGAATAATACAATACTAAACCACCTAGATTTACTTTTCATAATATTTCAATTTCCTTTACAGAGAATTGCATTTACGTCTTACCAATATGAGTAGACACCTTTAAATTGCTAAGTCCAGCTGTCCTCCTGTAACATGACCCAATTAAGATTATGTTAGATTGAAACCTTATTGATTTTCACTTTTCAAGTTATATTTATTGATTTATATTTTATTGGAAATAAAGCTTACCATATTTCACAATCTCTCTTGAACGACATTCCTTGGTGATAGACGACCATACTGTTACCATTCTTTCTGATACATGGACACTGGGGTTTCGGTACACAATAGGTTCCGTTCCAGAATCGATCTGAAAGGAAATTTATTCCCAATTCGATAGTTTATACAATTACACACCTTTCGGACAAAAGCATCCGGCAGTACAGAATGATTTGCAATTTTCATCGGTAATTAGATCTTCACAGTTCTGTGAGCAACTGCTTCCACATTCTGAATATTCTTTATTTGCCGGGCATTCGCGAGGAGCTACAAAACCAATAACGATTGCTTTATTCGCCGAACTAATATTTACCACAGAGTT
Source organism: Schmidtea mediterranea (assembly GCA_022537955.1). Classification (NCBI taxonomy): domain Eukaryota; kingdom Metazoa; phylum Platyhelminthes; order Tricladida; family Dugesiidae; genus Schmidtea; species Schmidtea mediterranea. Next base: position 46,203,440 of record CM039681.1, read on the forward strand.
GACTTCTCCAGTTGATCAATTTCCCATTCAACGTGCACTGGTACGATTTAAAGCTGCCCATGCTGCATGCGATGTTGGCACAAACACTGATATTCTGTCCGGCGTTCAAGCAATGGCATAATTCACTGCGGCATATCGATTGGTAGGGAATAACTGGTAGAATGGTACATTGAGATAGGTCCCCACCAAATACATCTTGGCACATGTTATTAGCCTTAATTGAAGCAGATTATTGAAAATGCGGTGGAGGTCGCAAAGTTTTACTGTTGTCACTAAATCTTTATTCAATCCAGTACATAAATCACGGCCAGTGGTGTAATATGTATTGGGATCAATCGGATCGGGGTTTTTCCAGTATTTCATGAATTCTGTCACATTTTCAATGGATTCTCCGTTAATGTTTTTAAATTCCGAACTAAGTGAACTGTTTCCATCAAAGTATCCACAAAGACCACAAACGCTTTTCTTCATTGTTAATGGTGCAAAAATGAAAACGTTTCTTTTTCCATCATACAAAATCTCCAGCTCTACATAACAATATGATATACAACTTCGTTTGTTAGTTTTACTTTGTAGAATAAATCATATTCGCAATTATATTAAAAATATATAAAATATTCTACTAAAAGAACCAAAATCAAACTATTTCATTTAATTAAAATTAACTTATTGAAAATCAGATAATTTAATGCGATGGCTGCCTATGGACAATTTCCCTATAAAATGAGAGTAGGACAACTGTAAATAATAGTTATTTTAAATTATATAAACAACTTATTCATTTATAATCAATTATTCCACAAACAATTCTAAAACTGAGAACAATTTAAATTTTTGGGTTCAAAATGACGTAAAGGATAATAAGTTTCTATTTTAGAATTTCTGAGGGCAAAAAAAGTTAATTAAGGACCAGAGACCGAGATAAATAATTTATTTTGTGAAAAAGAATTGAAAAGTCCCTGAAGCAAATATAAACACGAACTTCAAAAAGCGTAGAAGAGAATAGCCATTTGGATAGTGTTGAAAAGAAACTTTTTGGTGGGGTAAAGAGATGATATGTAAAGAGATGATTTCCCTGTAATTAACAACATGTGAAAATTTATTTTACTTTTATGTCATCTTTTATAATATATTTCTAGTTTTCAAGACATTTGATATTCTTTGAACTTTTTTTTCCTTGACTTTTTCATGTAAATGTTAAAAATAAAATCTTATCTAATTCGAATGCAAAATCACAGTTGAATAAAGAATTGTTGAAAAGTGATAACCTTAGACGAATCTTCAAATAGAAAATGAAATTTCACTCTGAACAATTGAAACTAGAAGCGTAAGGAAAGCCCGAAAATCTATTGTTACATTTTGAAGCAATTGAAAAGTGAATTCACATTTTTAATAATTTATTTAATTTATGAAAATCTTTATTATCATAATTTTTAGGTAATCATTGGAAATATATTTATTTAATTTGGCGTTTCTGAATTCCACTTACCTGATGTCTCCTACTCAAACAGAGTCATATATGTATAAGTGAATAAATAAAGGTCAGGTAACTAAAACAAAGCTATGATCTGGAGTTTTATTGAAGATATATTGACAATAATCTAAAAAGAAGCATTTATGAAATCAAATAAAATAAAATGGGGACAAAGCAATAATTTTAAAAAATATTAAAACACAACAAAGAAAAAACAAGATAAAAGATAACTTATTTAAAGTAAAGAAAATTGAAATTGAATACTAATCGAATAAAATTTTGATAAAACTAATTAATCAAATATAATATCAAAATAAACATAAGAAAATAAGAAAATATTAAAAAAAAATAAATAAATAAAATGTAACTTTTATCGTTTCATTTTTGGATATTTTATAATAATTTAAAATTATAAATTAACTAATAAATTTGAAGTGAAAATAAATAAAATAAAATAATTTAAAAATATTAATAATAATAATAATAATAATATTAATAATAATAATAATAATAATAATAATAATAATAATAATAATAATAAATAATAATAATAATAATATTAATAATAAGAATAAGAATATTAATAATAATAATAATAATAATAATAATAATAATAATAATAATAATAATAATAATAATAATAATAATAAATAATAATAATAATAATAATAATATTAATAATAATAATAATAATAATAATAATAATACTAATAATATTAATAATATTAATAATAATAATAATAATAATAATAATAATAATAAATAATAATAATAATAATAATAATAATATTAATAATAATAATAATAAGAATAATAATATTATTATTAATAATAATAATAATAATAATAATAAATAATAATAATAATAATAATAATAATAATAATAATAATAATAATAATAATAATAATATTAATAATAATAACAATAAAATTAAAAATAAAAAAATGTTATTAAAATATGTAATTTAAATATTTTTTAAAAATTTAATTAGCTAATTATTACCTCCGATTCCTTTAATTTGATTGAAATCTCCAATATTTTTATGTTGAATTGAACTGATATAATTCCTGTTAGAATTGGTAGAAGAATTTGATAATCCCAGGAAAGTGACTGATTCGGATGCGGTTTCAATCTAAATGGAAAATGTCCTGAATGTATTAATGTGAATAGAATGTTACCATCAATGAAGTGTCACAATTTACAAAATCTTTGGTCGGACAATTATAACTACTGTTGAAGAAAATTCGATAACTCGGCTTTCGACTTAAGCAGTCAATGACGAGAATATTTGAACCTCTCAGTGGATTTTCTATTGAGATTCCATCGAATGTCGTAACGTAGCTTCCACCCATAATCGAACATAATTGATAGTCTTTGTATTTGGTGTTTATCACATCTTAAATGTTCTGTTGTTTTCGTTTATGAAAATATATATTAAATTCAACCTGATATTTTAAGATTAGACGTGTTGGGTTCCCTGAAAAAAGTTTCGCAATTTCTGCCTCGAAAATTCTCAGGACACTGACAGACATTCGGTTCGACGCATATTCCAGTTCCGCAACCATATTGACAAAATGCTATTTGTAAAGAATGCAAATGATCTGAATTTTTTGACGTAAATAGCAAAACTAACCTCGGTCGCATCGTTCACCTTCATAACCTGAATCACAAAGGCAGTCGCCGTTTTTACACTTTCCTCTAATGCAGCCTTGAATGCATGGTTTCTCGTCAGCTAATTTTATTATAATATTATTGTGAAGAGTATAACTAATTAAATAATCATTATAAAAATCATAAAAAATCAAAAAAAAGATAAAATAAAAAGATTTAAAATTATCTATTTTTTCATTCAAAAATATTGAAATGAAATTGCGTATTTGATATATTAAGAATTACAATTATAAATGTCAGTATTTATAGGATGTCAAGTAATAGGCATTGGCCAACTTCGATCAGTCACAATTTAGTCATTAAGCATTCTAAATATTCTTCACAATTAATCTTTTATTTTCATAATTAATTTATTTTATTTTCATCTATTTTAATAGATTAATTTAAGTTCAGTGAAAAAATGAATATATAATTTATTACAAGAATAAATATATTTCAAAAATGTGATCCTCAGCTTTAGGCAGCCTCAAAAGACAATTAATTAACAGAATTTTAGACAACAATTTATAAATAAGTTTTTAACTCGCTTCATAATACTCTCTTTCATTAATTATCAAAACTCCTACATGAAATTTTTTAATTTTTTTAATTTGTTGAAGTTTTTCCGTATTCATTATTAAGACTTAAATTTTCTAATTTAATATAAAAATTGAATGTATAGTCTAAAGCTGATAGTAAGCCGACGGGGATTTAAGATTTTGTTTTAAATAAATTACATGTTTCAAAAAATTTTACTTTGCATTAAAATTATAGCTTTATATAACATTCAAAACCGAAAGTTTGAAACTTTTATAATTTCCCAATAAGAAATAACCATAACATAAAATTTAGTATCTTTTCCAGTTAAGGTAACGTACAATTATTTTTATTTGATGTTAAAATAATTCGAATTTTGAGTAAAAAAGTGGTAAAAGGTTCCACAAATGCTTTAATAAATGTTAAAAATAAAGACCAAAATTAATCTTTAATCATATTATAATTGTTTTTAAAATTTCAAAAATCTCTTCTACATTAGGAACCTTACATGAATATATTTATTTTTCTGATTCAAATTAATAAAATAAATTTTTAAGGAAAAAAATTAGAAAGTGTCAATAAAATTTGAAAATTTACAAAAAAAAACTCATTTCAGAAAATTTATCATTTATTTTTGGCAATATTTAATCTAAACAACTTTATAATAAAATTCGTACAGAAAAAACTTGTATTTTGTATTTTTTCTAGTTAATATTTTAATTAAAATCATCAAATATATTACAAAAAGTAATAGGTTTTAACTACAGATAAAAACTTAAATATATTTATTAACAAACAAAAAGTACTTTAAAGATGTTTTATAAAAACTGAACAATTTGTATATTCATTACAAGTTGAACAATTATTGCTGATGTTGATCTTTTGTTTCGAAGGTTTAATAAACAACAATAAGTTCCAATTTCTACTTTTCCAAAATTCGAGGTTAAAGTTAAAGCTTAGTTTTTATTGAATATAAAAGAATCAAATTAACAAATAATTTCAAAAAAAGCGCAATTGGAATAATATTCGATATAATTAACCATTTAAACACTGCATTTTATGAAATATTTTTTGAAAATTTGATTTTGATTAAACGAAATTTATTTACTTAATTATTTATTAGAAACTTTTTTGGACACTTAATATTTTTAGTCAAAGTTAAAAATATATAATTAATTATACCAATTCTGAATGAGCAATCAGCGCCAGAAAACTTAGGATCACACTGGCATCTATCTGGCTCTATACATCTCCCGCCATTTTTACAAAGTTGCTGGCATATTGCTAAACAATAATTATAAATATTTAATTATAATTAAAATTAATTACGAAATTGACAATCGGTTCCTGTCCAACCGTTGCAGCATTTACGTTTGTATCTACATGTGAAAAAAAAGTTAGCAAAATTAAAAAGAATTCTAAGTTTTACCGTTTAATTTGACATTGTTCACCTACTGTTACAAGTTGATCATTGTCTTTAAGAGATTCTTTAGCATCGTCACAAGCTTGAAACGGTTCCCTAACGAAGGACTCGCCACAAAATCGGTTGTTATCTTCAGCAAGAATTTGAATGCTGAAAGAATTCAATTGAAATAGACATAATTAGCATTAAATTTGACATGTTGCGATTATATGTATAACTCATTTGTTTAAGATAAGTTTCATCAATTTTACTTTTCAGATCAAAAAATTTACCTGAGAGACAAAACAAGCCAAATGAAGATCTGTACGAGCTTCATGTGTGAATGAAAATATATTCTTTGATTATTAATATGAATTTTATTTCTGATATATTCAATCGAATTTAAAGGAAATTAAATTTCCAGAAATGTATTGGCTTCTTGGAAATAATTGTTTTATAGCATAAAAAGTGAGTAGTCAGCATAATTTTTGCCGAAATTTCAATTATTATGACATTTGTAAACAGACCCCACTTGCAAATGATATTTAGTATGTCATTGCAATATGGAGCGCCTTTGACGAGCAAATATTTTTGATCACTTCTGATCCTAAATTTATTGTATAGATTCTTATAAAGCTACCAACTTTGTATTTAGTTATTAATATCGATGAACTCTATGAATTATGGAAATGTTTTTTGAATTTTTACATTTTTTAAAACTTTTGAAACTCAATGACAAAATCTTATTAATATTGCATTGCAGTGAATAATTTATAGAAATATATTTAACAATACTTACGAAGGCTTGAATAATTTTTCATCGTTGTATCCTTGCTATATTCAATGATTTTATTTTTCTGGCATTTATTCCTTTCCTCCCGCCATCCATTAAAGAATTCTCTCTTACCACTGATATATCCAAAAGATTTATTAATCAAACATTAATATTAGTATTATACAATATACAAGTGGAAATCTTTTCGGAGCCGTGCATATGATGATACATAAATTCAGAGAGACACAATGAATTTTAGTGTGCAAGATGGTCAGACAGATTTTGTCAGCGTTAGTATGCAGATGTCAATTTGTAGTCTTGCTTTTCAGTAGTATTTTCAATTAGAATTGCTTTTATTTATGAAACTTTGTGATAAAAATATAAAATGAAAAATTTTAATGAAAAATGTGTTTGTGCATCGAAGCTTTTATCCAGCTTAAAATAGTATCATTTATTTATTTTTTCGGCCCACAGTAAATACATTTTACAAGAGACTAAATAGACAAAATTAACGGATTCGGGTTTAAAGATTTTAAGCATTCAATATTTCTTTTCAACCGCTTTCCTTCCTGATTTTGTAGTTCATATTTTCTTTCGTGCAATCTTTGAATTACTTTGAAAGGACCCATATATCTATCTTCATCTTTTGTTTTTCCTTCTATTTTTATCAAAACTTGATCATTTATTCTAAATTCTCTATTTATTCTATTTCCCTGTTTGTATTTCATTTTTTCTGTGTTAGCTAAGACATTATTTCTTATTTCATTTCTGTCTGTCACATCGGTAAAGGTATTTTCCCATCGATGTCGAATTTTATGACCAAAAAATGATTTCCGCTGGCCTTTTACCTGTCGATTTTTGTATGGTAGCATTTAACGTGAATTCTATTTCCGGTAATACATCTGGCCAATCATTATGTTTCTTATCTTTCAATGAAGCATTCAAATAATCTCTAATCGTTCTGAACTGTCTTTCTATTAGACCATTTGCAATGGGATGTTAAGGGCTTGAATACTGTACTTTTATATCGTGCTTTTTCATTAATTCTTTAAATGTATGAGATTCAAATGTTTTTCCACAATCAACATAAACTATCTTTGGAGCGCCAAATTTCAGGATTCATTTTCCAATAATTGTATCAACCGTTGTTTTATCGTCTTGCTTTGAAACTGCTGTCAATGTTATGTATCGACTACATTGATCGATCATAGCGAAAATATATTTCTCATTACGAAAACTTGTTTTGAGTGGAACACAAAAGTCCATATGAATTATTTCAAATTGTCTCGCTGCCGCTTGTTTTATTATTGTCTCTGTTGTCTTAGCTGTCATTGCCTTCTGTTTTTGGTAGTTTAAACAGTTATCTATTACCATTTTTATAATTTTATTCATGTTTTTTATGTCATATCCCGTTTCAATATAATCAGTTACTTTTTACTACCTGCATGACATAACATCTTATGCATCTTTAAAACAAAATTTTCTCTTTCTGCTTCTGGAATCCATATTTTGTCTTCCACAGTAACTACACCATATTTTACTATTTTGAAGCTTTGTGTTTGTTTTGCTTCAATTTGTCTCTTAATTTCCTTGATTTCTTCATCTGTCTCTTGCTAACAATTATTTCTTGTTAATATTGCTAAAGCCCTTGTTTTCATTCATTCTTTCTTTGCGTCTTTATGTTGCATTTTGCATTGTGTAAATGTTTCACAGGTATTTCTTAACATAGCATCTGCATTTGTATATTCTGTTCCTTTTCTGTAGCTCATTTCCATATCCAAACTACTTAAAAAATTTATCCATGTTTGGAACTGGGGTGTGATTGGATTTTTGTTGACATCATAAATGTGATTGCTTTATGATCTGTCCTCAATTTAAACTTCTTCCCGTACAGATAATGTTTGAAGTGTTGTGTAAAATAATAGATAGCTAAAAGTTCTTTCCTTGTTATACAATATCCTAATTCGTGCTTGCTCATTGTATGTGAGCCATATGCTACAACTCTTTCATTTCCTACTTCATCTTGTTGTGATAGAACAGCTCCTATTGTGTCAAACTCGCATCTGTGTCTAAAATAAATTCTTTTTTAAAATTTTGGTATATTAGTACCGGCGCAATCGATAGTGCTTTTTCAGTTTTAAAATGATTTTTCATAAGTTTCTGACCAATTTAGTTTATCTTTATTACTTCCACATAACGACTCTAAACTTCTTGCTAATCTGGCATAATTTTTTGAATTTCCTAAGAAGCCTCTAAGGTTTTTAACACATTTAGGTCTTTTAAAGTTTAGTATTGCTTCTATTTTACTTCTATTTGTCTGAATACCTTCTTCATTAATGATATGACCAAGAAATTTAATTTCCTTTTTTAAAAAGTGATATTTCTCAGGATTTATTTTTAATCCCACTCCATGGATTTTTTCAAGTACATTATTAATTCGACTTTTATGACTTTCAAGATCCTTAGAAAATATGAGCATGTCGTCCAAATACACAATTGCTTCCTTCCAATTTAATTTTCCTAAAACTATGGTCATCAATTTCTGAAAAGTTGCCGGTGCCGCCACTATACCAAAAGACATTCGGTTGAAACAGAACTTGCCTGCTTTTGTGGAAAATGCTGTCTTATTCTGTGATTCTTCTGCTAGCTCTACCTGATAATAAGCATTTTCTAAGTAAATTGTGCTAAAATATCGTAATCCATTTAATGTATCTAACATTTCTTCAATAAAAGGCATTGAAAATGCTTGCCTTTCTGTCACTTTGTTTAACGCCCGAAAATCTAAACATAATCTGATATCTTGTTTTTTCTTACTTCGATACACATACCATTGGTGTGTTCCATGGAGAATTACATTTTCTAATTATGCCATTTTCTTCCAAATATTTTATTTTAATACAATTCTATTATTATCACTTAAATTATTAATACTTTTATTTCTACTAATAACATTATTATCATTACAATTATTAATCAAATTACTATACATATTACTATTATTACTTATACTATTTTTAATTTTATTACTACTATTATAAATACTATTAAATTTATTATTATCGTTATTCAGCAATGTCTCAGAAAAATTACCTTTTAGAAGATAGCTCCAATCACCTCGTTTCGTGTTGGAGCTTCGGCATTTGGGAATTCGGTCAGATTTCTATCTTCTACCTGTTTATGTTCATCATCATAGCAGCCATATTTGAATATTTATTCATTTGATCTCGATCGTAATCTGAACAGTGATATTGCTTCTTTGACATCTCTTTATATTTATTCTTCTGGTAATGGTTGTTTCCTCTTGAATAGTTTGGAGAGTTTTGGTGGGTTTCTGGGTGTTGATATTTTGAAACTATAAGGTTGTTACCCAGACAACCCCATACAAATATTCTTTCGCTTACCACTCGGCACCCGTTGCTAAGCAACGTTGGAACTGGGTTCGAGTGGGTAGATCGTCAGCAAAAAGTGAGCGCTATTGCTAATGCTATAATTGACCGAAGGATCTATGAGTCTAACGAGCTGCCGATAGAAGGTCTATGCTCGATTTCGATTTTTAGGTCCCATTATTCTCCTATCTCTTTCAAATGTTAACCTATACTCTCATATCCTTTATCTTTATGTCTATTCCCATAATCCCTCTTATCGTTTTCCGTTTTAATGATTATTCTATGGCCTGTATACCCTTTGTTAAGTTAAATATTCCCACAGTATATCTTTTACCCTTATCCCTATTATAACTACAATGTTCCCTATTCTTATTACTGGTGGGTTACAGGGTTTCGTTATTTGTTTATCTTTATTGTTACCCCAGTAACGCCATACAAAATGTTACTCTGACTACCACTCGACACCCGTTGCTAGGCAACGTTGGAAATGTGCTCGAGCGGGTGGATCGTCCGCAAAAAGTGAGTGCTATTGCTAATACTGTAATTGCTCGGACAACCTTCGGGTCCAACGAGCCGTCGTTAGAAGACACATGTTCGATTTTTCTATAGTGGGTCCCTTTATGTCATGTATTTATCATTAGAGTTTAATAAATTACAGGAATTCTATCATGAATTCTGGACTATCTTACACATGAGTTAACACAATCAAGCAACAAAATATATATTATCCATGAGTTACAATGCTTGCAAATTTGATTTGGGTTGAGTTAGCAATCGAGCGGCACGGCGCCTGGCTCTTTCCTTGCGTCCTGGACGAGATTGGGTATTTACGGCTGTTGCTGGGTTCGAGACCGAGGTTGGAGTAGCTGCCGACTCCCGGTAAGCTAACTGAGCCGGTGCGAACACGAGCGGATAAGTAACAGCCGCTCCCTCCTGACTGGCCGACAGGGCGACCTCCAGTCCTCGTATTTGCGTACGTAAGCTTTGATTTATTTGCTTTTCTTCTGCCCATCCTTTCTGAGCAGCTGTGAGTCTCTGATATAGGGGTTTTATTTTTGCTGGATCTATCCAGGTGGCTCGGGTTTGGTGTACTTCTCGAGTCAGCGGGATAATCTGATCATACAGAGTCTTGTTATTTTGTCGTGCCACGTCCAGTTCTGTTCGCAGGATTTATAGGGAATCCATTTCTGGAATGGATAACATCAAAAGATAACTATTACCATAGAATTAATAAATACATCAGAATTAAACAAAATTTCCTCGACGAATTATTACAACATCAAACGAATGGAATTAATTTCTAACCGAACAAATCTTTATTTTAATAACAAAATATAGACTAAGGTTAATCCAGGATATCGGTATCAAGTGTCCGTGAATCCCCTCGCTACCCACTCCTCCGGGGAGCAGATCGAGATAATCATCACTGGCCGCTTAGTATTTCGAATCCGGTGAGACCCGGTCATCTGCGAGTCCTTCCTGTTTACGACCGTCTCTCCACAGGTGTCTCCGTGGCCGTGGGTGGTGATAGGTAGTGGCAATCCAGCCGGTTTCGATGTCATCCTCAATGTTTGCCAAACGTTGACGGGCCCGGACCACTTGTAGGTCCACTTGTCGTTGATGATTGGGAAGATCATCGAGTAGGTGACGAGTGTGTGCATAGATTTCTGCAGTTGGGTGCCACTCCTCCCAGAACGGCTCCGGTGCTTCGGGATTTCGGTTAGGATCTTCTGATTTGCCATTGGTTCGTTGGAATTCGAGCGGGGAAGACTCGCGACGTCTAGAGTGTCGGAAAAGCTTCCATTCTTCTCTCCATCGGTCGGCCAGTTGCATAGGAATGAGATCCGGATCTGAACTTCCTGAATGAGATCATAATTAATACAATTCCTTTTGAACGCTATATCGGTGATATATTTGCTTATACTATTCCGAACGGAATTTAAAATTGTTTTGCTATGCCCTAAATGAAGGATTCCCTATATTTGGTGATTTCCCATCTATAAGTGGTGAAAGCTAAAATCTAAAGATTATGCTATTGATTACAATATAATGGAGGAAAAATCCAATAACCTAAACATAAAGAATTATTATCTTGGAATTCAAATATAAAATTTAATAATAAAAATTTGACAGCGAGTTCAATACTAAACCGTTCGCAAAAATGCGGCGATATTATTATGATGTATACACAAACAAAGCATTAATTTTACTACGGGAAAACCATCATTACTTATACATTAATAAAAGAATCATTACCAATGGGTTGTGGGTCAGAATCGGCTACCGATCTTTCGCCAGGTGGGTTGGTAGAAATAGTCTTCTGTCGATAAATTCGTTGTCGATGCATTTTGTAATATTAATCCAATGATATCGGTTGAGGGTTTATATTCTGATGTTTGTGGTTATTTGTACTTTATGTAATGCTTTAATATAATTGTATTTATTTAAGCGATCATGCAATATTCGCCATTCAGCGGAAATGTTGACATTATTTAATTAGGTTTAAAGTCTCTCAATTTTTATTTGCACAATTTGGACGTACAAATAAACAAATCTCCGAGTTTGTGAACCGAACGGATGTGTCAACGTCCAAGTTCAATTAGTGCTAGCACATCTAGATTGTAAAGTGATCGGCGATTCATAATGACTTAACTTTGGTCGCGTATCTCTGTGGGTTTAATAAGGTAATCAATTTGTAATTTATTATTCGTGATGTTTCCGGTTGGTATTGATTATCATTTTAACTTATTTATTTTTCAGATCTAATCTTGCTGGATTGGTGTCGGATTTTTCGGGGAAAATATGATGGTTCAAGATATGGGACATAAGTTGGCTAGACGATGATATTGACCGTCTGGGCGGTTTCCCTGTTAACAAGTGAGTTAGTTTTCTGGGAGATTTGCTTCGTTTTATTAATGAGATTTTCTTTAGAAGAAAGAATGCTTGTTAATTGACAGTATCGGGATTCTTAACGTCGGGTAACTTTGGTTTATTTCGATTAAATTTAGTCATAATTTAGATTAATCGTGGGCAGATTGGAAAAACTCATCGTCTTCGGACGGCGAGATGTTACTCAGTTGGATGTCGCAATTCGAATCCCCTATCTTTGGATTTAGAACTTTTACTCATTGGAATTACATGTTATGAACTCATATGTTATTTTTGAATTTGTGATTTTTAATTTTGATATTCGATGGAGTTGTGGATTATATCTTCGTCAACTTGATTTTGAAGATTCCTCTTTTATGTAAATTCTAATCTTATCTTAGGGACGTTGGGAATGTTAATTTGAATGTTATTGATCATTGTTAATTGAGTCTTTAAGTTTCATCGGAGTTATTATGATTTTGATTGCCGTAAGTCTCTTGATTGTCGCGGGCGATTTTTTGGGGTTAGCTTCATAATTTTGATCATAAAAAAAATCTTTAATTAATAACCTGAAATTATAATTTATACCCTACATAATAATAACATCAATTTGTAATCATAGTTAATAATAGAAATGTTTAAATAATATTGTAACTTTATAAGTAATAATAGGGATTTGTAAATGAACTATGAATTGTATAATTGAGCGCATGATTCTCTTAACTAATAATACAAACCTACAGTTAATAATTGATAATTAATAATAAATTTAATTAATGACGTGAATTTAAAGATATGAATTGATAATTGATAATATGAACTTGTAATAAAGGTTTATAACCGATAATATAAATTTATGACTAATAATATGAATTGACAATAAGGGTTTAAGATCAATGAATTTATAATTAATAATTTGAATTGACAATACGAATTTCTAATCAATAACATGAAATTATATTTAATATTATGAATTTACAATTAATAATATGAATTTACCATTAATAAAATGAATTTACAATTAATAATATGAATTTACAATTAACAATATGAATTTACCATTAATAAAATGAATTTACAATTAATAATATGAATTTACAATTAACAATATGAATTTACCATTAATAAAATGAATTCACGATAGGGATAGTTTAAATATGTAATGGATGACATAAATTAATAACATGAATTTATAACGAATAGCAACGATTTTATTTTTATTTAATTGCCCGTCACCTTCCCTTAATTGACCTTAAGCGCATTTTGTGTTCATATTGTATTTAGTGAGTGCCCACTGGACTACTCGGTGTGATGATTTTGAGCCGTGTGTGAAATATTTAGGTCGAATTTACAGAAATCGAGAAACGAAGAAGTAGCCAAAAGACCCCTTCTTTATTTCTCCTTTCTTCTATACGGAATAATATTGACGTTCCAACCCCTGCGTTCCGCACGCCGGGTCTTCACGGGCACAGATCATCGGCGATATTCCACGCACTTACACAATTCTGAATTTTATGTTGATTTTGCTGTCTTGCGATATGTGTTGGCTGTGGGCCGGAAAAATTTCGACAGATTTATTTTATTAAATGTATAAAACAATTTTTAAATATTATAAATATTTATTAACATATTAAAGAACAAAATACAAAATTACTTGACCAACATCATTCATAAGAACATAAACATACATCTCCCTCCACGCCGGCATCCAAGCAGAGCTCTACCGAGGTTGCGAGGATGCGACGTGGAGAGAGAGTTCCAAATAAAACTACTTCTCACCTAAAAATTCAAAATAACTCAAAATCGTTTTGAAAATGGTTTTAAAAATAACTAAGATTTTATTTTTCAAAATTGGTTTTTTTATGCGAAAATGCATCGGTATATATACCTATTTTCTGTCCCTAACCTCGCGTGTTAATTTTGATGTAGTAAAACAAAATTCGACCTTGTTATTTTCTAGTGTATTCTAATCTTTAATTTTATTATTTTTTAATTTATTTTAATAATTTTTTATTTAGAATTTTTACTGAATTATTTCTAATTCAAATATTTTGATTTAAATTTCATTTTCATGAACTTTTATTGATTTATCAATTTTCGGTCGAATTTGTTGGGTTTTCATGTTATATTTGTATTTGTATCGTGCGAATCTTGTTGCATTTTGTTATTATTTTAATTTATTTTTATGTTTATTATTTTATATTTAATTATCTTTTTCTCATATTTTGTTAGGGTTTAATTGGTGTTTTAATAGGTTTATTTAAATTTGCATGTTATGTTTGCATGTGTGTTACCGATCCATTTAAACATTTTCCAAGGCCGTTTGTGTTCTGGCACAACATTACTAGCATTATCATTGTTACTATTATATGCATTACCTTTATTAATTGTTACTACTATTACCTTTATTATTATTTTTATTACTATAATTACCATTATATTTATTATTATTACTACTATTATTATTATTACTATCATTATTATAATAATTATTATTCTTATTCTTCTTCTTCTTCTTCTTCTTCTTCTTCTTATTATTATTATTATTATTATTATTATAATTATTATCAATATTATTAATAAATCTTTGTGTAGGGATTCGTCCTTATTCCTCAGATTTAAGAAATATTTTTTTTATATAAAAATTTAGCCGTAATCCATCTGTATTTTCCATTTTTCGATAAAGTATTTTTGTTAATTCGAAAAATTTTAGCAGCGTCCCACCCTTAATTTATGGTTTTATCCTTATTCTATAGTTTTCGATAAAGTATTTTCATTGACTCGGAAAATTTGAGCAGCATTCCGCCCTTATTTTATGCGTCCCATTTTTACTTTACTATTTTTGTTGAATATTTGAATTAATTCGGAAAATTTGAGCAGCATTCTGCCCTTATTTTAAAGTTTCATAATAATCTTATACCAACAGTTGAGCCGCATTTCACTTTTATTTTATTATTTTCGAAAAGTATTTAAATTATTTCGGAAAATTTGAGCAGCGATCCGCCCTTATTTTATAGTTTCATGATAATTATTTTAATTAATTCCGAAAATTTGCGTAGCGTTCCGCCCATATTTTTCGTCTCAACTCAACATAATTTATTTAATTCGTATACATTATTTAAAAACATTATTTTTCATGATTTTGGTCGTTCGGATTAATCTTTTTCCGATGGCTATTCATTTTAACTATTGCAACGATTTCGCTATTTTCCCCGCTACTATTTCCCTCTCTTTGTCCTTAAGATCTATGTATGTTCATTTCATAGTTAATGAGTGCCCACTGGACTACTCAGTGTTAGTGATTTTTAGCCGAATGTTGTTAAAATATTTATGTCGATTTTACAGGAAATGAGTGGTGGAAGAGTAGCCAAAAGACTACTTCCCCTCCTCTCAATTTCCCCTATGACGGATATTATTGACGTTTAGGCCCTGCGTTATTCACACCGGAACCTTCACGGGCACAGGCTATTGGCAGGTAAACTGCTCCTACACAGCCTGATAGTGTGTTTTATTTTACTGTCTTGCGATATGTTTTGGCTGTTGGCCGAAAAAATGAAATAAATAAATAAGTTTTACCGCATTAGTTGAGTAAAAGTTTCAATGCATAAGATTGTGGCTTTAAAATATTTATTTGGCACACATAAATTCATCCTTTTGCATAGTAACAATCATCAATTGGCAAAAATCATTTTGTCGATAGTTCATAACGTTTCGCAAATTTTCGCAATGGCAAAAATAAAATGGCATAAAATCATCTTGTCAATAACATTTCATAAATTTTCGTAGTATCGATCAAACAAATTGGCATAAAATCATCATTAATTCATCACTATCTGAGAGTCGTGCACTATCTGAGAGTTAACGTGTTCAGTCAAAACACTTATCAGTGTTAATTGGCTGAATGCACGGCTCTCATCTAGCTATGCACACTAACTCGACATTTACTAGAAAATTTTTTTTCTGAAAAATAAGACTGAAAATTTGTGAAAACACATCGGTATATATACCTATTATTTGGCCTTAACCTTGCTTGTTAATTTTATTGCGATTAAACAAAATTCGACCTTGAAATTATTTGTGTTATCTAAATTAAATTTTTATTTATTTCTTAATTTAAATTGGTAATTTATTTTTAACATTTTTAAATAAATTTATTCAGCTAAAAATATTTTATTTTTACTTTTATATAAATGGTCATTTTACGGTCAAATTTTCTTGTAATTATGTTATTTTTTATATAGATTTCGTGCGGTTCTTGATGCATTTTGTATTTATTTTATTTTACTTTTATGTTTTTGATTTTATATTTATTTATGTTCTCTCAGATTTTAAAGTGTTTAGTTGGTGTTGTATATTGTATTTTAAGTTATCTTGGTGCTGGGTTTTTGTGCTGTACATTTTGTCCTAGCACCATCCTTATTTTCAAGTAATAATAAATAAATAGGGTTTCCTTCAGTGACTTTGCTTCTATGTATCAAACTTAAATGAGGATGGTGAAAGACATAATTATCTGGAACCTCATCAATTATAACAGTTGGTGTGTACGAAAACACATTTATTGCTAATTTTAAAGTAGAATTTTTCTTTTCAAACTTTGGGATATTTATTAATTTCATGGGACAATCCGTGACCTCATCGTATTCTAATTCGTCTAAAAACTCTGTATATTTAGAGACCCTTTGGGGATTTTCACCATATATATTTTTCTTTAATAAATAAAGAATAGACTAAAGGAACCACTTGTCGTCATTGTTTTTTATATTTACTATAGCGCCTTTATTATTCAATGCAGAAGGGGTTTTAATATATTTATGTCCAGACAGACGATTAATAGGAACATATTTTGTTAAAATAAAGTGAATTTCCATAATATTAATAACAAGCCATCCACTGCCTAAATGGGTGAATTGTTCTATATTTTCATTAAGCTTATTAACCCCTTCGCTTAAAAAGTTATCCGAAAATGTCTCCGCATTATTCGAAAAATAATTGTCACGGATCTCACCATCTTTTTCAAATTTAATTAATATTGCAAATTGAATTTTAACGCTCCCCATTTTATTTATTTCTAAAATTAATTTATTACTGATTCGCTCAGTTAAAGTTATTGTAATTAGTTGCGCGTTAGATATATCAAAACGTAAAGTTTTGATAGCGCCATTTAAATTTACTGTTATGTTCGGCTCATTCACTAATACAGAACCTCCGAATTGTATAATATCATTATTTATAATATTTTCATTATTTATATCTGGTATAATATTTACATTATTTATAATAGGTATAATAACATTACTTATAATATTTTCATTATTTATAGTAGGTATAGTATTTTCATTAATTATAATAGGTATATTATTTATAATATTTTCATTATTTATATCTGGTATAATATTTACATTATTTATAATAGGTATATTATTTACATTATTTATAATATTTTTATTATTTACATTATTTATAATATTAGAGTCATCATCATCACTGATTTCGATGACTTCTTTTTTAAATATTTTATTAGGGATATTAATTTTAATATGTGCAGCAGGTCTTTTATTCGTTTTATTTGATGTAGTTTTATTTTGCATTATATTCAAAATATGTATGTTATTTTTATTAATTTTCTTAAACAGTTTAATTTTATTAGACTTAAAAGAATTTAAATGAACCGCATGTTCCCTATAAAATTCTTTATATTTAATGCTCTGGGAAGTTTTGCATATGGCGCAGATAAAAAAGTCGATTCCATTAAATCTATGGCGGTAATATTTTTTCATTTCTTTATGACATCTTTCACTGTGTTGTAATGATGAGATGCAATATCTCGGATAAAAAATACCTAATAAAAAATAATAAATTAATGTACAAAACCTATATAAAGTATCTAATAATTCTAACTATTAAATAAAACCTATATAAAATATCTAATAAGAATAATAATATTTGTATAGTCACTGCAAACTATTAAATAAAACCTATATAAAATATCTAATAAAAATAATAATATTTGCATGCTCACTGCAAACTATTAAATAATTTCTATATAAAGTATCTATTAAAATAATTCCTATATAATTCAATAACAATTACTGTAAAATCTATAATAAAATAGTTCCTATATAATTCGATAACTATTATGGCAATATATTTGTTTCTTTATAATTTTAACTTATTATGGTAATATCTGTTTCAGTAATAATAGTTGTTTCTTTTTAATTTTAATTTATTATAAATTAATGATATTCGAAGTATTATTATAATATTACTTTAAATTTCATCAATTTAAAATAAAAATATATTTATCATAAAACTTATAGATTGAAAAATAAATAGAACCTTATTATAAATTATTGATATTTGATGTATTATTTTAATAATACTTCAAATATCATTAACTTAATTTCTATAAATAAATAAAAATAAATAAAAAACTAACATTTAGCCCCTGATTCCGAAGAATCATCATCCTCTATAGAAAAGAGGTCCTTCATATCTTCCCCAGAAACGGAGGCATCATCAGGAACATTGACAACATCAGGAACATTGGCATCCAAATCAACTAAACCGTTTTTTAAATATATAGAAAAAATAAAATTAAAATTTACCATCATCTTCGATAATCATAACATCATCATCTGCGATAATCATAATAGCATCATCTTCTTCGATAATGATAACTTCGGTATCTTCAATAACAATAATTTCTAAAATAATTATTAAATAAATCACAAATAAAATTAAAATTTACCTATATCATCATCTTCGATAATCATAGCATCATCATTTTCAAGATCTAACTGATCTTACAATTCAGTTAATGTAAATCAGTCTAAAATAATAAATAATATAATAAAAAATTAAATTAAAAATCCTTACCAGTTTCACTTGTTAAAAGATTCCTTAAAATATTATTGTTGTTCATTTTGGCGAATTTTTGAAATTGGCAAATTTTTGAAATAATTGTGACAAATTTGGAATTTGTCAATGTTTATAAAGACAATCTATTTTTCAGGATTTAGCCAATCACATTTAAGCAATACACACATATAGGTGAGAGATTTTTATTTTTTTTTTCTATCTTTATCTACAACTTTGATCTGAACAGTTAACAATGTATCATCCAAATCTAGATATTCAGTTTGGGAACCATTAATATAAAATTCAATATCAGTTCTACTATCCATAATAGAATTCATCGGAAATACTTCTTCAGAGGCCCCCATTTCAATTACTGCTTGGGGAGATGGTCTATCAAATAAACACAATTCAGATTTACCGCAAATCATTTTTGAAATATAGTTCCATGTCCTTTCATTCGTTTGTTTATATGTTTATGATGTCTTTTACGTTTTGGAATCGGTGTTGGTGCAGGTTCTTGTTTTTGAAACATACCTGCAACACTTGGTAAAACTTTCCATAACTTGGATAATGCATTTGATTTCAGCGATGGTAATATTTTCTGCTCAATCATTATCACATCTTTAGCAGTTTTCATACCAAAACTACCAAGGCGTTTAAGAATAGAAAGTGCAAATCTACCAATTGTTCTCAACCATCCTGATCCATACTGTTTACCAATAAAATATGGTAGTTCGCCACCACTTTGGCTACCACAATAAATACTAATAATATCGTTATTGGTCATCTAATTTACGAAAATGTAATGTCAAATGAGTTTTTGTATCTTTACTAAATTCAATAAATTTACCACTATCATCACGAATATTTATTTCTTTATTGTTTATACATGATGTTGATACCGGTAAGTACATGGGATTATCGATATTTATATTGACAACTTCCTCCTGATCATGTTTATCAACCCAAACAGATTTCAATAGAGGAACCAAAGAATCACCAACAATTATAGGATCGATGATGTTAGTATATATGAACATTTGTCTATGAAGTTTTATTATTTTTGGTTTGCGTACACCAAAAGCACTTGCCCAATATGTTTGATTATCTAATCCCAATGTATTAGACAAATTTTTACAAATTTAACTTCACAAATGTTATTATTCAGACTGAATTTGCATATTCCATCTTTAACAAATTCAATAGTTTTAAATATATGTAAACAATTGAATGAAATATATTTATGTAATTCTTCAAGCGTTTCAATATATAAATCTTTAGTAAATGTAAATGTGTCTTCCACCTCATTAATACATGATACAGATATTTTGATATGTTCGGTCATTACACTGTTCTCATCAAATGTTTTGAAACGTAATAAGTATTCAGTACCAGGAACAACAATGCTAAGCTTATCACTACCCATTCGCTTGGCGTCATCAATACTTTCAAATTTTACTGTAAATGCACTATAATCACAACTAAAATTCAATCCATCTGTGAAAAACATGCCACTATTTTCATCTAAAATTTGATTCGGAATATGACAATATCGTTCAAAATTATTGATTGACAAAATACCATTACATGTTTTGGGTACACGTTTCTTGTAACCGATTTTACAATGACGATAAAATGGGAATGTATTGTACACAAATGTAAAGTCTTGCAAAGCAACTTCCCAATTTCCATGTAAATAAATAGGATTTTGAAGATCAACCATAAATTTACTTGCTTGATTTTCCGGATAGATTAGCGGGCAACTATTGCTCGGTAAAATTGTATAGAAACTCATTTTACTAGGTCGTTTGATGATATCCATGAGGGTTTTTGATATCCATGCCATTTGACATAGTATTGTTTATCCTTACCCACCATTTTAGTTTTCAATATTTTCTGAATTCTGAGCACTGTAGGTTTGGAAATAACTTGTAATTCCTGTTCATAGAATTTCCCTTGTATTACATTGTTATCACTATCTTTAACAAAATACATTACAGGACTCTGTTTAGTATTAATTTTAATAATTTGAAATACCTCATCACTCCAATTACTATCGAAATTTTTGATGAAAGGTGAAGCAGATATTTTACTAATTCTAACGTGATCACCAACGTTATATTTTGGTTTTGTAATAGCAACTTTTTTAACCGTACTGATTTAGCTAATGTTTTCGAGCTGATATCTACAGATCTCAAACCATTTAGACCTCGATGTGATGAATTATTATAACTAACAAGTATTTTCGGTAATACATTTATCCATATTTTATTACCTTGATGCACGAAATATTTCTTCAATCTATCCATCAATGTCCGGTTAAATCTTTCAACATGTGCGGCTTTGTATTGAGAATGTACAGAATAATGATTTATTTTGAGACGATCCAGGATTTGCTTAACTTTACTATTGTAAAACTCCTTGCCTATAATAATAATAATAATAATAATAATATTAATAATAATAATAATAATAATAATAATAATAATAATAATAATAATAATAATAATAATAATAATAATAATACCTAAATCGGTTTGCAAATTGTCTGGATGCCCATTTTTAAACATTGAGTTAATTGCTTTAGATATTTCCACTGTAGATTTTGTCTTTGTTGGTACACCGCGAGCAAAACGACTGAAAACATCAATACACGTTAAAATATATTTATAACCCTTGTTAATCTTCGAATACGGTATCATCTCCATCAAATCCATTTGCCATAAATCATTAATACCGAATGTCTTATAAGCTCTTGTTGGAAATCTTTGCTGCATTGGTTTGTTTAAACTGTACGTAAGCTGATCTGACAAACACTTTTGCGTTTCCTTTTTTGACTTTGGGACTCTTTTCTTTAACTTTGCCACTCCACCAAAACCTGCTTCGTCTTCTGGGTTCGTCCAAATCTTCTCCAATACAACACGATGATTTAAATTTTAATTTAACATTAGGTAATGATTACCCCATCGTTTATTGTGATAATAATGATAATGCTAATGGTAACATTGCTCCGATAAAACCACCTTGTTGTTTATATATGATTTTTCTCATTTGCTGACGATTTTTCTTATTTACTAGCGATAACAAAGGCTTACGATGTTTATTCAATACTAGTTTTTTAGATTTACTGATTTTAATTTTACCTCTGACTACTTTTAGTAGAATTTTGAGTAAATCATCGACAACAAAATTTGGAAATGATTGTAAAATAGGCATTCTTTTCATACTCAATGCCTTTAAAAATGCATTAAAATATGGGAAACTCCTATGATTTTTTACAATTTTAACTTTTTTCTTACTCTTTTTAATAATGTTTTTCGAAATAAGATTCATTGCAGGGTAATTCTCGGTTATTAGTTTTTTAGATGGTGTATAACTGGTTTTTGGTGGAACTTTGTTTTTCTTTTTAATACTTTGTCTAAGTTTTCGGATATTTTTAAGCCTGGATTTCATAAACATATTTACATGTTAAAGTTTTTAACTTTGTTTATTTACCATGGCACCTTCTTTATTGAAAATATCTGTTTTTACCCGTAAATCATCATTGCATTGTTGTGTGAAATCAAGAAATATATATCCATGTGGTTATTTTGTAGCATCTTGAAATGCACTGATGAGAAAATTACGATTATTAGGTTATGCTTGTCGAGCAAGAAAATCAATAACTGTTGCATCTCTAGGATTCTTGAAAATAACTAAATATTGAACATTTAAATTCCTTGTTCGATGTGCGCCACCCTGATGAAATAGATTTTGAGTAATAAAGATCACAGTAACACCAACATGTCTACTGATTTGTGTAAATAAATTATTAAAATCCTTTTCTTTATTAGCTTCCTGATACAAATCATCAATAATGATGACATCACCTTTCCTTAAACGACTTGACCAGTTTTTATCGAAACTCTTTACTATTTTCATGTTTTTCAATTTACAGAAATTATCTTGAGTTAATCCATGTTCTTCATCTGCACCTTTGTACCAATAAATCTTGTTGAATTTTGTTTGAAATAAATTAGATTTCAGTAATTTACACACAAACATAGTTTTACCACTACCACTTGGGCCGACGATTTGATATACCGCATCATTTCTTAATTCCATTATTAATTTGTATAATTATAGGTTTTTGTTTATATTAGATAATTTAATGAACTCTTTCTAACAATCATGTATATATATATATATATATATAGATTAATATTTCATTATTTTTTAATTATGTTATCAAATATAAATTATAAAGGAACTTTCGATGTATCAAAAATGACATTTCCAATTGGTAAACCCCGGAAAATTGTAGATAGAAGTGGAAAATACCCTATAATATTTTTCAAATCAGGCAAATGCAGAATCACGGGGTGCAAGAAACATTTAGACGTCAATAAATTACAATATAGAATAAAAGAAATTAAAATGCAGTCAAATACGGTTACCATGGATATGGGACAATCTATCAATCTATACAACATGTCAACAAAATGTCTTTGTATGTTCGAACCAGAATTGTTTCCTGCGCTGAGGCTTTTAAAATACAACCCAATGTGTGTTAACGTGTTTGCCAGTAGCAAAATAGTCATATTAGGGTTGCGAAATCTAGAGTACAAAAATATTGTTTGTGACATACAAAACGAAATTACCTGATTGGTCGATATCTGATTGCCTAATGATTGATTAAAACACCTTGCTTATTCATTTCATTTCATTTTTAAAAATGGAAAAACTATGATGATTACATCCTCAAAATTAACAAAGAAAAAAATAGAAAACTATGGTAAATTTATTATTTATTATTTATTAATCTTATTATCATTGTTTCCAGATAAATATCAGGCCGTAATCGTAGAACGTTTGATCTTCTTCTACCCTCAACTACGAGCAATACTGAAAGACCAGCCAGAATCAATCATTCCAGATCTGGTATATGCAGAAACAAATATATGGATCTATAATATCATAGATCAACCTCTATGGGATATAAAACTTGACCGAAGACCGAAGGAGATGGAACCCGAATACCCCTGTATTCTGGGTTGCAGTTGCTGCGATTTTCGGTACCAGCGATATATCGAATAGTGCCTTGCAAAATCTGTTAGTAATTCTTCTAAATATCAACTTTTTAGAAAATAAATGTTTAGAATTTGATTTTGTTTTGTTTTGTTTTGTTAGTAATAAATTATAGTTTTATTTGGTGTTGATAATAATAACAATAAAAATAATATAATAATAATAATAATAATAAAACGTGATATTAATAATATAAAGAAATTTATATAGATGAAAGATGTATGTAAAATCATATACAAACGCAATGTTTTCTTTGTAATTCACATACAGGTTGTATATTTATGCAGTCACGCACTTATCATGCACTTATCATGCACTGTCTTTGTTATAATAATATGCATGATTCTGATTGGTTAATCAGTATCTGTCAAGGGTATAAAAGCTCGTCACCACATTATAAAGATCATAAATCAAACATGACCAAGAAAATAAGTGCTATCAATGTCCAACCAGTTCAGATGTTCCAAAATTATAAAATATATTTTTTAAAGGAGCCTATCAAAATGCAATTGACAAATCCAGTCAAACTCAATAAAACTCAATTTCAATCTCTCGCTGGGACTCTCTCAATGTTAGATATCAAGGATATTGATAATATGTTCAAAAAGATCAAATCCAATTTAAAATTCAATGAAAATGCTTTCTTATCCAGCCAATATACCAGATATTATGATGCATTTACAGAAATAGGTTTCAAAGAACAGGAAAACTGGTATTTAACAATAGCAATCCAAGGATATAAAGCCGATCAAAATGATGTGCTTTCTCCAATCTGGAAAATTGTTACTGCTAGACTTTCACAATTATTTTAATGTATAGTGTTTAGTGTTTAATAAATGTATTAATGTTTTCTTTGTTATTCTATAAACAAAATTATAATTAGTTTTAAAATAGTTTTAAAAATGATGTCTGAAAAAGGTAAAATATAAAATATAAAATAATTAATTAATTTCGTTTAGAATATTTATTAACTTTTTATTTGATAAAATCGAAGAAATAACCGGTGTAAAAATTAGAGATATGTTGACTCTAGTTGAAGCATTGAGTAAAGAAGATTCATGTTGCAATTCTGAATGTCAGAGTGACGATACTGAAATTATTAATGATTCTGAAGAAATTATTGATGATACACTTATTAATGATGAAGAAAATATTAATGATACTGAAGATACTACCGAAATTATTAAAGATGAGCCTACCGAATTTAAGAATTGTATTGACCATGTTATAGAAAATATTATGATAGAATATTGTGGTGATGAAGAATGTACATGTAATAATCAATAAATCTTTAAAAATGTAGTTTTTTATTATTAATAATAATAACAAAGAAATATTTATTAAAATCTATGATAAACTTTATTACATAAATATAAAACCGATGCTCCAGTTAATAGTTTTAATAAAAATTTGCAATTTGCGATATAAATATCTGAACGTTTGGCTTCTGGGGCAACTTGAATAATCGCTGTCCATCCACCGTCTGTTTCTACCCACGGATCAATTTTTGTTTCTATCACCTAAATAATGATAAATTAATAACAATATAAAGTAATTTACTTCTATAGACCATTGGAAATAATTTTCATAGTCAGATCCAGATTTTAATATCATGTGTTTCATATACATTAATCCTACTATTATTCGCATCCATTTATTATTGTCATCGAACATGTAACTAAATATTGATTGGAATGCCTTCTTTCTCTCCAATGTTGGCAACTTGAGAATTTTTCATAATCAAATGGGATGTCTTCTACGATTTTCTTGGTACGGTTTACCATGAATTTTATGTTTTTAATGATATCATCTTCTTCTCTATTATTAGAAACCAGCTCATTCAACAAAGTTATAAAAAAATTAGTTTTTGGTATTTTATAAAAATATTTTGAAGTGTAAGCTTATTTATACTATATTCGACCAATCAGAATCATGCAATGCTAATAAAATATGTAAAAATATATAATGGAAATGGCAATGATGATTTGTTGGCACTGTTAACATTAACTTCTTTCAATTTTTTGTCACCACTGTTAACTGGTTGTTGTAATTTCATTATACGATTGAACTGATCAGTTGTTTTATTAGAATAAAATTTTATACTATATTGAACTTGATTCATCATTTTTTCATTAAGTTTACGATTTTCTTTCAATTGTAATATTGATTTTCTTAATTCATTTTTGATAATACCAATGGTTTTATTTAGATATATAATATCATCATATAATTCGTTTTTAGCTCTTTTTAAAATCTCATATGTATGTTCAAATCGGAATTCTAAATTACTCATTCTTTCAGATAATCTTTTGATTGGAGTTTTCAAATATCTAGTCCTATCTATCATATACAAAATATCCATCAATACTGCTGTATCAGGACATACACATCTTGTTGAATTTTTACCTTGAACGGTTACAACAATTGAGTTGACCATATTAAAAACTAATATTATTATTAAAATTTCTTTAATCATTTTCAAATCTATATAAATTAATATTTATTGTTTATAGCTAAAAGGTTGTGTGTGTGTTTAACTTCTCATTGATCTAAATTAGTATAAAAGTAATTGTTTTTTCAATTTTTATCATTATAATGGATGTACCAAGCGCAGTTCAAGCTATGAATGAAATTAAACATTATGTTAATTAATAATTACTAATATTATTATTATTAACTATTTGATAGATGATTATTTTAAAGTTATTAAAGAACGTCTGGAATTCTATTATTCAGAAATAAATGAAATATTGAATAATAAGCCAACATCAATAATTCCAAATTTAGTCTTTAATTATACGTCAATATGGATATTTACCGTAATCGACGAGTTCCTATGGGACGTCAAGCAAAACAAATTGTCAAAAGATATGGAACCTGAATATCTATGTTGTGATGGATGTCATTGCTGTGCGGCCTGATATCGAAAGTATGTTGAATGGGCTTTGAATAAAGCTCTTCGACAATATTACTATAGTAGAATTATCTTTTTATAATAAAAGTTTTTTGTTGTATATGTCATGGTTTTTTATTATATATATATATATATATATATGTGTGTGTAAAAGAATAATAAAAATGTTGGTCGTAGGGGAGTGTTAGTTACGAAATTCTTGAGGTACCTTAGCTTCCTGCTCTTTTAATCCCTAGGGGTAACTCCTCCTTACGCCACACAATTTTAGTTACCATTATGCACCCGTGATTTAGATCACGTTGGAATTGTGCATAATAGCCGAATGTCATTCGAGCAGGTGAGCGCTACTACTAGCACTACTCCTCGAAGGACCTTCGTTTTTCCCGGTTCGTAGCTGCCGATAGAAGGACTTACGCTCTCCCTTAAAACGCAGTAAAAACCCTCTATCCCCTGATATTACGTTCACCTCTGAAGTGGAAATCATGGAAAGACATCGTCCTCGCAACCCCGCGCGTCCATAATTCTCATCCCGGATGGTCCCGCTTTCGCCTAATAAGGAGAAACATGAGTTCAACAACATTTATTAACACCAAAACAACTTTAAATCAAAACCAAAAAAAAAATGAAACAAAGTGAAAAATGAACAGTTCGCGCCTTTGTCAACATACGAGCAACTTATAGTGCAAGTAAACTTGGGATTTTTTCGGCGGTTCAGTCTTCTTCCGCGTCCATATCCGTCGGGAGGCGTCTCCGTTTAGGCGGTCGGTACGATGGAGGATGGCCTCGAGGATCCTCGTCTCTCCGCGAAGATGGTCCAGCTATTTCGCCACGGAGGCCAATGTTTGGGACCGTTCCCGTGAGAACAGCGATCTCATCGAAGTCCAACTCGAGGTCGCTTAACGCCTGCATCAACGAGGGAGCTTCATTATCCTCTTCCACCAGGTTAATATGTATGGAAGCTGGGGGAGAGGAGAATAATATTCGCGGAGCATATCGGATATCGGGGTCCATCCCCGAGTTTTCGAACTCTTGGTAAGGGGGTGGCAGATCATCCAAATGGCCCACCCCTTCCGTCGATTGAGTTCTCCGGAGACGGGCCTCTTCTTGTCTGCGACGATCTCGACGTCGCTTATTTCGATTCGGCCGACGGCGGGCCGTAGAGACATTTAAGTTGGCCCCGTTTTCGGTAGTCCCAATAGATGATGATTGGGGGGCACTCGTACTCGAGATCAGAGTATTCACTGCTGTAGGAGCTTGGTCCTCGGCACTGGGGAGGTGATGAGCAGGGAAGATATCGATTTGCTCAGCCCGAACACTCCCCGGGACCTTTATTCGAAGCTCCGTTTCGGTGTAGGCCTGATGCAGGGCTGTCGCTTGCTCACGGATCAACAGTCTCTGGGCCGCGACTCGACGACTAGTTCGTCGCGCGCCTGAGTAAGACGGGCAATCTTCTGCCTGAGCTCCCTAACAACTTCTGGTGGAGCCCAGGTTCCTTTCACTCTCTCATGCTTCAATTGCAGGTCTCTATGTTGCATTTTCAGGTCTTCGTATTTGTGGCGAATCGCCACAATTGACGGAGGCAGGCGAGGAATCCTCATCGAAGGGCTCGTGTTCTCGGTGATTGGCATGCTATTGGAAAAGGAAGTAATATATTTAAATGGCAAGATAAGAAAATAAAATGAACACAAAAGAAAACTAAAAACAAAGTTTTAAAAGGGAAATTTTGAAGGAAAATTCGCGCGACACAAAAAAAATGGAACATCGGTGACGATCAGGACGACTCTCTCTCGTGTACCCTTATTTCCTATATACGTGTGATTCATTTGGCGAGTTAATCGTTATTAATTTCGGAATAATCACCATCAAAACCTTTGCACGGAAATATGCACGTTCCCGGTCATTATTACCCTGATGTTAAGACTCGACTCGACGGTTTTTGGTGAGGGTAATGAGTTTACATTCTGGGTCGGCCACGGTCATAGGTACACGATATAGTAAGTACCGTTTCCCTATGTTCTCGAACCGTCTATCGCATGGATCAGTGATCTTATTAATAACACAATCAAAAAATAGTTTTATTGTTATTTGGTTTCACAATGTCAATTTTATCGATTCTTTGAGAAATTTGATACCGCCTACCGTAATTATGCACCTTATGTGATCAATTTTTTTAAATCTAACAAACCTATTTGGGGGTAAATTGATTCAGACTGAAATATTATACTTTCGTGTATTTGATCCCTCGTCACACCCATAGTCTCAAAACACTTATTCTACGTCTTAATGGATTATTAACGTTACCGCCGTATCTATTCCAGTTATAGCGATATATAATGTTACAAGAAAAGACAAACTGTGTCAGCGTCGTTTCGATCTCATGGCTTCTCTAAAATGTTCAGAGAAATACGACATTAAAACCGATACTCGTCGATTCGCCCGTGGAAGCATTTTAGTAAGTAATTCATTAATAAAAATTCCTTATCATTTAAATGGCCAAGTATGTGGTAAGCTTTGCAATCGCCTCTGCATAAAAAAACAAATAAAAATTCCTTTTCAAGTCCTATCCTGCACCTAGTGTAACCTTTTTTATATCTTTCGAAATATTGAAATTCACTTTGACCAAGTGCATGGCCGGCCTAATTTCCTCTAAACTCAGACTTTCGCTCTTCCCAAGTTTGACTACCGTCCGGCCACATTTCAGCAGCCGCCCCGAGTGTACAAGGCCCCTGCGTAGCGGTCCCTTGCCCAGAGCCGGAACCGACTGCGAACTGCCAGGGTCACGAGGCTGACCCACGACAACACTAAGGTTTCACCCACTAGCCGGCCACACGGTCGTCCCATGAACCCAAACTCTATTTCGATACGTACAATAATTATTTTAAAGGTCCGACATTATAAATAGGAGTATTATGAAAAACGAATCATGAAGCATTTCACAGCGAAAAAGTGTATAATTATTATAAAATTTACAACGTATTATATAGCAAAATTCCATACTCTAAGAATTCGAAGTGTTTCAGTTTCAAAAAATTGAAAATTATCAGTAAAGCATAGATTGAAATTAATGAATGCATCACTTATTATAGTATTTTCGTGCATGTGTTCACAATGGCGATTTTCCCATTTTTAGGCTAATTATTATTTATTATTAAAATGTTTCTAAATTTACCCATATTTTCTTTATTTTTGATTATTATTATTTTATTGTTAGATTTATTAGTTATTATTTCTTACAATATTGTTTTTAGCCCCAATATTTGTTTTCTGTCGCCTCTTCTGCCGTTTTTTTCTAAACCTTATTGCAAGTTTTGGCAGTTATTTTATTTCTTATGTTTCTTCTGCTTTGTAGCATTTTCGAATTTTATTATTATTTGTTTTTTAATTTTGTTGTTTATTTTGTTTTATTATATGTATTATGATTTAATAGCTTGTGCCGTTGCATGTTTATGTGCAGTGATTCCTTTCATTAATTCCGCTCTTTAACCTTTAAATTTTATTCTTGATTGTTTAAATGGTGGCTTAGACCAACAAACCACTCCCGGGGCCGTTTAAATTGCGCCCCGCAATTTTCATATAACACATTCGCATACCAATATGATTATTTTTATACATTTACAAATTAACAGAGAAATTGAAAATGAATGGCCCAATTTATAAGAATCAGCAGACATCACTTAAGGTGATGGGATTTATCATTAAGTCAATATGATTAGTCAATTTTTTCATTTACAATTACACACGAGTTAGGATGTCGTCACTTATTGTCAGGTTCAATCTGGCGACTTGGACCCTGGATGTTGTCAGTTGGATGTTGGTTGGGACTCGATTGTTGCATTGGTTGTCTTTTATTGCTGAAGTTATTTGGTATAGAGTAGAGATTTATGAAAACGGATTGTTGGATCATGCCTCTCTTTGATTTCTATTTGCTGGAGATTTTTGGTATGATTTTGCTATTTGGGTGATTTGACAGATTGTTGCGACGATGATGATAACGATTTGGGTGATTCCCAAACAGAGGATTTGATTCGAATTATGTTTGCATTGCTGGATTAGGTAGAGAGATATTGTTGTGTTAGCAAGAATTTTCCAGTTGGAAAAGTGATTGATCTTTCTTTGTAGGGAGGGTTGAGATTTTCACACGACGATTTTTGGAGATTATTTCGTTCGGGTAGTTCTGTTCTGAGGTTTGGTAATTTCGATAGCTTCTTGGTTTTTCTGAAGATTTGGATTTGATTTGTTGATGAAGGTGACGATTAAGAGTAGATAAACTGTGGTATGGGTTCATTTCTATTTATAGATTCTCGCATTTGTTATTACATTTGATACACTTGTTGGATTTGGCGCACTATTCTTAATCTAACTCCCTTTCGTCGTGACTGCTCAGATTGGGCTACTCATCAGCATCAGTTCGGCTTTATTAGTCTCCCCCTATTTAGGATTAGGGTAATCATTTATCTTTTCTTCTAGGGCAATTTCGACTTTCGTTTGTCTTGTCTAATATTGTATTGTTTGTTGGGTGCACCTTTTATATTTTTGTTGTCGTATTCTTCGAGCTTTCATATATGCCCTTTAAATCTTTTGTCTTTAACTTTCCCCTATTTCGTTGGCCTGAGTTTCCAATCTTCCAATACGTATCTGACCATTCCGCGCTAATTCGGTTTTTAGCTACGTTCACTCTTTCTCCCAGCCTTTATTAGTCGATTTTGGTTTAGCATTCGTTTTCTCCTCTACCTCTCCTTTGCTTTAATTCCTCGCATTTCTCTTTCAGTGCTTTTTTAAGTTCTACTGAACCATTGATGTATACAGTCTATCTCCTGTATTTGGTGTTCCATTGCTCTTAATTTTATCACTCTCCTGTTCATTCCCTTGCTCCTTTCCACTTACCTCCTCCCGGTCTTACTATATATTAGTAGTGGCGTACCGTTCTCCACTTCAACCTCTTATATTTAGATGCTTAACGTTGTAAGTGGTCTCCCGGATTATTCGTTGAATGTATTCTGGTTATCATTTTCTACAATTTTTGACATTAATTTCTGTTATTTGGTTTCTTTTTATTTTTACTTGTTTTTTGCATTTTATTCTTTTTATGTTTTGTTGTTTTAATTATTTTATTTTATTTACATCAGTATTACATTCACACTTTTACAGCCCTTTTCTCACTTCTTATACCCAAGTACCCCCAACTTCCAACAAACCCTTCATCTATCACGTTCCGTGTGTGTATTTATTCGAGTGGTTCGCCCACATTGCATTTCAATTGCATGCACATATCGGAGGTAAAACGATCCAAACCATGGTGAATGTTAACATCTCGGTTATTCTTTCTCGTAAGCCTTTGAGTGTTCATATTCCCCATCAGCATGTATGATAGGCTGTTCCCTTCTTCATGAGATCCTCTATCTTCTTTCTAGTATTGAGTATCCCTGGTTTCAATCTTTCTATCCGTTCGCATTTCTCTTACTTCTCGTCGATACCTCCTTTTCGCTCCTCTAAGCCCTTTTGCGGTCTGCGATGCAAGATCCTCTGTCACAATTTCCTTATTTCTTCACTTCTTGTTCTGCAGACATTCTAAATCCTATTTATTCTATTCTACTTGTAAGTCGCTTTCTCCTATCTTTCGCACCTTTCTAATTGACCTGTTTTGTCAGTTGGTTCACCTTTACCACACATCGTGGAACTTCTGAGTTTCCTTCCCTTTTTTCTATGAGTTTTATTGCTCTTGCAAGTTTCATTTCGCTCTTTCTTCTATCTGCCCCACATCTGGCCATTTTCTCGGGTATCCATTCTGGGTTCTTCATTTCTTTCATTAGTTGCCTGGTGTCTTCGCTTTTTTTCTCGCTTTTATGCATGGTTTCTGACCAATCTGGCTTTACTTGTAAATTCTGTTCTTCCTTTGGGGGTTTCTAGTCCTTTCTGATTTTGACTTGTACGTTCCTATTTGCGATTTGGGCTTCGAGTTCTCTGTTCCTCTTCCCCCCCTTCGACTCCGCATTGGTTAAAAGGTCGCCTCTTGCCAGCTGACTTAGATATTTCGCCTGCATCTTTTCAATTCATCAATTCTTAGTTAATCTTCGTTTGAGTTCTTCCGCCCAATTCTTCTTCTAATCGATCGCTCTTATTAAGCAACTCCTCGTACTTTACCGAAATTTATTTTCTTTTTATATTCTTGCGTTTTGATTTGGAGTTCCTTTTCTCCTGTGCTACCTTGTCCGCTTGGCTTTGTTGGTGAGTTGCGTTGATGACTTCTCTGTAATATTTCACTTTTATTTCATTTGTCCTTTCCTTTAGTTCCGTTATATTTTTATTTAGTAACTCATCATTACTTTCCATGTTGTTTTTAATTCTTCCTCTACAGTTTTTTGATTCTTATTTCTTTCTTTTCTGTCAGCATCTTTGCGTATGCCGCATCTATTATTCCTGTGATATGAGCTTGTCTTTTTATGCTTTCCCATGCTCGATTTGCTATTCTTTTATTCAGCTCATTTATCTCCCTTTTCAGTTGGTCGCTGTTTGATTCTGTAGTTCCCGTAATACTTTCTCATAATTTATTTTCGTATTTTGTTCTTGATTGATTTCATTAATTGTTTCAGCTGGTCATCTCTCTCGCGGTTCTTTATTTCTTGCTGTTTTACTTGTCTTTGAAGATTTTCTACTTCGGCTTTCTGGATTTCTTCTATTTGTTGTGAGCATCCTTCTCTTCCTCGTATATCTTTTTTATCTCCTTATTAACTTTTCGAACTCCTTTATTCCTTCCCGTATTATCCTCTGACTTATCCAATATTGTTACTTGTTTTAAGATTGGGTCGTTCCGTGGCCTTCTGTACTTGCGGCCACATTCTCTCACACTCTTCAGTTTCGTTCTATTTTTATTTCATCATTTCCATCTCGTTACTTTTAACTAATATTGCTTTTTGGTTCTCGTCACCCATGATTGCTAATCATCTTGTTACGGAGATGGTCTTACTATCTCATCGTATTCTTGTATTCATTCCCACAATAATATTCAATTAATGTTGTTATTGCGAGGTTTATTATTTTCTCAGATTTAGCAAGTAATTTTGTTTCT
The DNA here is from genome assembly GCA_022537955.1 of Schmidtea mediterranea. Classification (NCBI taxonomy): domain Eukaryota; kingdom Metazoa; phylum Platyhelminthes; order Tricladida; family Dugesiidae; genus Schmidtea; species Schmidtea mediterranea. Next base: position 46,237,438 of record CM039681.1, read on the forward strand.
ATGACTACTTTTTACATTATTTTATACATAGCATATATTTATATTTATTACACTTTACACATGTTCCTTTCTAACTCCGTCTTCCTCCTTCTCTTCTACCGAACCATCTTTCACGAAATTAATGTATTTTCTAGCTTATTCCCATTACGTTTTTTGTCCCATTATCCTTGGTGACCCTACTGCTTGTACACATCTGCTATTGGTTTATCTGTAACAGGACCGTGCTCCGTCTGTTTGAGCCTCTCAATGGCATTTCTTGCTACATATGGTGATGGCCGTTTATTGCGAACGCCCATGATTGTAACTCATCCCATTCCCCTTACCTAGTACAAAGAATGCGATATGTGAGGCGTGTCTTTCCGGCTTCCCATCTCCATTCGGGTATACCCTCATTCTCCACGTTATACCGTTTTTCCATTGATAGAATGGTTGGATATTATAGATACCTCATTCGTCTTTTGCTCTTTGCCAATTTTTGCGTACAGTCCTTCGATTCTCATTATATACCGGAAGCGTGGTAGATTTTTCTCCCGTGGGATGAAGCTTCAGTTTTTGTAATGTTCTCCATCTTTTCATTTTCCATTCCACTTCCTTTCTGTCTCTGACCATTCCTATCGGCCGTTGCTAGTCGAATGACTCTCTTATTAATATTCGTCCTCATTCTCAGTATTTTGTGCGATTACAATTCGATTTTCATCTCGTCATCAGTTGATCAATCCTTCATAGTATCCACTCCATATCTTTAGGTGTTCCTCGGCTTTCTGCACATGTGTACCATTCGCTTCTCTTAGTTATTTTTATACATCCCCATTTGCCATGGCATTCTGATTCGCTTTTCTACTACATCTCCCAGTGTCTTTGATTCTACTTCTTCCTCCGACTCAACATTTGTTGGACATGTCCTCGACAATCTTTCACATATTCTTTTCTTCTTTCACATTTACGTGTTCCTGTGGTATTTGCTTCCATGTTTGGTGATATTGCAATATTTCGCATCTTGTTCGTCTTCTTCCACATACTTCGTGTGTTTTCCTCGTCCTCAATCGGAATGAGTTGTCTGGCATTTTTCGCATGGTTTCTTTATATTCCTCACATGATTTAACCGTGAGCGTTTGCTTCTACTTGATTTTTCCTATCCAATTGCCATGTTCGTTTGGCCCTTTATTCCATGTTTCAATTATTTCTCTACTGTCTGCCCATCTTCCTGCGTTTCTCCTAATGATGCCATTTCTTTTACCTTGCAGTCTGGACATTGTTTTGACCATCTTAGTCAGCTTAATCATGTATAATTCAGTGCATAATCCTACATCCACTCCGTTTGCCTTGGCTCTTTTAAACAATTTGGTGCATGCTCCACATCGTATTTCTGCTTTCTATTTGTATTTGAGTCCGTCTTCCTGATTATTTCGATAGTTTCGTTGACTTTCTATCACGGTTCTTTGTTTGATCCATTTTCTATAATTATATACAGTTCAGTCTGAGTTGTTTTAGGTTTTATACATTATTAACTTTCGTACTTTATTTAACCTATTTTTTTATAGTTTTTGGGTTTTTGATTTTCTTGATTTATACTTTTACTCTTTTTTACATATGTACATTTCTTTTTCTTTCTACTCCACGTTTACTCGATGAGTCTGGTTCTACTCTTTCCTCAACTTTGTTTATTATCCATTCACTCCATGGCTATTGGTTCATCTTTCCGTTTCGTCCTCTAATCTCGCAACTTTTCTTCTGCCAGCCGCATTTTCGTTCTAATATTGGTAGTCTCGTTCCTTCATTCATTTGTCTCTGTTTTCCGCTATGTAGTAGATGCGTACATGTTGTATTTAAGCCTCTCTCAACGCTATAGTGCTCTCCGCCATGTTCCTGTACGTGTTTACTACTTTCTTTAGGCTTATATGGCCGTTCCACATTCGAGTACTGTTCGTTGTCGTGCTTGCTTATAATTCTTTCCATCTTCCTAATTTGTATTCATTATCGTACTCATGTCTTTATGTTCAGTATTTGCTCGAATCATTTTTACATTAATACAGGTTTCATATAATATACATACCCTTTATATTACTTATATTACAATTTTTATATTAATAAACTCATATTCCTTTACCTTTACCCTTTGCAGTTATGACGGTTTCGATTGTCGAAATCCCTCATGTCACCATCTCTGTTCCTTTATTTTAATTTTTCTTGGTTATCTCAGCTTTATTGCGTTTTTGATCTGTGACGGCTTTTTTATGCCCATTGTGATCCGGTTGTTACCACGAATATAGCTTGTAATCCATAAATCGTATTCCATTTGGATCTCTATTGTTTTCCGATTTCAAATATTTTCTCTTCATGCTTGTTCTATTCGTGGTTTTGTTTTCTCATATAGTCATATTCTTTCATTTGGCTTCTGAAATATATCTTCTTCCTCTTTATTTGCTGTTCGTTTCTCTTCCTGATTTTCTTTTCTGCGTACGTACTGTAGTCATTTGCCCGTATGCTTTTATCTTTTTCTGTGAGCATATTGTATCATGATCTCTCCGATACACCATGTTGAGAATCTTGTTTTTAATTTTTCATTTTTCGCTGGGTTTGGTTAAATTTACATTGAGATATTTCTTACTCCGTTCGTAGTTTCTTTGTGCATATTTCTTAGTTGTTGTAAAATCCTTGTTTATATTAGTTTCATTCCTCCAGTGATTATGTTCGTCTGATCGAGACTCAGCGATTGTATGCGCGGCCCTTATCCATGAATACCGTTTTCGTTGTGCTTCCTTCCCCTCTTTTCTGTTGTACCATTTCAAAATTTTATTTCCGGTTGGAGTGGCAGATTCTATATTCTCTTGTGAATGATCTCGATATTAACTGATCTCCTGGGTTTAGTGTATCTTTTGACATCGTCCATTCTTCGACCTTAGTTCTCAGCATATTTTGTCACTTGATGTGGTCTATTTTTCTATTTTGTATTATTTTTGATGGTTTTGGTGTTATTTGTTTCCCATTGTGGGTATTTCCACTCTTGGTATCATATTCAGTTGTCGTCTTTTTCGTTTCTTGGTTGGCTACTTTTACTGGATTTCAGCCTTTCTTTGGTGTTTTTTTGCTATTCCCCTCTTGTCTTCTTTGCTCTCTTAATCACGCACCTCCTTGGACGTTTCTTATTCTGTAGATACATATTCGGTATCTTCGTCGAGCTTCTATTCCTTTTATGTATATAGGTCGTTTAAGTTCGTCATTTCCTTTTCACATATTTTATCTCCTATCCATTTGTTCGATGTTTGTTATGTACATACTTGATATTGCTTGCCCTTCGGTTATTTGTTATTATTGCCGGTTCCATATTAATTCTTGTCCCTCCGCTGGTCGCTCAGTATGTATTGGGTCACTGCTATTTCCAAGTTGTTATGACAATAGAGAATGTTAATAGATTATTTTTCCAATTTAGTTCTATTTTTGGTAGGCATACTGATCTTTTCCATAATTCGAATTTTTTGTTTTCGTTTTTATATTTCTGTCGGTTCTTCTTTCCTGTATGTCTACGTTCTTTGTCTTGTTTTGTCTCCTTGGTTTCTCTTCGTTTTCATCTTTTTTCTTCTTCTCCGTTTTATGGTTGTTCTTTCCGTTATCCTTATCTTCGTCATTTTACGTCATTATTATCTTAATCTCCCCGTCTCCTGAAATGTCTCCCGACATTAAGTTTCCCTAATTAATGCTTTAATAGGTCGTTATTGCTTTGTTCCTTGCCTTGGATTATTCATCTATTGTCGTTCGCTCTTTCGGACCTCGTTTTCGTGGTTTTCACTTTTCTTACTAGGTAATAGTTCTACCTTTCCATTTCATTCTTCATGTTCTTAATGTACGAGTAAATTTCAATTCTCGTCTCTGTAATTACTATCATATTATTTTGGGTTTCCTTCCTTTAGCATCAATTTTTTCAGCATGCATTTCCCGTCTTCGATTTTCATACATCCTAGCATTATTCCTCGATCCTGATTTCCATTAAGAAATCTTATACGCCTCTTTGTTTCGTAATATCCTTCTCCACATTAACCTTTGGTATTCCGCACAAATTCCTCATCTCTCTTCTCGTGCATTTCTGTTATAATTTATCCATTCCACGTGTTCGTTAGTTGCCAACTCAAGTTTACACTCCAAGCGTCTGATCTCTCCGTTATCCAACCAGTTCTTATTAGCTTTTGATCACCGTCATTTACTCCGATAGTAGGTACTATTAAGCTGTTGCATTTTTCCTTCTATTCGATTTTTCTCGCATTTTCTAATTAGGTTATATTTTAGACTTACGGTGTCTGTTTCTTGATTATGGCGTGATTAACGTATCATTCCTGATGACATTTTAACGTAAAGGCTCTTGTAGTTTCCGCATTATCATCTGTATTGGATCGATTTGTCTCCAATGGCATAGACTGTTATTACTCCCAATCTCGGATATTTGCGTTCATTGTAGCTTGCAAATCTTGCGGGCATTAATTTGTCTCTGTTCTCACCTATTTTCATTAGTTGGCTTTTGATTATTCTAAATTTGTTGAAACTCCCGTTTATCCTCAACTGCTAGGTTGGCCAGATTTTCCGGGTTCTGCAAATTTATATGTTGTTCTATAAAACCTTGGATGTAGTTGAATTGACTCATGAAATGAAATGATGTATTTCCAACCCTACACGTCCATTATGTCGGGAATTCTTCTATTAATTAAAACAGTGTGTTTTTCTCTTGCTGCCTGTGTTCGGTTCGCTGAAGTTGTTTAACAGTATACTCCTCTTTTGATTAGCTCAATATTGCTTCAAAGTATTGGATACTGGCAATAAGCTGATTCCATGAACTCGTTTTCGCCTGTCATCCGTTCTGGTGTGTTATACCCATTACCGTCATCGGTCTTACGTTATATTTTTATTTAGTAACTCCATCATACTTCCCATGGTTTGTTTTTAATCTTGTTCCTCTACTAGTTTTTTGAGTTCTTTTACTTTTCTTTTTTCTTTTCCTGTCAGGCATCTTGCGTATGCCGCATCTATTATTTCGCTGTGATATTGAGCTTGTCTTTTTATGCTTTCCATGCTCGATTTGCTATCTTTATTCAGCTCATTTATCTCCTTTTTTCAGTTGGTCGCTGTTTTGGTTCTGTAGTTCCCGTAATACTTTCTCATAATTTATTTTTGTATTTTGTTCTTGATTGATTTTCAATAATTTTTCAGCTGGTCTCTCTCTCGCGTTCTTTATTTCTTGCTGTTTTACTTGTTTTGAAGATTTCTACTTCGGCTTTCGGATTTCTTCTATTTGTTGTGATGCATCCCTTCTCTTTTCCTTTCGTATATCTTTTTTTATCTTTCCTTTATTAACTTTTTCGAACTCCTTTATTCCTTCCTCGTATATCTCTCTGAACTCTATCCATTATATTGTTACTTGTTTTAAGATTGGGTCCGTTTCCGTGGCTTTCCTGTACTTGTCGCCACATTCTCTCACACTTCTCAGTTCTGTTTCTTATTTTATTCATCATTTTCCATCTCGTTACTTTTAACTAATATTGCTTTTTGGTTCTCGTCACCATGATTTGCATCATCTTTGTTACTGTAGATGGTTTACTATCTCGATCGTTATTTCTTTGTATTCATTTTCCTACAAGTAATATTTACAATTAAGGTTGTTATTTGCGGTGGTTATTATTTTCTCAGTTTACGCATAGCTAATTTTGGTTTTATGGCAACTACTTTTACATTATTTATACATAGACATATATTTATATTTATTTACACTTTACACATTGTTTCTTTCTTACTCCGTCCTTCCCGTTCTTCTCTTTCTAACCGACCATTTTACGAATAATGTGTCTTCTTCAGGTATTTCCCACATTACGTTTTGTCTCATTATCCTTGGTGACCCTATTGCTGTACCTACATCTGCCTATTGGTTTATTGTAACAGGGTGCTCCGTCTGGTTTGAGCCTCTCCACATGTGCATCTCTTGCTGACATTATGGTGATGGCCAGTTTATTGCTGACGGCCATGATTGTAACTCATCCCATTCCCTTTTACTAGTACAAAGAATGCGGATATGTGGGTGTCTTTTCCGGCTCCATCTCCATTCGGGTAATACCCTCATTCTCAGTTTATAACCCGTTTTTCCATGAATAGAATGGTGGACTAGTTATAGATACCTCCATTCCGTCTTTTGCTCTTTGCCATTTTTGCGTGAAGTCTTCGATTCTCCATATATACGGAGCTGTGGGGTAGATTTTCTCCGTGGTGTATAGCTTCTTAGTTTTTGGTAATGTTCTCTCAATCTTTTCATTTCATTTTCCACGTTCTTTTCTGTTCTGACATTCCTATCCGTGCTAGTTCGAATGACTCTCTGGTATTAAATATCTCCGTCATTAGTATTTTGTGCGATTCAATTTCGATTTTTCATCTTCGTCATCGTTGATCCATATCCTTCATAGTATCCATCCATATCTTTAGGTGTTCCTCGGCCGTTTCTTGCACATGTTGTACCATCTCTTCTCTTAGTATTTTTATTTTACATCCCCATTTGGCCATTGGGCATTCTATTCGTTTTCTACTACATCTTTCCAGTGTTCTTTGAGTTCTACTTCTCCTCGACTCCACATTTGTTTGGACATTTTCCTCGGAATCTTTCGCAGATCTTTTCCTCTTAACGTTTACGTGTTTTGCTGTATCCATCTCCATGTTTTTCCGTATGTTACAATATTCGCATCTTATTCGTTTTTCCTCACATACGTTTTCGTGTTGTTTTTCCTCGTCCTCCAATGATGAGTTGTTGGCATTTTTCGCATGGTTTCCTTTTATATTACATTGATTTAAGTGAGCGTTGCTTCTCTGATTTTTCCTTTCCAATTGCATGGTTCGTTTGGGCACCTTATTCCATTTTATTATTTCTCTACTGCTGCTCGATCTTCCTGGTTTCTCCTAATGATGCGATTTCTGTTTCCTTGCAGTCTGGACATTGTTTTGACCATTTAGTGTTAATCTATTATACATTCAGTTGCATAATCTACATCCGCATTCTGTTTGTCTTGGTCTTTTTAATAATTTTTTGCATACTCCACACGTAATCTTGCTTCTATTTTGGTTTGGGTTTGTGTTTTCTGATTATTTCAATGACCTCGGTTGACTTCCGCTGCAGTTCTTTGTTGTTCCATTTTCTATATTATATACATTTCATTTTTGGTCGTTTGGGTTTTATACATTTATTGATTAGTTTAACATTCTATATTTACAACCTGTATTTATAACTTTTGATTTTTAGTTTTTCTTTGCTTTATACTTTACCTTTTTACATATATACATTCTTTTTTCCTTTTATTCCCCGTTACTCGATGAGTCTGGTTCTACTCTTTCCTCAACTTGGTTTAATATCCATTCACTCCATTCTACCTGTGGTTCATCTTCCGTTTCGTCCGCTACTTCTCTGCAACTTGTTTCTCTCTGCCATCGATTTTCTGTTCTTAATATTTGTAGTTCTCGTTCCATTTCATTCATTTTGTCTCTGTTGTTCCTCTATGTTTAGTAAGTGGTACATGTTTTGTATTTAGAGCCTCTCTCAACGCTATTTGGCTCTCCGTCCCATTGTTCTGTAACGTGTTTACTACTTTCGTTAGGCGTTATATTGCCGTTTCCACATTTTCGATTACTGTTTCGTGTTCGTGCTTGCTTGATAATTCTGTTCCATCTTCCTTAATTTGTATTCATTATTCGTATCTCAATGTCGTTTTATGTTCAGTATTTGTGTCTCGAATTCATTTTTACATTAATTTACAGGGTTCATATAATATACATACCGCTTTATATTACTGATATATTTACAATTTATTATTATATACACTCATATGTCCTTTAACCTATACCCTTTGCATTTTATGAGGGTTTCGATTTGTCGAAATCCTCATTCCACCATCTCCTGTTCCTTTATTTTTATTTTTCTTTGGTTATCTTCAATCTTTATTTGTCTTTTTTGTATCTGTTGACTGCTTTTGTTATGCCCATTGTGATTCCGGTTGTTACACGATTATTATTATGCTTGTAATCCATATATTCGTATCCATTTTGGGATCTCTATTGGTTCTTCCGTATTTGCAATGATATTTTCTCTCATGCTTTGTTCTATTGCGGTTGGTTCTTGGTTTTTCTCAATTAGTTCCATTATTCTTCCCATTTTGTTGCATTGTCTAGAGGATTAGGTGAGGAGAGAGATATTGTTGTTTGTAGAGGATATTTTCCAGTGAGAAAGTTGATGATCTTCTGTTGTAGTGAGGGTTGAGATTTTTTAACGACGATTTTTGGAGGATGTATTTTCGTATTCGGGTGAGTTCTGTTCTGATGGTTTTTGGGTAATTTGATAGCTTCTTGGTTTTTGTCTGAACGGTTTGGATTTGATTTGTTGATGCACGGCGACGATTAAGAGTAGATAGACTGGTGGGTATGGTTCATTTTCTAATTATAGCATTCTCTCATTTTTGTTTTATTTACATTTGATACACTTGTTGGATTTTCGCACTATTTTAATCTAACTCCCGTTCGTCGTGACTGCTCAGAGTTGGGCTACTCATCAGCATCAGTTCGCTTCATTAGTCTCCCCCTTATTTTCAGGGATTAGGGTAATCATTTTATTTTTTCTTCTAGGGGCAATTTTCTGACTTTCGTTTGTCTTTTCTAATTTTGTATTTAGGTTTGTGTTGTTGTAACTTTTATATTGGTTTTGTTGCGTATTCTTCGAGCTTCTAATATGCCCGGTTAAAACTTTTTTTGTCCGTTTGATACTTCCCCTGCCTCATTTTCGTGGCCTGAGTTTTCCAATGGTCTTCACAATACGTACTTGAACCATTTTTTCCGGCTAAGTTCCGGTTTTAGCTCGTTCACATCTTTCTTCCCAGCTTATTTAGTTTCGATTTTTTGAGTTTAGGCCATTCGTTTTCCTCCCTCTACCTCTTCCTTGTCTTTTTTAAATTCCTCGATTCCTCTTTTCAGTGCTTGTTATTAAGTTTCGTGACTGGAACCATTGATTTGTTAATAGCAGTCTATCTCCTGTATTTTGTTGTTCCCATTGCCGTCACTTTATATTTTTTAATCATCTCTTCCTGTTCATTTCCCTTCTCCTTAACACTACCTTCCTCGGTCTTACATATTATTGGTAGTGGTACTCGTTCTCCACTTCAACCTTTATAGGTTTGATGCTTACGTTGTAAGTTGGTCCGCCGGATATTCTGTTGAATTATTCTGGTTTATTCAATTTTCTACAATTTTTTTGTACATTAATTTTTGGGTTATTTTGGTTTCTTTTTATTTTTTTATGTTTTTTGCATTTTTATTCTTTTTATGGGTTTTTGTTTGGTTTTTATATTTTTTTATTTTATTTTTAACATCGAGGTTTATTTTACATTTTCTATACTTTTTACAATCTTTTTCTTCACTCTTCCTATACCCAGGGCCCCAAACTTCACAACCCTTCATCTATCAGGTTTCCCTTGGTGTGTTCGAAGTGGTTCGCCCACATTTGCATTTACAATTGGCATTCGGCACCATAGGTATAAACGAGGTCCAAACCACCATGGTGGAATGTTTAACATCTCGTTTATTCTTTCTCGTAAGCCTTGTGAGGTTGTTCATTTCCCCAATCCAGCATGTATGATGCTGCTTCACTTCGTCGATGAGATCCTTATCTCTCTTCTAGTATTGAGGTATCTCCCTGTGGTTTCATAATCTTTCTCCTATTTCCGTTCGCATTTCTCTTACTTTTCTCGTCGAAATACTCCTTTTCCGGCTTCCTCAAGCGCCCTTTTGCCGGTGATTGCAAGATCCCTCTGTTCACTAACATTTTCCTGTATTTCTTTCAAACTTCCCTGTTCTGTGCGCATTCCTAATCTATCCCTTCTCGTATTTCTTACTGTAAGTCGCTTTGCTCCTTATCTTCTGCGACCTTTCGTAATTGACTCTGTGTTTTGGTCAGTTGGTTCACCTTCACCGTGGTGAACTTTCCTGAGGTTTTCTTCCTTTTTTCTTTAGTTTTTAGTTGCTCTTGCAAGTTCTCGATTTCGGCTCGTTGTTCTTCTATCTGCTCCCACATCTGCCTATTTTTCTCGGGGGTATCCATTTCTTGGGGAGTTCTTTCATTCTTTTCAATCGTTATTTGTGTTTTCCGTTTCCACGTCTGGGCCTGCTTCGTTAGGCCCTTTTTTATCTTCCTTTCACTTTCTGCATCGTCTGACCATTGGGTTACCTGTAAGCTTTGTTCCTCCTTGTGTTTCTAGTTCCTTTCTGATTTTGACTTGTACGTTTCCTATTTGCTCGATTTGGGCTTCGGAGTTCTCTGTTCCTTAATTCCCGCCCCTTCGACTCGGCATTGGTTAAAGTCGCTCTCGCAGCTGACTTAGATATTTCGCCCGCATCTTTTTCTTAATTCATCAATTTTCCTTTAGTAATCTTTCGTTTAGTTCTCCACTTTCTCTTCAATCGATCGCCTCTTTTGATTAGCCAACTCCATCATTACTTTACCGAATTTATTTTCTTTTTATATTCTTAGCGTTTTGATTTGGAGTTCCCTTTTCTCATGTGCTACCTATGTCCGCTTGGCTTTGTTGTGAGTTTGCGTTGATGACTTCTCTGTAATATTCACTTTTATTTCATTTTGTCCTTTCCTTTAGTTACGTTATATTTTTATTTAGTAACTCCATTCATTACTTTCCCATGTTTGTTTTTTAATCTTGTTCCTCTGCTAGTTTTCTCTGAGTTCTTTCTTTTACTTTTCTTTTTTCTTTTTTCGTCAGGCATCTTGCGTATGCCGCATCTATTATTTTCGCTGTGATATTGGCTTGTCTTTTTTATGCTTTCCCTGCTCGATTTGCCTATTCTTTTATTCAAGCTCATTATCTCCTTTTTCAGTTGGTCGCTGTTTTTGGTTCTGTAGTTCCCCAAGTAATAAATTCCTCATAATTTATTTTTGTATTTTGGCTTCTTGATTGATTTTTTCAATAATGTTTCAAGCTGGTCATCTCTCTCGTCTCGCGGTTCTTTATTCTTTGCTGTTTTACTTGTCTTTGAAGATTTTCCTACTTCGGCTTTCCTTTTCCTGGATTTCTTCTATTTGTTGTGATGCATCCCTTCTCTTTTCCTTTCGTAATATCTTTTTTTTATTTTCCCTTTATTAACTTTTCGAACTCCCTTTTATTCCTTCCTCGTATATTTCCTCTGACTCTACCATTATATTGTTAACTTTTGTTTTAAGATTGGGTCGTTTCCGTGCTTTCCTGTTACTTGTCGCCACATCTCTCACACTTCTCAGTTTCTGTTCTTATTTTAGTTCAATCATTTCCATCTCGTTACTTTAACATAATATTGGCTTTTTGGTTCTCGTCACCCATGATTTGCATGCATCTTGTTACTGGTAGATGGTTTATATCTCGATCGTTATTTTCTTTGTATTCATTTTTCCTAGCAAGTAATATTTACAATTAAGGTTTAAATTGCGGGTTATATTTTCTCAGTTTACGCATAGCTAATTTGGTTTTTATGGCACAATACTATTTACCATTATTTATACCATAGACATATATTTTATATTATTTTACACTTTACACATTGTTCCTTTCCTTTACTCCGTTCCTTCCCGTTCTTCTCTTCTACGACCATATTTACGCGAAATAATGTGTCTTCTTCTAGGTATTCCCACATTACGTTTTGTCTCATTATCCTTGGTGACCCTATTGCTGTACCTACATCTGCTATTGGTTTATTGTAACAGGGTGCTCCGTCTGGTTTGAGCCTCTCCACATGTGCATCTCTTGCTGACATTATGGTGATGGCCAGTTTATTGCTGAACGGCCATGATTGTAACTCATCCCATTCCCCTTTTACTAGTACAAAGAATGCGGATATGTGGGTGTCTTTTCCGGCTCCATCTCCATTCGGGTATACCCTCATTCTCAGTTTATACCCGTTTTTCCATGAATAGAATGGTGGACTAGTTATAGATACCTCCATTCCGTCTTTTGCTCTTTGCCATTTTTGCGTGAAGTCTTCGATTCTCCATATATACGGAGCTGTGGGTAGATTTTCTCCCGTGGGTGTATAGCTTCTTAGTTTTTGGTAATGTTCTCTCAATCTTTTCATTTCATTTTCCACGTTCTTTTCTGTTTCTGACATTCCTATCCGTGCTAGTTCGAATGACTCTCTGGTATTAAATATCTCCGTCATTAGATATTTTGTGCGATTCAATTTCGATTTTCATCTTCGTCATCGTTGATCATATCCTTCATAGTATCTCCATTCTTTAGGTGTTCCTCGGCCGTTTCTCCTTGCAACATGTTGTAACCATCTCTTACTCTTAGTATTTTTATTTTTACATCCCATTTTGCCTTGGGCATTCTATTCGTTTTCTACTCAATCTTTCGCTCCCAGTGTTCTTTGAGTTTCTACTTCTTCCTCGACTCCACATTTGTTTGGACATTTCCTCGGAATCTTTCGCAGATCTTTTCCTCTTTAAGTTTACGTGTTCTTGTTGTATCCGTCTCCATGTTTCCGTACTGTTAATATATTACGCATCTTATTCGTTTTCCTCAACAATAAGTTTTCGTGTTGTTTTTTTCCTCGTCCCAATGAATGAAGTTGTTGGCATTTTTCCGCATGGTTTCCTTTTATATTACATGATTTTATAAGTTGAGCGTTTGCTTCTCTGATTTTTTCCTTTCCAAATTGCCATGGTTCGTTTGGGCACCTTATTCCCATGTTTTATTATTTCTCTACTAGGCTGCCTCGATCCTCCTGCGTTTCCTCCTAAATGAATGCGTTCTGTTCCTTGCAGTCTGGACATTGTTTTGGACACATTTAGTGTTAATTCTATTATACAATTCAGTGCATAATCTACATCCGCATTCTAATTTGTCTTGGTTCTTTTAATAATTTTTTGCATACTCCCACATCGTAATCTTGCTCTATTTTTGGTTTTGGGTTTGTTTCTGATTATTTTACGAATGACATCGTTGACTTCCGCTGCAGTTCTGTTGTTGTTCCATTTTCTATAATTATAATACATTCATTTTGGTCGTTTGGTTTTTTATACATTTATTGATTAGTTTAACTATTCTATATTACCTGTATTTTATAACTTTTTGATTTTAGTTTTTCTTGCTTTATACTTTTACCCTTTTTACATATATACATTCTTTTTCCTTTTTATCCCGTTACTCCGATGAGTCTGGTTCTACTCTTTCCTGCACTTGGTTTAATATCCATTACGTCCATTCTACCTGTGGTTCATCTTCCGTTTTCGTACCGCTACCTCTGCCAACTTGTTTCTCTGCCATCGATTTTCTTGTCTTAATTTGTAGTCTCGTTTCCGATTTCATTCATTTGTCTCTGTTGTTCCTCTATGTTTAAGTAAGTGGTACACTGTTTTGTATTTAGAAGCCTCTCTCAACGCTATTTGGCTCTCGGGACCGTCCATTGTTTCCTGTAACGTGTTTACTACTTTCGTTAAGGGCGTTATATTGCCGTTTCCACATTCGATTACTGTTCGTTGTTCGTGCTTGCTTGAATAATTCTGTTCCATCTTTTCCTTAATTTGTATTCATTTATTCGTATCTCAATGTCGTTTTATGTTCAGTATTTGTGTCTCGAATTCATTTTTTACATTAATTTACAGGGTTACATATAATATACAACGCTTTATATTATGATATATTTACAATTTTATATATTATATAGCAACTCATATGTCCTTACCTATACCGCTTTGCATTTTATGAAGGGTTTCGATTTGTCGAAATCGCCTCATTCCACCAATCTCTGTTCCTTTATTTTTAATTTTTTCTTTGGTTATCTTCATTTTAATTTGCTTGTTTTTGTATCTGTTTGAATGCTTTTGTTATGCCCATGTGATTCCGGTTGTTACCACGATTATTATTAATGCTTGTAATCCATAATATTCGTATCCAGTTTGGGATCTCTAATTGGTTCTTCGTATTGCATGATTATTTCTCTCTCATGCTTTGTTCTATTGCGGTGGTTCTTGGTTTTTCTGCAATTAGTTCCATTATTCTTTCCATTTGGGCTTCTGAGATATCATCTGTATTCCTCTTCTTTTATTTCTGGTTCGTTTTCCTCTTCTCCGTTTGGTATTTTCTTTTTCCGTCCTGGTACGTTACTGTAGTCATTTTTGCGTAGTGCTTTTATTCTTTTTCCTGTTGAGGGCATATTTGGTATCATATGATCTCTCCATACACATGTTGAGAATCTTTTTTTAATGTTTGGTTTCATTGTTTCGCTTGGGTGGTTTGGTGAAATTGACATTGGAGTATTCGTTACCTCCGTTCGTAGTTTTCCTTTTTGTGCATAGTTGTTTCTTAGTTGTTTGTAAAATCTTGTGTTATTATTAGTTTTCTTCTCCAGTGATTGTTTTCGTTTGATCGAGATCAGCGTTTGTTTATGGCGCCGGCCGCGTTTATCCATTGAATTACCCGTTTTCGTTGTTGCTTTCCTTTGCCCTCTTTTCTGTGTACATTTCAAGATTTATTCCGTCTGGGTGTGCAGATTCTATATTCTGCTTGTGAATGTAAGTCCTCGTATTATTAACGTGACTCCTGGTTAGTGTGATCTTTGCATCGTCCCATTCTTCGACCGTTAGTTTCTGCTAGGCATATTTTGTTCACTTGGATGTGTGTCTATTTTTTTATTCCTGTATCACAATTTTTGTGGTTTTGGTGTTATTTGGTTTCCCACTGTGGGTATTCCCCACGTCTTGTATCGTATTCAGTTGTCGTCTTTTTTGTTTCTTGGTTGGCTACTTTTATGGGATTCATCGTTCCTTTGGTTGTTGGTTTGTCGCTTTTTCCTCGTTGTCTTCTGGTGCTGCTCTTAATCACGCACCTCCCTTGGAAGTTTCTTATTTCTGTAGATACATATTCGGTTATCTTCGTCGAGCTTCTAATTCCTTTTATGTATATAGGGTCTTTTAAGTTCGTCGTTTTCTTTTCACATATTTTATCTCCTATCCAATTTTGTTCGATGTTTGTTGTACATACTTGAGTTATTGCTTGCCCTTCGATATTTGTTATTTTTATCTGGTCCGGTTCCATTATTATATTTTCTTTGTCCCTCCGTTGATCGCTCAGTATGTATTGGGTTACTGCTAGTTTCCAAGTTGTTATGACAATGGAGAATGTTAATAGATTATTTTTCCAATTTAGTTCTATTTTTGGTAGGCAACGGATCGTTTTTCATAATTCGATTTTTTGTTTTCGTTTTTTATTATTTCTGTCGGTTTTCTTTCTTCCTGGTTTGTTATGTCGTATGCGTTTTCTTTTGTTCTTGTTCTGTCTCCTTGGTTTTCTTTCTCCCGTTTTTCATCGTTTTGTTCGTTTTCTCTGTTATTCTTTATCTTCGTGCATTTTTATCATTATTAATCTGTATTCTCATCTGTATCTCCCCTCGGTCTTCGCTGAAATTGTCGTCCCGACATTAAGTTTCTTAATTAATGCTTTATAGGCCATTATTGCTTTGTCCTCGTGTTTTTGATTTTTTCGTCAGCGACGTTCGTATCCTTTCGAACTCTTGTTTTCATGTTTTTTCCACTTTTCTACAGTTAATAAGTTCTACCTTTCCCATTTTCGATTCTCTTTGTTCTTTAATGTTATCGGTAAATTTCAATTCTGGCGTTGTAATACTATCATTGATTATTTTGGGGTTTCCTTCCCTTTATCATCAATTTTTTCAGCAGATGCATTTTGCTCCGTCTCGTATTTCTCATTTACAATCTATTGCATATTCCTCGGAATCCTGGTAATTTTCCAAAATTTAGCAAGGTCTTATAATCGGCCTCTTTGTTTCGGTATATGGTTTCTCCACGATAACCTTTTGGGTATCGACAAAGTTCCTCTATCTCTCTCTCGTTTGCATTTTCTGTTATAAATTTTATCATTGCGACGTTAGGTTTAGTTAGTTGCGCAACTCAAGTAATACTACTCCAATCGTCTGATCTCTCCGTTAGTTCCGAACCAGTTCTTATTAGTTCCTTGTATCACCGTCATTTTTACCATCCGATAAGGGTAGCGTACATTAACGGCTGTTTTGCCATCTTTCCCTACTTCTATTCGATTTTTCTCCGCATTTTTCTAATATTTTATGATTTTTAGACTACGGTTGTCTTGTTGTTGATGTATGGCGGTGTGTAAACGGTATATTCCTGATGGCATTTGTTAAGGTAAGGCTCTTGGTAGTTTCCCGCATTATCAGTTCTGTATCTGATCGATTTCGTCTCCAATGGCATAGGACGTGCTATTACTCCAATCTCTGAGTATTTGGCGTTCTATTTGTAGTCCAAATCTGCGGGCAATTATTTGTCTTGCTGTTCGCACTATTTCATTTAGTTGGTCTTTTTGAAGTTAATTCTAAATTTTGTTGAAGACTTCCCGTTTTATATCTCACTTGCTAGTGTCTGGCAGATTTTTCCGGTTGGCTTGCAAATTGTATATGATTTTCTGATAGAACCTTTGGATGTAGTTGAATTGACTCATTAAATTGGAGCATTGATGTATTTCCCAAGCCCTACAACTGTTCCTTATGTCGGAATCCTCTTATTTTTAAACAGTTGTTGTTTTTCTCTTGCTGCCTGTTGTTCGGTTCCGCTGAAGTTGGTTAACAGTATATCTCCTCTTTTGATTAGCTCGTATATTGCTGTCAATGTATTGTACTGGAATAAGGCTGATTTCATGAACTCGTTTTCGCCTTGTTCATCCGTTTGGTTGGTGTTTATTACCCATTTACCGTTATCGGGTCGTTTCCATTGGATTAATCTCGTTGCCATTTCTTGCTTATTGCATTCCAGTGCACCACGTAATAAATCCGGTAGGTCTTCCAAATGATCGATATTTCCTTTGATGACGTTATTTAACATCACTCCTAGATTCTTTGGCATATTTGTTAGTATTACGCGTTTCAACGCCGTATCCCCTTTTCTATCTGTTGCTGTCACCTCTGCCCCTGCTTTTAGTAGAGCTTTGATTATCCATGTTGGGATGTCTCTGTTTGCTGCAATCATTAGCGAAGTTTCTCCATCCTCATTTCTTGGATCGACTGACTTTTTTAACCTTTCCCATATGTTAATTATTTCTTGCATTCTTTCGTGGTTGTTCGTCTGCATAATGGTGTGTAGCGGGGTATTGCTTTCTTTATCACCAATAGTAAATAGAATTGGCCAGTTTGTTGTTATTGTGGTTATATGTTCGATATCTGGCTCATCGCGTTTGTAGTTGTCAATTATTCTCATTAGTCCTCCCAATATCTCGATATCCCGTTTCTCTTTAGTCCATTCTGGCAATAGGGTCTTGGCTTCTTTCACGACATTTTCTGCTATCTCTGGTTCTAATTTTCCCGTGTGGTGATTTTCCCATTCTTCATCGATCATATTCTTGGTATTCGTCTTCGTCGTATTCGTCTGGGTCCATATAATGGTAATTCTGGTTGGTATATCTTAGCATCGATATCCTTGCGGTTTGAGACCGTGTCATTATACGTCTTTCTTCCGGTTGGGCCGTTATTGTTTTTGGTATTGCTTTGCATCGTGGTTAGTTTCGCTTGCGTATAGAATTTCGTATGGTCCCTTTCCGTTTCTTTGCAATTTCTTTGTTGTACCTGGAATCAATTCCGGGGTTTCGATGATTACCCAGTCTCCTACGTTGAAAGTATGAGGTTTAACATTCCTCTTCTGGTCATGCAGGTCTTTATAGCTTTCCTGGTTGAACTTGATATTTAGCCCTGCCGTTCTCCATATTTCTTGCATCCGTTCTTTGAATTTTGTAACGTAGTCGTCTTCTTCCATATACTGCGATATTGGCGGCTGATACTCTAGATCCATCGGCATATTACATTCTCTCCCGTACATTAGTTTAAATGGGCTCATTTTAGTTGCAGCATGTATCGACATTCTGTAGGCTAGTAGACATAAATTGATATATTCGTCCCAATCTCTCTGATATCTGTCTACATAATTTGATAACATTTGTATTAGTGTCCCGTTGAATCTCTCTGTTAACCCGTTGCATTGTGGATGATACGGTGACGTTCTTAGTTTTGCTATCTTGAAATAGTTGGTTATTTCCTTCATAATTTCACTCATGAAATTCGTTCCTTGATCTGTTAGTATTTGCTTTGGGGTTCCGTATCGGCAACAGATTTCTTCCACAAGTTTTTGTGCTATTGTTTTGGCTTTTTGGTCCTTCATCGTAAAGGCTTCTGGGAATTTTGTCAGATAATCCGTGACTACTAGTATGTATATATTTCCGTTTAGTGTCTCTGGTAACGGTCCTAATATATCCATTGATATCATTGTCATGGGCTCGGCTGGTACTGGCATTGGTTTCAATGGTGCTTTCCATTTCGCTCCAGTGTTTTTCCTAGTTGCGCAAATGAGGCAATTTTTTATCCAATCTTTTACGGATTCAGACATATCTGGCCAAAAGTATTTCTGTTTCATTCTTGCGAGCGTTTTCTTTATCGACATGTGTCCGCCTAATTTCCCATCGTGGTATTGGGTTAATAGTTCCTTCCGTCTGTTTTCGGGTATTACCATTAACCTTTGTTCACCGTCTGCTATTAATAGCCACTTTTTCTCGATTACATATCGGTGTCGATGTTTATCCATATGTTCCTTCAATTGTGGATCATTTTCGTAGACTTCCGGTTTACCCGTTTTCACGTATTCGATTATCAATTTTAATTCTGGGTCTTCTTGTTGGTCTCTCATCAAGTGCGCGAAGTCGATATCTTCCGCGATTATTATACATATCCGTCTGACTTCCTCGTCCATCAGATCTGGGAAGATGAATCTCGACATACAATCAGCATTTACATTTGCTCTACCCGCTTTGAATTTTATAAACGGAGAATATTCTTGTAGTTGCATCGCCCATCTCATGAGTCGACTCGATGCTTCTTTATGTTGGCCAAGCCATACTAGTGGCTGGTGGTCTGTTGTAATACATATTTCGTGACCCCATAGTAAATATTTGAAGTGTTTAATTGCCTGAATGATTGCTAGCGCTTCTCTTTCGGTAACCGAATAGTTTTTCTCATGTTTCTTGAATGTTTTGCTGTAGTATCCGATTACCCGTTCTTTTCCTTCGTCGTCTAATTGTCCCAATATTGCACCAGATGCGTATCCGCTTGCATCGGTTGCCAGTAAAAACGGTTTTTTGAAGTCGGGGTGAACTAGAATTGGTGCTTCAATTAATTTGTCTCGCAATGTTTCGAATGCTAATTGTTGTTCACTTCCCCACACGAATGATGTATCTTTTTTGACCAGATCTTGTATCGGTTTAGCTATGCCTGAGTAATTTTTGATGAATTTTCTGTAGTATCCACATAGCCCTAAGAATTCTTGTATTTGCGTTACTGTTTTTGGTGCTGGACAATTTTTGATTTTCTCGATATTCCTGGGATCTGGTTCCTTCCCTTTTGCTGATACTATGTGACCTAAGAATGTCACTTTCTCTTTAGCCCAATCGCACTTGGATGGTTTCAGCTTTAATTTCCACTGTCTTAGTCGGATAAATACTTTTCGTATATCTTCTAAATGTTGTTCGAAGGTACTTGAGTAGATTAGCAGGTCGTCTATATACACCATGCATTGTTTTATTCCGTGGGTGATGAAGTTCATGCATCTTTGGAAAGATGCCGGTGCATTGGTTAATCCGAATGGCATTTTCTTAAACTGATATAAGTCTCTACCGATGGTGAATGCGGTTTTCTCTTTATCTTCTTCTTTCATTTTTATTTGCCAGTATCCGCTTTTTAGATCTAATGAAGTGAAATAGGCTGCTCCTTGTAAAGTCAACAGCATTTCGTTAATGTCTGGTAACGGATACGTATCCCTTTTTGTTACCGCATTTAATTTCCTATAATCGATACAGAATCTTTGCGCCCCGTCTTTCTTTTTCACCATAACAACTGGGAATTGCCATGGTGAGCAACTTGGTTCGATTACCTTTGCATCGAGCATTTTCTGTACCTCCTGTTCTGCTACTGTCTTTTGAGCTTCTGCTAGTTTGTATGGTCTTAGTGCAATTGGCGTTTCGTCTGATAGTGGTATTGCGTGTAGTGTTACGTCGCACGTTCCCAGATCTAAATCTGATACTGCGAAAATATCTTTATACTCTATCAACAGCTGTTGTAATTGAGCTTTTTCATCTTCATTTAGGAGCTCGCTGTCTATTGTCCATAACGGTTTGTCTTCCTCTCCTTCCTCTTCTATTTTTAATAGCTCAATATCTATCATGGGTGTTAGTTTTCCTAGTCTTTCATTTTCGTATATTATTTTATCTTCTTCGTCGAAATTCGTGATGTTGATTGGTAGTTCGCCGTTTTCGTTTATATCGATTAACTCTCTTGCTAAAGGTAATTCTCGCCGTTTTTCAAACTTTTTACTTGGTTCGAATACCATTTCTCCCATAATTCCTTCGTCTACTTTGATATAACAGATCATTTGGGATTTAGCTGGTACCACTATTTTCTCTGAACACCTTACTATTGTATTCATGGCACAGATTCTGCCTTCTTTATCTTTCAAACATAAGGTTCCCAGATCGATAACAATTTCTTTGAATAGTTCCGGCATTAAATCAGTTCCAATTATACAGGGTACGCTTAATTGTGGTATTACTGCTAGGTATGTTTCTACCTCGTTGTTCTGGTGTTTTAGTGTTGTCCACCATCGTCCCATTACGTTTACCGTTTCCTTACTGCATGCGATTACATGAACCCCTGTTGGTTCAATGTCTTTCCAATGATGTCGTGGTATTTCACTTAAATGTACTGCTGAGATATTTGCTCCTGTGTCTATCATGGCTTCCGTTTCTTTCCCATTTATTTCGATTATTAATGTAATTGCTGGTCCGGTTGATGTATATAGTGCCGCTATTGTTCTAACTTCCCCATCCTGATCTACACTTCTTGATCGTCTTGTATTTATTGGATTCGTTGCTTCCCATTCAGGGTTATAGAGTGATGGGTAGATGTTTGCGGTTGGTATCATTTTTGTTCCCATTGTGGTTGCTTTTGTTCGTGGTAATTTGCTTGGTTCCTCGTATGGCATTCTTGACATTGGTTCGCTTATCCATGCGCATGTCTTCTTTTCATCCCAGTATACTGGTGCTTGTATCATTTTTGGCGCGTTTCCTTTCCCGTTGTTCTCCTCATCGTCGGAGTCGTCATTGCTACCGGTTCTTCTATATTCCTTGATTCTTTCCCACATACTCTTTCTGCTCCTTTTTAGTTCATCTCTCGCTTTTTCGTCATATAGTGCTTTCCTGAATCGTCTACCTATCTCTTCGTCTGTTCCTTTCATTGTTGTCAAGACTCGTAATAATTGTTTGATTTTGTGGATATCTTTTGAATGTCCATGTAACACCATTGTTTTTGCCAGGAAAGGTAGTACTCCAACTAGTAGTTTCCAATTTACCTTCTTTTCTCGTTTGTAGATGTCGAAACAGGCCAGCATTTGTGTTAATATCACTCTGACTATTTGGATTATTAGTATTATGCCCAATATTCCCGCCATCATTTGACCAAACACTAGGAATCTACCCCACATTGCTTTCATCATATTGGATGTTACTTGTTGGAAATGGTCTGGCGATAATAGTAACTCGTAATTGGGTTTCTGTTCGAAATTCGTGCCACCCGTTATAGTTACTATATTTGATAATATCGATTCTCTCCTTGCGGGGAACAATAGATTTTGTCTTGCTGCTTCTAAACTTTCTTGTGAATATATGTCACTGTTTACTACATCTAATGGTCGGAATTCTTGTTCCGTAGTCAGTTCTGTCAATCCGAATCTCTTTGGTTCGGCCACCGGAATTCTCATTGGGAACATTACCCATTTTCCATCTGTTTGCTGAAACAGTGGTCCGAAAGCGTTATTGCAATCGTAATAATTTGGTTTGTCTGTTAGGAGTTTCATCATCCGTGTTACCGGTTGTACATATCGGATCTGCTTTTTATATACCACTTCTAGTTCGTTTGTACATTTTCCAAGTGGTGCCGTTGATTTTTCCGGTACCATAGAAAATGTTTTTTCGCATTTAAATATGTACATCACTTCTCCGGCTATCCTTCCAAAATGTCCTTCTTGTAGCGGTAAGAGTGGCATTGCACTATCTGGGTTGGTTATTGCTACGGCTAATTTCGTTTTTAATATCTCTTTATTTAACTGGCAATCGTTGCGTATTAAGTCATGGTATACTTTTTGCATTGATTCTTGTCCTTTGTGGTATAGGAAATCCATTTTATTATTCATATATAGGTATAATTTCACTTCGTCCTTTGCTACTGCGGCTATTCCTTGTTCTAGTATCTGTCTTGCTGCATACAACCCTGGGTAGTTGGTAGCGTATACCATCTTTCCACATTTTTGTGTTATCTTTCCTTTGATGAATCTCATTCCCATTTCTGCTTCCGTGGTTATTAATGCCGCTGGAGTTTGTTTTGTTCTTAGTGGTTGTGATCTAGTTCTGGCTTTGATTTTTCCAGCTCTCGTTATTATTTTGTTTACGTCGTTTATTTGTAATTCTTCTGCGTCTTCCTCGAATACTTCTCCTCTTACTTCGTCGAATAACGCTGTTTTTAAGAATTGCATTCTACATTTATGGATATTTGCTTGATATATTATCGTTGATGTTCCGGTTTTACAAACGGTGTCTGTTGCTTGGCACATTTGGTTTGATTTCATTACTTGGGTTGCTCCATCAAATTGTGCTTCATATTCTTTTAATTCGACTGTATAAGTTTCTATTACAACCACTCCTGTTACTAGTTCTCCCTTTATAGTATATTTTCCTCCCTGACAGTCCACTTTTTCCCTTTAGTATGACTCCTTCTTTTAATCTCATTTCTCCTCCGCTGAATAGATCCTTGCATTGTTCTCCCGATACTTGTAATATTTCTCTTTCTGTTCCAGGATTTATTATTGATACGTGGGAGTGTGCTCCGCAGTGATATGCCAATGTTTTCCGTGTGATTGCGCATTCCTTAGCTTTTGTTCTGATGAAATCAGATTCTTGGTAGATGTGATAGGTTATTGCCTTTTCTATGGTAGTTAGGTTATTTGGTATTGCCATTCTGCATTCCTCGATATCTTTTAACGAATATTTGTCTCCCAGTACTGCTTTATCACAATCAAATATTAGGAATCCGTTTGTTGCACCTGTGCACATTAACCACACCATCATTGTCATCATTAGTGAGTGTATGTTTGCATTTCTCGTTGCTGTATCTTTTATGGGTAATTCATGTTCGAAGTCGTTTAATAGTGCCTTTAATCTTACGTGCATTGGTTTGACTTGTTCGTTTTTTCTCGGTTTATTTATGAATTGTTTCCATCCACCATTCTGTAGTATGCCGGGTTCGATCTCTTGCTGCACGATCATTGCTGTTAATTCTACGTTATTCATGAATTGTTTGCTTGGAATTTTGCTTGTTGCTAAACTCATTAGATTATACACAAGGTAGGAGAGTGCCACTAATCGATATTCGTCGTCATCCGTGTTTGTGAGCAATTGGGCGACTATCTGTCTCATTTCTTCCCATTCTAGTTTCATCGTTTTAGTTTTCTCTTTGATTAGTTTTGGGATTATACTGGATACGGTATACCATAGTTGTTTGGCGTCCTCGCTTGCTCGATTTCTTTGCCATAATCTCCTCAATGGTTGGCTGGTGATTATTAGCATATCCGCTAGTAATTCTCTTATCCATTCCGTTCCACTTTCCTCTCTGGGGTGAGTTTTTCTCATCTCGTATGCTATTTTTTCCAGTTTATCCAACCTTGTCATCCATTGTTGTTGTTTGGATTGGTCTCTGATTTTTGGTTCCCCGTTTTCGGCTGTCAATTTTGGCCTACCTCTTGGACGTTTCTCCATGGACGTGCCTATTTCTTTTGTTGTTCCGTTTTCTGTGGTATTCGTTAGGGTTACCCTTTGGCTTTCCTCGTTTTGTTTTCTGAGCCATTCGTCCCAGTCTTGTGTTAGGTATATATCGTCCTTTGCTTCGTGAGTTTGTGTTATACATTTTTTCATTGGCGTAAAATCTTTGTCTTCGATATCCATTTCAATTATCATCTCTTCTATTTCGTCTCCTTGTTGTTCATCTATTTGATGGTAACTGGTTGATGGTTGCTCCTCTTGGATTTCTGGTAACTTTATGGGTGTTTTTATTACCAGTGGTGACAGCTCTTCCTCCTCGTCCGTATTGTCATTCAAAATCATTACTTCATCTCCTTCGAACATTTTTGGGGTTTCATTTTTATCTCCTCCCATACTGGGCGTGCTCATACTTGCTTTGATAGGTTTTGGTTTTATTTCCTTCCTTTTCAACGGTATTCCCAATGTCTCTGCCATTTTCAAGGGATTTATTTCTCCCATCACCATTGGCGTTACTCCTACTTCCAACATATTATCTAGTGATCTTCCGTGAAATTGCAAGTGGAAAGGAGTTTCATATGCTAGTTTTCTTTTTACCTCTTTTATTTTTGCCGTCGGATGCACTTCTAACTCTTCGGATGTTTGATCGGGGTAGAACACTTTTATTTTATATTTTCCTTGGGTTTCTTGTGCCCACTCTCGGTGTTTCCATTTGAGTATTACTTGGTCGAATTCTTCCGGGCACCATTCATTTTTTCTTCTATATTCCTCGATCTCTTTTACCAGTTCTCTCAAATTCTCGAGATTTTCGCCATTTTCGGCCATGTATTTCGCGTGCGTTGATGCTGCTCTTCTTTGGTTCCTTGCACCTTGTTGTAATATTTCTATTAATTTTTCGCAGTAATCGTTTTCTAATTTTATTTGCGCTTCGTCGATATCTACTGGTTGGGATCTTTGTCTCTTCATTACGTTTATTTTTCTACATTCGTTTTCGGACATCGTTTTATTTTCAGCTTCTTTCATTCTGTATTCGTGATTGTTAACTTTTTCCTCCTCTAATGGTTCTTCTTCCATTGATCTGGGTTTTAGTTCCCATCTTTTTTCTTGTTCATTCCATTGTTTTCTCCATGGGGTTGGTTTGCATTCACTTGTATCTAGTTCGCTGAGCTTCTCTTTGAGACGGTGATCCTTCCGCCATTGTCGATAGATTTCTATAATTCTCTTGGACTTTCGGTGGCCTTCTTTTTCCACTTCGTCCATCTCTTTCCACGTGGTATCTGTTCCCCATCGAGCTTCTTCCATCGGTACTATTCTAATTTCTTGGTCATCATCCCATATCCCCAACTCATATAGATATGTTTCATCTTCTTCGTGCAGATAATGATGAAGGTATTTTACGGCTACATCTTCTATCATTCCGTCCTCGCTTTGATTTTTTGTTTGTTCCATGATCATTTCGTTGATTATTTTTATTAACTCGTCTACTCGCGTTTTGTTACTCATTTTCAACGTTATTTGTTCTTCGTTTGGTAACTTTACTTTTATCTTCAATTCTTTTGCTTTTTCTTTTCCTATTCGGCGAGTTCCGTATCTCCCAATTAATGTCGTATTCTTATAATTGGCATGTCTGAGAATTACCGTATCACGTAAGTTTTCTATACATACTTTCATTTCTACTGGTTTGAGATACATTAGTATTTCCCAATTCTTGTGGATTTGATCTATTATTTGTGTGATTAATTTTTCTCTGTTTTTACAAAATATTCTCTTGGTTGTTCCTTGTAGGTTCTTTTTAATATTGATTTCGAACTCATTTTTCGCGTATTCTGCCCATAATCCGAAGTCTGGTACTGTTTTTTCTTTTTCTAGAGTTACGTATGCTGATTTACCTGGCCATATTAGTGCATCTACTAGATGTAGGTCTGGTTTTATCAACCATCCGTTATGATACAGGTTATCATTTTTCTTGGAGCTCCCCATTCTTTCTTTTATCCAATCGAATATTTCATCCGTGTTTGGCTGTTTAATCCAGATACGTTCTATGAAGTCCGGCGTTTGCATAATTATTTGGAACTTCGTTATGTCTTCCAGTTTCTGTTTGTCTAGATATGCCTTTACTCGTGGTTTCTCTTGTTCGGGTATCACGTCTCCTTTCGCCCCCTCGAGTTGTAAAATGTACATCATGTATCTTCTAAATACTTCATTGTTGATGAATTCTTCGTTTATTAATGTTTCGGGTATGGTTTCCATTAGTTCTTCTATTAGTTTTAGTTCCCCTTCTGTTGGTGATAATGGTCGATCTGAGATCCATCGATTCATTGGTCGTATGATCTGTTTATTCTGTTCCTCGTTCTCAGATACTTGTAGTGCTTCTCCCATCAGGCTGCTGGTTTCACTTATTTCTCCATCTTCCGGTGATGAATCTCTGATGTTCCGTAGCATATTTATTCGTAAATTTCTCTGTGTTTTCACTTTTATTAATCCTCTTGGTGGTATTTCGGATTCCTTTTCTATATTGTGAATTGATTTTTCTATTATATCCCGTTTTAATTCTGATTTTTCATTTGTCTGTTTGGTTACTGTCATCTCATTTTCGTTTGACCGTTCGTTTTCACGAGTTATCCTTTCTTTGATTTTTTCGAGTAGTATTTTCTGTGTTCTCCGTTTATCTGCTTTAGTTGGTCTGAATGTTTCATCTGGTTCGGTTTGATTTTCTCCTAGTTTTTCTGGTTCTGGTTTCGCGAGTTTTTCTTTCGGTAACTTTTGATATATATTGTAACAATATTGTTCTTTTACGTCTTTGATCATTCTCATCATATTTATTCTTGGTGGATTGTCTTGTCGTTGCTTGAATCTTTCTTGTCTCACTCGTTCTTCTTCCATTTGTAGCTGTTGCCAATCCTGGGCGTGTTGTTGTTGTGTCATTTCCGTTTCTCTATTTCTTACGTTTTCAACTCTTTGCATCATGTGGATATTTGATTGTTGTTGTTGTGATTGGTTTGTTCGCATCATTTTTGCCATCATATCTTTAAGGTGTGATATTTCTTGCATCACATTTACTTGCTTTGTCTGTTCGATATTTGGTTGCCTTGACGCTGGTTGCGTATAGATATTGTTTCTTGGCGGTCCTTGATTTTGATTCATTCCTTTTCTACATTCTCTTGATACGTGCCCCTGTTTTCCACAAGTGAAACAGGTCCTGACTTCACATCGGTTGATATTATGTCCTTTTCTCCCACATCTACCACATGGTACGTTTTGGTAACACTCATTTTCCCAGTGTCCGAGTTTTCCGCATGTTCTGCATTGTTTACTTTGCGTTACGTTATTTCCGCCGTTGTAGCCTGTTCTTTGAGCGTTGTTATAATTATTGTTCGGGCGATTGTTATTTGTTCTTTGCACTGGTGGTTTAAATATTTGGTGAGCTCCTGGTATAAATTGATTCACTTTTGCCTCCTTTTGTCCGTTTTCTTCCGGTTTTACTGCCATTGTTGCTATCATTGATTCATCTTGCATAAGTGTAATCTGTGATGGCAGGTGTATTTCCGCCTGATTTGCCCTAGCTACCGCGTCGTCTAATGTGGTTAACATCTGCATTCCTACTGCAGATCTCAGCTCTGGTCGTCTTAATCCATCTACAAATATGCCAATCAAGTGGGCTTCGTCTAATTTTCCATCGGTTGCCGTTTTTGCTAATCTTCTGATTTCACTCGCGAACATCGTGTTCGACTCTCCATGTCTCTGTTTCCTATTAAATAATTCTTGTATTCCTTGATTTGTCAGTTTTGCCACTCCAAATGTTAATTTTAAGAATTCTTGAATTTCTTTCCAATTATTCAACGGTTTTCCTCTTTCCTTCGCTTCTAGGAAGATATCTAGTGCGCTATCGCATAGGTATAGTGGCATTCTGGTCTTTACCATATCGTTTGTCCATCCACAAACTTCTACATATACCCCAAAGTTCCTTAAGAATGTATTCAGTTTATTGGCGTTCCCGTTGAACGGTTCTCCTCGGAATTTTTCCCGATATTCTCTAATTGTTTCGTTCGCTGTTGGCAGTTTGTTTGGTTCATTTCCGTCGTTTTTGTCTAGGTTTCCGTTATTTTCAGCCATATTGTTTTTGTTTGTTGTTTCCGGATTATTTAATTGATTTCCCGACTTATTTGGTACGGTTTGTTGCTGGATTTCTATGTTTGTTCCTTGCTGGTTGTTATTCTCGTTCTCGTTTACGATATTGGTTTGACTCGTGGTTCTTGTTACTTCTTGATTTTCTTTATCGCCTGATCCCTGGCTGTTGGAATCGATATTTTCGAGTGATTTAGCTCTGTGTAATTTTCTCGCAATTGAGGTCGATCTCGATTTTTTGGCGCTTTTCCCTGAAAGTAGATAGCTGTTGCGCGATCGTAATGTTATTCTCTCCTCGGTAGCTTCTATTTGGGTGGTTTCTTTTGCTTTGATGGATTTGTTGCGTCGCGTTCTGTTATCTGTTGTTTCGTCTGCAATTTTGTCCGTAGTCGGTTCTTTTGTTGCGAATATTTCACTGAGTTTTGATTTGTTATCGGTTCCCGGTTATTATCGCGTATTGGTTGATTCGGTTCCTGTATTGTCTTGTTCTGTTTGTGTTTGTGGGTATTTTGTTGGTTTGTTTGTATTGCTTGTGAATTTGTTTGCGTTGAATGCTTTGATGGCTTTGGTTGCTTTGATTGAGTTTTCTAGAACGAAAAAATGAATCGTGTAGCATAATCTGCTTACACGCTTTCAATCTTTCGAACCGCCTCAAATAAAGATACTGAGTTTATTTATTATTTTATTTGTTATTTCTTTTATTTTTATTCGTTTGCATTTTCTCCTTTATTATCATTTTTTATTTATCGTTTCTTTTCTTGGCCTATTCGCCATCTCGATTTGATTATAGTACCCATAATTATAATAATTCATATTTCCCAGGTGTTATCCCGTTTAATATAATTCCCATACGTTTATTTTTCCCTTTTTAATTCATTTTGCGTCGATTTTTAATTATCTATATGGGGTAGTAACAATTATCTATACAGTCGTAGTAATTATCTATTTATAATAATTCGTTCGGCTATGCCGTTTCCCAGATCCTATTACCCCCCTTTGGTTTATTCATCGTACGTTTCGCGTTTCCCTTCATTTTATCCTTATTTTATTTTATTTCCCTTTCTTTCTTTTGTCTTTTACTATTCTATTTTCGTTCCGTTGTTTCGTTGAGCCTGTGCTCTTTTAATCTGATTTGAGATTTTACTCACTCATACGATTGGGCCATGTTCTATTATTATGAATTGAGATTGTGCTAACCTAGTACGATAGAACTATGTTCTATTAATGCGAAGTCAGACTATGCTGAAGTAATGCGAATGAACCAATGTTCTGTAGTACGAAGTCAGTCTGAGCTGAAGTAATGCGAATGGACCTAGTTTTATAGTACGAAGTCGGTCTGAGCTGAAGTAATGCGAATGAACTAATGTTCTGTAATACGAAGTCAGTCTCAGCCGAAGTAATGCGAGTTAATCAATGTCCAGTAATACGGAGTCAGTCTCAGCTGAAGTAATGCGAATGAACCAATGTTCTGTAATACGGAGTCAGTCTGAGCTGAAGTAATGCGAATGGACCGAGTTTTGTAATACGAAGTCGGTCTGAGCTGAAGTAATGCGAATGAACTAATGTTCTGTAATACGAAGTCAGTCTCAGCCGAAGTAATGCGAGTTAATCAATGTCCTGTAATACGAAGTCAGTCTCAGCCGAAGTAATGCGAATTTACTATTTTGTTATATTTTCAGATTTCCTTGTTACCCATCAATGCTCAGCAATAGCAATTGTTGGGCAAAAACTGATAAAAACCCTTTTCTTTTATTTTTGTTTAGCCAGCACGATAACGCCTGTGTGGTTTTGAGCAGAAAATTTAAAATTATGTAAAAACGGAAATTTAAGGAAAAATAAAATAAATAAAAATTTAATATAAATTTTGAGTCATAAAAATGTAAAAATTTAAATTTAAATCAAAAAGAATAAAAATTTTATTAATTTTGGAAAATTCGAGAAATTCCTTGTTTTACTGCATCAAAACACACACACAAACAATCATGGTATAAAAGGCGATGCTGGCTAAGCAAAATTTAATGCATTTTAGTTCTTTACTCATTTTACCAAACATTATTTTTAATCATTTCAACGAAGTAATTTTATTTTATTTTATTCATTTGTATATATGATATGACAATACTAAATGATTTTTATGATTTTTATTCTTCATTTATTTCATCTAAGCTTTAAAAGAAAGAATTTTTTTTTGATCGAAGAATTCGAAGTAATCGTTGAACTTCCATCATAAAAGAATTAAATCTTAAACAGCATATCGAAACCAAATTTAATCGACATAATAGATTTACATGCAACAAGATAGTAAAATGAAAGTGTTTTATTTTCGTTACCCCGGAACGAACCGGTCGTTAGGGGGGGGAAGCCGCCGTTCCGGTAGTAACCAGGCCTGCCCAGTATTCTCCCCTTCCTAAATCCTATTGTCCGACCCTCGAAAGAGTAGTGTTGAGGTCCTGGGAAAGGTTAAATATAAAGTTTATATCACAACAAATGAAAAATACACAGACTAGCATAAAGAAGAATCAGAAAGAATTTTTTGGTGTGATCAACAAATGTTATTCCAGTATAGGAGTATTATGTAGCTCATTAAAATTCGCGACTAATCACATTAGGAAGTTAAATCGGCCATGGATCGCATTTTCGTATCAAATTTACGTGTTAAAGTCGATTTTGAATGTTACCCAAAGACTGTACGTTACTCGATACCTAGACATCGAACGCCGTTCATTTCATAAAATCGAATCCACGTCTCATAATCTGCAAAACCACTATTGACGTATCTCTCATGTTTATTATTATCATTATAAAAAATTTTATTATTAATTTCATTTATTTTTAATAATTATTATTACTATTAAATATATTATTTTATAGCTCTACTGTTATTTTTAATAAAAATTTTTATCATTGTTATTACTGTCGGTTACTTGATTTTATCATTTCGGTTATATATTTCAACCCACCCATTTTACTATTAAAGTTATTAACTACTCATAATATTATTAGTATTATTATTTCCTTACCATTTTTATTGCTAAAATCATTATTAATTACGGAGCAATATTATTATTATTATTATTATTATTATTACTGTTGCTATTGTTGTTGTTGAAATATTGTTATCATTATTAATGTTATTATTATTATTATTTTCATTGAAATATTATTATTATTATTAGTATTATTATTATTATTATTATTATTATTATTGATATTATAGTACAGTATTATTATGGTTATAAACTATATAGTACCATTAATGTCAATACACGATATCCTTCGAGTCAGATCATTATCCTTAGAATGATCTGGATATCGTCATTATCAATATTATTATCATTATTATTATTAATCTTACTATCATTAGTAGTAATATTTTCTTCTTATTATTATTATTATTACTAAAATAATATTATCATTATTATTATCATTGTTATTATTAATATTATTAACACATTATTGTAATCCTTCAAACTATATAGTATCATTAGTTGCAGTAAATTGTCCAGTATACTTCTAATATTACTATCATTAAAATACTACTGTTATTATAATTGTTATTATTATTATTACAACATTGTTATTCCTGTCGTCAAGAATTATATTATTATTATTATTATTATTATTATTATTATTATTAAAATATTATTATTGTTATTATGCATGTTAGACATGCTACAGTGATTGTTATTGTAGAAATAATATTATTATTGTTATTATTATTATTATTATTATTATTATCATTGTTATCAAAAATTATTGACAACCTATCGTTAATATTATTATTATTGTTAATCTATTAATTATCAATGAAAAACTTTTACCAACATGCAATTTAACCAAGAAGCATAACAAACAAGTTTTATTTATGTATAAAATTGCTATCAAAAATAACGGAAAAAACTTTCCCATAGAGGGGTTGCAATTTTCAGAGTTTCCGTTGCTGCTCGTTTCTGGGCGTTCTATAATCTTAATGATAAATAAAATAGATTATATCTTAAAGATCATACCTGAAAGAAAGTGTGGAAGTTGAAATGGATCATCACGGAAGCTTTGATTTCAGTAGGGAACCTAAAATCTCTAAAATAATAATTAAAAAAGATACAAAATTTTATAACCTTGGGAATTTGCCTATTGTTGACTCGTTGCTATGGCAACGAGTGAAAAGCAAAAAATGAATTACTTTAATGCAACAAAACAAAATAATAAAATCTAAATTGTTGGAGAAATAAATTTTTTAATATCATTTTACAATAAAATTTTTTTGTAAATCATTTTAGAGTAATTTAAATTAGAAATTTCTACATCTGAAGCTAATAAATTTAAATTTGGTAAATTAATTTTTTTTTAAATAGAAAAATATAAATTTCATAATGTTATTGTTATGTTGATAATATAATGAATTACATAACTACCCTTGGTTATCGCAGGTATTGTCAACGTTATCGTTGCTAATGCCTGTTATAATTAATTGACCATAAAAAACCAGTAGATTCCGTTAAGACATATAAGTAGAAAAGGACATACCCATCCTTCCCCCATCCAGATGACATAATTGTTTGATGTATTAAAAATGATTAAAATATATTACTGCATTAATACTTATTATACATGAAATAGAGAATAATAAAAATAAAGTTAAAAATTAATTTGGTTTAGTGGATCCACATAGGAAAACTCTAGAACAATTCCGAGGAGACATAGCCGGCTACCATCAAACCGCAGTAACACAAACTCAGATGGCAGAGGCCATGGTGCGGAAGTGCCGCTACATGGAGCAGACATGGCTTCGCCCCGAATCGGCAACCAAGTTGAGGGTAGAGATTGACACATTGAAGACTCAGTTAACTCAGAAGGACGAAGCCCTGCGGTCTGCCAAACAGAAGACCCAGGAACTAGAAAAACAGGTAGCAGAATGGAGGTTGAGGGATAACATCCGGACAGGTCTCCTGCAGAGTGGTGTCCACCTGTCTGAAGAACAACAAGCAATAGTGTTGAGGAATGCCACCGGAAAAGACGCTGGCGTATGAAACATAATATCAGGCCCCTCACATGCATCAGAGGAGTTGCCGAAAAGAAATCGCAAGAAAAACCGGCCAAACAAAAGAGAGAGGGAACGGCAGTTTAGGCTAAATCGCGCTCGCCTGTTGGGGCATATCTTAGATGCCAATGGGTTTTGATAATGCAATTATGTACTTAATTTGACTAAATTAGTAGATGTTAACAACTTATTAATCGTGTAATTTATAAATGTTAATTGTTTATTTATTATAATATAAATTGATAACTTGATGTTGAATTTGTTTGTTATTGTCGTGTAGATATGACTAGAGTGGTTGAATATGGAGAAACAGAGTGATCTAATGATTAGATAAATTAGTAATTAGATAATATGAGAAGGGGACGATTAAGTAAGAGCATGAAGTCTTCTATGACAGCTCATGGACCCGATGGGGGTTAGGGCATTAGCAGTTCTTGAGAAGGAGCTCACCTTTTGCTAACCTTCCACCCACTAGTTCACAGTACCAACGTCATTTATGACGGGTGATTAGCGGTTCAAATTCTTATGCAGGCGCTAGGTGGGGATGATAACCCTTAGGCAGTTCAAAACTATTTTAAGGACCCATCAGTGCCCAGCACAATTGTAATAGCGCTCACTTTTTGCGGACAATCCACCCACTCGAACACAGTTCGAACGTTGATTAGCAACGGGTGCTGAGTGGTAAGCAAAAATATTTGTATGGGGTTGTCTGGGTAACAACCATATAGCCGCAAAAATTTCAACACCCAGAAACCCACCAGTTTTATCAATCAGGTGCCCAGCAATTTTCACCATTATCTACACTATGCCGTTCTCGTTTTACAAATTTGAATTCGATATTTTTGGTTTTTATATTTTCGCATTCCACTTCATCCACCTCCTTGTTTAGGCTTTTCATGTTTTTTCCTTCACTTTAAATTATTAATTTTAACTTACAATCAAAATAATTTTTTTATTCAACAACCCTAACAAAAAAATTAATTTCATTTGTAGAGTTTCACGTATAATTTTGTTGTTAAAATTTTCATTAATGTTTACAGTGTATATGCACTTAATATTGATAGCACTTTATAAGCTATATTATTTTTCTAATATTATCTGTTGTTTAAATAATACAATTTAATAAATTTTGATCCTAATAATTTAATATTTTGTTATTTAAATTCGTATTCTAAATTTAAATAATTTTGATTTATAAATTCTCCATTATTTAAATTTATATCTATAATGGCTGTTTCAAAATTTGAAAATCTTTGGCAGATAATGAGAAATTATGAAAGTGTAACAGAAATCCAGCATGATATGCTATGCTTATTGTGTAAAAATTTATTATTAAATGCTCGCTGTGTCCCATGCGGCTGCAGGTTTTGTTTCTCTTGTATATCAGGCTTTCTAGATGGTGGGAATAAAATATGTCCTGGTTTCACTGAGGAATGTAAATTGGAAATTCTCAATTTGGATAAAAATATTTATGTGGATCAACCAATGAATATCAAAATATCAAGATTAAAAGTGAAATGTCCGGAAAAATCTTGCGAATTTGTTGATGAATTAAGAAAAATGGAAGATCATTCACGGATGTGCAAATATCGGTCAGCAGCATGCCCATATTCCAATATCGGATGTGACAAATGCAATATATCCCAGGATAAAGTTTCGGATCATTTGCAATCTGAAATATTGGCGCACACAAAATTACTGATGAATTTCGTTGGTAATTTCAATAATGAAATGGAGATGTTGAAGGCCAATAATAACGGATTGAGTGCAGTGATTGAGTTATTGCGAAATGAAATCAACGATTTGAAATTGGATGGCGAGAGGAGACGAGTAAAATTCAATATTTGATTTGGTTTAGATAATTGATGAGAATTCAGGAGGAAATTGCTGAATTGCAGGTGAATATAATTTGTTTGAATGGTGAAAATGTTGCGATGAGAGAAAATGTGGATAAATTGATTTCAGACGGTGAAAGGAATCAAGTTTGTCAATAATTCGAAATATTTGTTTAATTGATATTTGTATTATTATTATTCAGGTTGAAATTGGAGATTTGCAGAGGAAATGTGCCGATCAAGTTGAGGAAATAAAATTACTAAATTTAGAAATGCCAACATCTAGAAAAAATCTCACAGAAATTTCAAATAAAATCGATAAATCAATGGACAATGTCGACAGAAAATTATTGGAAATGGCAGCCAATCAAAATCAGCGGATAAATGGAGAATTTGTGTGGAAGCTCGACAAATTCACTGACAAAATGGCAGACGCAAAAAATGGAATCAACGCAATCATTTATAGCGAATCATTTCTCACGCATAAAAATGGTTTCAAAATGTGTTTGTGTGTGTATCCTGATGGATTTAGTGATGGCAAGGGCACTCATTTGCCTGTGTACTTTCATTTGATGAAGGGCGAGTTTGATGGCATTTTGGAATGGCCATTCAGGCATTCAGTCACATTTGCATTGATCAATCAACGCACCCGACTGCCACATGTCAGTAAGACTGTGAAATGTGCAAATAATCCAAATAATGAAGCATTTATCCAGCCAACAGATAGAAATACTGGATGGGGATTTCACCAATTTGTAAGCCATGAAGAATTATTGAGCAATCCAGATCTGATGCGTAACAATCAGATATTTATTAAATGCTCCGTTGACATTGACTCGTGATTGATTTATATTTTTATTGTTATCAATAAATTTGTTCATTTCTTTTTTTTCAATTATCCAAAATCGGTTTACTGAAATCAGTAAAAATTGTGAAGAATTTATCAAATATTTGAAATATCCGCAAGTTTGATGCGCAGTTAATTAATAAATAAATATTTTAATTTCATTTAATCAGATCAATGTTGATATCTCTGCAATATTTATTTTGTTTCATTCAATAAACGTGATATTAGTGGTTGAAAAAGCAAGAGCAGAGCATTCGCTTGAATTTGCTCAACCGAGTCAAATGGAATCTGGATTAGATGATAATCTAGCGTTTTCCGCTGCAAAAGCAAAATAAATCAAAATTTAAGAAGCAACGAAATTTGGATAAAATTATCAATTTCATGAAATTATTTAAATTCGAAAATCCCGAAAGTAAGATTCTGAAAATACCGACTTGAACCGACATAAATAATTCATAAATGAGTGAGAAATTGCAGATAATTCACTAGGCAATGATGACTAGATATTGGTCTCGGGGATCTAATTCCAGAATTCCTGGAAAATTCGGAAAAAATATAATTTTTTTTACTTTTCTATGTAGACGTAAAACATTGTCTTAATTATACGCTACTTCATTTTTAGCATTTCTCGGAATTCTCTTATTTTTCGTATATATCAGATAACAACTCAAATTCAAAAAAGATTATCTTCAGAAATGTTTGATAAAATTTTTTTTAAAATAAACTCGATTCCTTATAAAAATATTCAATTATTTGAGATTGTTAAACCAAATTTATATAAGCATAGAAAATCCCGATTTTTTACCCTTTCATTACTTCGAACTTTTATAACTTTAAAGTAACTCTTTTTACAGTCGTTAAACTACGTCAACCAGTTTTCTAATTTTTTTTTATTATAAATTATATTTTAATATTTATCGTTTTTATTAAAAAATAAAAAACAAGATTTTGTTTAAATCAATCGGAAATAACACGCAAACACAGCAACGCAAATTTAAAATCAGACCTATTAACATCAAGCAAAAAACCCTAAAATATGAGAAAAATCTAAATAAATATAAAATCAAAAAAAACAAAAGTAAATTAAAATATAAACAGAAATGCACCAAGATCCGCAAAAAGTTAACATAGAAATAACATGATAACATAAAATTAACCGAATAAATGAACAATTCATAAAATTAACAAGTAACGAATAATATAAAGAAAAAATAGAATATTTTCAGTTAGAAATATTCCATTAAAAAATAAATAAAATAGATTGTTCATATAATATGGTAAAATGATAAAATTTAAAATTTAAAATTAGATATTACAATTAAAATCAAGGTCAAGTTTTGTTTTAATGCATCAAAAAGAACACACAAGGTTAGAGTCACAGAATAGATATAAATACCGATTCATTTTCACAAGATTTTAATCACTTTTTCCTTACAAAAAGCTTTAACCATTTTTTTTCATCAAAAATCACTCGACTTTACAAAAATACTACGTTTGAGAAGATACTAGTTTCTAAAAAGAGTCGTATAAGAACTACGATCCAATTCATTTAAAGTTGTGGATTTATATTACCAAGTGAGGGTAATTTCAAATGGAGAATGATGGAATGATAAATGAAGTAATAATGTTATAATGACCAAT
The DNA here is from genome assembly GCA_022537955.1 of Schmidtea mediterranea. Lineage (NCBI taxonomy): Eukaryota > Metazoa > Platyhelminthes > Tricladida > Dugesiidae > Schmidtea > Schmidtea mediterranea. The sequence goes on from CM039681.1 coordinate 46,274,842, forward strand.
TATATGTATCAGAATCTAAAAAATGTGTTATGAAATCGAAATTTTTTCGGCTCACAGCAAACACCTATCGCAAGTTATTAAAATACACACACAAATCGAGATGTGTAAGTGCCGGTATAACAGCCAATATCTCATGTCCGTGAAGACCCAGTCTTGCGGAATGACGGATCCAAACGTCAATTATGACAGAGGAAAGATAGAGGATAAGTCTTTTGACTGATCCTCAGTCATTCATCTCCCAAAAAATAGACCTAAAACATTACTTACTCATTGGCTCAAAATCTATTACACCGAGTAGTCCATTAGGCACTCATAGAATCCTAACATCAATATGTCTAACCTTAAGATCAAATATCCAAGGGGGTGAGTGGGGAAAAATGAGCGAAATCTTTGCAACGACATAAAATATAAATTAATCGAGATGTTTTATAAATATAATAAAACTTAACTCGTAAACGAATTATAGATAAATAAACATATAAATTAATCAAGAAATTTTGTAAGTTCAATAAATTGAAAATCGTAAACGAATTATTTTGTAATAAATACTGAATATCTAAATTAATTAAGATATCTAGTAAATTCAATGAACCCCGTAAGTGAATTGTGTGATAATAGGTAAATAAAAACTTAAAATAATCCAAATATTTGGTGCAAGTTTACTTTTAACCCTTTCCAGCTCTCGACCCTATCCGAGATACCCGAAACCCAAGAATTTCTCAAATTTCCAATTTTTTTAATTTTCCAATTTTACCAAATCTACAACATTGGTAAATGTGATTAATTAGAAATTTTCACAAGGTTTCAAGTGTCTCGGCTAGGCTCGCTCGATGGAAAGGGTTGAAAGCACACTTCTTAAACATAGGATGATAAAAATAAATATTTTTAAATTTCTCAAGATTCTCAACTGCCTTCGGAGCGGAGACCTCCGGTCGACTTCTCAGAGTGACTCTTTCAGGATAAATTATTTCTTCATTAATCTCTCTTGCTTCCATTTTTATTTGTCTTTTTTAGCTGTTTCTATATTTTTATAAATAAAATCTTCTAAATATTTGAATTTCTTACCAGAAAGTGTTCCTGTGGTTGAAATAAATCATCTAATTTTTTATTATTCATACTTGCAAATTTCCTATTTATAAATTCTATTTTTTCAAATTCCTTATAACCTTGATTTATTAACAGATCTAGAATTATTCCACTCCCGCCAATAGTTAATTTAGACATTGGTTCTGAGACTGAAAATGAATTGAAGTTTTTCGTTTGTTTCCAATTATAGCTCTAATAAATGTTCTTTTTGAACCCATTATTTTAACTTTATTAATTTCAATATCTTGACCATTATAAACAAGCATAACAAAGAAATCATCATGGTGGCGGAATAAATAAAGTATGATCATTATCACCAAAAAGTGTAGTTGGATTATTTTTTTATAATAAAAGAAATCATGGATGATTATTCTTTAATAGCATAATAATCAAACGCTTTGTTATTATATTTTATATCCTTGAGGTTCGATGTTTGTATATTTTTAGCAACATCTTTTTTGAATGCTTCGAAATCATTAATAAGTTGTGAAGATTCAATTTTATAATGACCTTTTTCATTCTTGAGAGTATTGAAATCAATTGTATTTGATTTTATTCGGTCATCATTTGCACTCAAAGGTTATTTAGTTGAAGAAATTCCATCATTTGATTGATTTTGTTTCCTTTCAAAGTATTATAAATATAGCCATCAGTCAAATATAATTTCATTTCTTTTATTGAAATAATTCCATGTGAATCAAAATAAATTTTGTGTTTTTTAGAACAAAGAACCCAATGAGATCCATTTTCTTTTGTTGTTTGAAGATTAAAAATAATATTATCAGAATTTAAATAATTTTTAATTTCATCTCTCTTAATTATTTTACAATTAAAATTTAAATCTTTTAAAATATCCCGGAGATAAAAATTAGTTGTAGTATCTCGACCATTATTTATCTAGAAATTTATTTAATTCAACGCATGTCATTTTTAAAGAATTAAAGCTTGCGCTTTGACCGGAAGTCTCAAACCTGTCATAAATGTAAACAAAAAGAAATATTTTCATTATTAAAATTTATTAATTCACCATTTTGATTTACAATTTTAAAATTTATATTTGAAATAGTTTTTTTATTCAATGGAAAATATCTTGGTGCTGATACTCGTTCTATAATTCTACTTTTATAGGGAATTGTTTTGTATTGTTGGGCTCAGAGCCAAAATTAAAACAAAATTACAAAACCAATTTAAACAAAAAGGTGAAAATTGTTTAAGTTAAAACAAAATAATTAATGTCGTTTGGAAATTGTCAATATGGCTGCTGTAACATAAGCACGCACCGCAAGAAGAGACCCAAAAAAAATAAAACATATTAATTAAAACAAATTAAAAATATAACAAAAATTAAATAAAACAAATAATTAATTAAAATCCTGAAAAAAGCCTACAGCTGCAGACAAAAACATACCTGAAATAAAATAAACTGCCAAAACCTTGCAAAATAGGGTTTAGAAAAAACACAGGCAGAAGTGGCGACCAAGAAATAAAATAGCAAGGGTAAAAAGAATATCATAAGAAAATAATAATAAAAATAAAATCCGATAACATAAAAATTAAGATATCAAAAAATAAGAAAAAATATATAAAAATTATAAAAATAATTTGAAATTAATAAACTAATTTAAAAACCCTAAAAATGGCGAAAAATCGCCTATTGGTCGCACACAGACACAAAAACACTATATATACAGCAGTCATTTTCACAATTTTTAGACTTTCTTAGACAATTTTAGTCAGGCAGAAAATTTGTAGAAATTTTTAGACATTCTTAGACGAACAATGAGTCATTTTTAGACAAAATTTTTTAGGCCAATTTATGCCAATTTTTCCAATTTGGTTGCATGACTGTGAATTGTAAGTACTGTTTTCTTGTATAAATATATATTTCGAAGTTAAAGTTTTGTTATTTTGATTTTATTCTGGATGGTCGTGGAATCTTTTGGTACCACAGACAAGTCCCCCTAAAATCTTATCTATCAATATGTATCGAAATAGTTCTCAGATAGGCAGATCGGCGAATCCAGCTGGTGGATTAAGTTCCCTAGTTGCGATCGCGGGTCAAGCCTGTCTGAAATCTTTGTCTGTCCGCGACGGGCCTGGCAAAATGGCACAGGGCCCTCCCCGTAGGGCACCGTTAAACAACTCACAGCGTCTGATGGAAACGTCGGCCGGAGTGAGCACTTAAAATCATGGGAAGTGCGACTTTAGTTAAGGGGGAATAAAGTTTTGTATTGAAAATTTAAAACATTGTCGGAAAATTAATCGGAAAATCAAGTAAAAAATAATGAGATAGTGTAGGAACATAAAGTTGTAAGCATTTTCCAATAGTTGAATGATGTAATGTGGCAGAAGGAAGTAGTGTTTAATAAAGTGACCGCAGAGGGTTGTAACTACTTAAAATCATGGGAAATGTACCGGGAGTTAAGGAACTGTTAATCAAATTTTTAATATAGGTAGAGATAAAAGGTAAACTAGGACAAAATGTAGTCAATACCGTGATTAAACAAATGAAATAGGAAATTTATCAAAAAATAAGGGAGGAACGCTGCTCAAATTTTTGAAGGATACCTTTATAAATAATGGGTAAAGATGACAAATAAGTATGGGAATTGTAGGAATAGACGAGTAAGAACAAGGATATAGAAAGAGAAAGACGTAAAACCTTCCATCGGCAGTCAAGAACCCGAAAGTGAAAATATCATGAGGAGTAGTTCTAGAAATGGAGCTCACCTGCTCATGAATTTTCAACTCCTATGTACAATACCAACATGGCAATCACCATGGGTACATAAGAGGGATAGAATAATAATCTTGATGGCGTTTAGGGGTAGATGCACAAAAACTCTAGAAAAAATAAATAAAAAATCAACCTTATGCGCCAACAGTATGGAAAACTATATATACAATTTGTAATATTCCATTATGATATGTTCCTGAAATCAAATCACATAATAAATTTATAGAGGTTATTAGAAAAGAATTATAATTTAATGTTGCAAATCATGATAATCCAATTTCATAATCACAATCTGAATTTAATTGTAGAGGAATTTGAAAATTTGTTGTAAATTCTGATTCTCTAGAATTAAAAGTTAAATCTGTTGAATATTTTAATCTTGTCGATTCAATAGATTCAGCAGATTCAAGATCATTCTTTGTTTTAAAATTAATTACAATTTCACAATCGTTCATTTTTTCCAAAATTTCATGTATTTTTAATATAAAAAATGTAACTCACACCTGTCTCAAATCGCTTGCGCTTAAACTTGTCTCAAATGTAAACAAAAACAAATATTTTCATTGTTAAAATTTATTAAATTATCATTTTGATCTACAATTTTAAAATTTATACTTGAAATAGTTTTTCTAATCAATCGAAAATATCTTGGTGTTGATATTTGTTGTACAATTCTATATCCACGAGGAACAGTTCCATATAGAAAATTATATATACAATTTTTGCTTCTTCCATTGTGATATGTTCCTTCAGCCAAATCACATAATAAACTTATAGAGGTTATATTTGAAATATCCACAATCTTTTCAGCAATAAATACATCATCAGTTGTATTATTTTAATAAATTTTACCAGTGAATTCTAAAAAATTACAATTACCGAAGGAAGTGGCTTCCGCTTTAAATTTTTTATCTCGAAATGAAATACTATATCCTTTTTTAATCAACATGCTTATTTTTGCTGTTGAAATATTTAATGAAAAAGTAACAATATTTTCTTCACCATATCTCTTTTTAATCAATTCAATTATTAATTTTAATAAAACATCTAATTTATATGCTCCAGGTGGAATTTTTATCAAACCATATCCATTAAAAACACCCAAAATATTTGGTTTTCTAATACCAAATTCATTATTATCTTTTGTAATATTAAAAATTGTATTAAATGTTGTAAACCATGATAATCCAACTTCATAATTATAATCTCGATTTAATTCTAAAGGAATTGGAAAATTAGCAGAAAATTCTGATTCTTTAGAATCAAAATTTAAATCTGTTGAATATTTTGTAGATAAAAGATTAATCATTTTTTCTAAACTTTTCTCCATTTTAGAATAAAAACATTTGGGTTGAAGAATCCAAAAAAATCATGAAGAAAATGAAGATTTTAAGGTTGATGAAAATTATGATGATTTTGATGATAATGAAAATGATTCTAATGAAGAAGAATCAAGGAAAAGAATTATAAAATATATAAAATTTATCCTTTGGGAGCGCTAGCGACTGTTATTGGAATAACTACAAAACCAGAACCTTTTTTTTCATCATTTGTTGATTTTTGAAAAGCTTTTTCATATAAATTTAATATTTCTTCATACTCGGGAGTTCCTGAAATAAAAAATTATTCTTTTTGGTTTCGATAATTCCAACAATTCTTCTGGAGTATATACTGAATCAGCATCATATGAATCCTCTTTATTTTTCCATTTAAATATTCTAACTCGGTCTCCAATATTAAATTTTTGTTTTTCAACTAAATCATCATTAGCATTATAATTTTGATTTGTAATTTCTCGAATTAAATCAGGATTGTTAATTGCTTTTGTTGGAGTTGTTTTAATCATTCTATGAATTTTATTATTGTAAAAATAAATTTGTTCATCTAGAATATCAAACCAAATTCTATATCCTCGTTCTGTAAATTTTTTATACATTAAATTTTTTAATGTCCTATTAAATCTTTCTATAATTGGGTTGTGTGATGGTCCTTGGGATCTTTCATCTGGTTGATTAAAAGTTTAATAAATTTTTATTTTATTTTTTAATAAAAATCTTGAAATATTTTGTTGTAGAATTCTTTGCCATTATCAACATATAATTTTTTTGGAATTCTATCTGGTGTAGATTCAAATAATTTTTCAAATGCTTCTATAATTGTTTCACCTTGTTTATTTAACAAGGGTATACACCAAGCATATCTCGTATACAAATTTATAATAGTTAGAATATATCTATAGTTTTTATTATTTTTAGGATTTACAGTTTCAATTAAATCTGCTGACCAAATATCTTCCTTATTGAAAACTTTTATTTTTACATATTTTTTTGGTTTTCTGTATTCCTTATGCAACTCTGTTGCAAGAACCTCTCGGTGATGTAACTCATTTTCTATATCTTGCGCTCCTCCCAATACGATCTTTGTTTTCATTGCTATTTTTCCTATTGCTCTTGAAAATCTTTAAGAAAATGTTGGATTTTGAATATCAATTAAATCTTAATTCAAATCAATACCTGTTTTTTGACGAGAACGAATATCTTCTTGACGATACACTATATCATGTTTTAAAGCCGCTGCATCAATTCTATTTATTGGCTCTTTTCTGGGTTTATGATTATCATTTTCATCAAGTCTTATATCTAAACGAGTTCCTGGCGAAACATCTCTTAAGTTCCCAAGAGAGCCGGACTATATCTTAAGGAATCATCAAAGCTGATTAGACTTTTCATTCCCACCAACTTTTAGTCTCTGAACAATCTCCATATTCTAATCATAACGAACTTGGGAAACATGTTGCGGATTGTCCATTGTTTTATTCTTTTTCATTTTTACCATTGAGATCGGTCATTACCCGAGTTCCTTCATTAAATTTCTCTAATAAAGTGGTAGAAAAAGGCTTTAGGAGTTTCCCGCAATTTGAAGGTGTTGCATTTGCTAAATTCACAAAATAATGAGATTTAATTTCTTGTCATAAATATTCTTTTAAAATTATTTTATTCGATTTTGATAAATTTTGATAAAACGCCAAGAGTGTGCCTACCAACTATATATGTCGAATTGATAGAATAACAATATCAGTAGCACATACCAAAATTCTTAATGACCAACAATCACGGAAACCGGGAAGGAAAGATCCTTCTACTCCTTCATCGATAGATCACAATCACGGAACTTCAACGCGCCTGCCGAATCCGAGTGGCTCGAGATCGCAAACGATCGATACTTCTAGGATAGGCGTTAAGGAAATACTTAATTCGCATAAAAATTTAACTACCATTACATGCAATCAAACAAAATTGATGACCATGACTTAGAGATCCGAAACTACTCAGAAAACCTTAGATTCGTCAACATTCGAGGTCGACTTACAACCTAGCGAAACAACCAATGAGGCCCTATGAAGGAATATACCGTGAAGATAGACATGTTTAATGAAATAAATATAGTTGAATATCTATATGAATAATTATATATATAATTACCCGATACATAAATCCAATTAACCAAAATTCAAAAAATCATAAATACATCGCTCTCCCCATGCCGACACCCAAGCAGAGCTCTATCGAGGTTGCGAGGATGCAACGTGGAGAGAGTTTTCAAAATAAAACTCTCACTTACGTCGTGAAATAGATTTTTAAAACTGATTAAACGATTTAAAACGTTGTCAAGTTTGAAAAACTGATTAAAATTGTGTAAAAAGGAATCGGTATATATACCTATTGTACGACCCTAACCTTGCGTGTTCTTTTTGATTTAGTAAAACAAATTTTGACCTTGGAATTCTCTGGTATATTCTACTCTTTAATTTTATTATTTTGAGATTTTATTTGACAATTTTTTCTTTAGATTTTTAATTGAATTATTTCTAATTCAAATTATTTGATTTTTATTTCATTTTCATGAAATTTTGCATTTTTTAATAAATTGTCAAATTTCGGTCAAAATCGTTGGGTTTTCGTGTTATGTTTATATTTATTTCGTGCGGATCTTATTGCATTTTGTTATTATTTTAATTTATTTTTGTGTTTATAATTTTATGTTTAATTGTTTTCTTCCTCGCATTTTGATAGGATTAGTTGACGTTTTAATAGGTTTAATTTTAAATGTGCATGTTATATTTGCATGTGTGTTACCGATTCATATAAACATTTACAAGGCCGTTTGTGCTCTGGCCCAACAATAAGATAAAAAATACGATTAATAAAAATCCAATATAATTAGTGATTCCCAATGTTTTTCAGTTCAGCGCCCCTTTTAGGCATTTTTTACTCAGCTTTATAAAATTTTAAAGTAATCAAAAATATTTTATTCAAAATTAAATAAAAATAATTATCAAATAAATTGCCCTTTATAAGTAATACTATTTTATAGTAAATCATATCATAATGTTTAATAATTTGACATGTCTTTAAAAAGCCATCGCCAATTCCTGTAGTTTTCGCTCAAAAGTGGGCAATAAACCCCTTAGGTTGGATAAAATCAAAAACTATTAAAATAGCATTAAATTGGTTTATTATTATTTGTAGTATTTATATATTTAGTTTGAATACAAATTAAAATATACTCTGCTAATATTGTTAATTTTTAATATATTTTTTTATAATAAAATATATAATATAAATAATATAAAATAAAATTAATAATATAATAAATAGTAAAAACAAAACACATCGTATTTATCGAAGACTCAACAACGTTACAACTTCTATTTATTTATTGAAAATATGAATAATGTCTGCAATCAGTCGAGCAACAAACACAGAACACAAAGAGCGCGCATCAATCAATCATATCCTCGGTAATCTCGTGAGGATTCAAAATTCCAGGAACAGAAGCTTTAATCCGTTGTTTCTCTTCTTGAGCTTGCCTGATTTCGGTCTCTTTTTCTTCCAAAAACAAATCTGATAAATCATCGCCAGCAAATTCTCGAATCTGGACTAGAAAATCCCTCATGTTCTCTCGGAATCTGCCCAAATCTTGATTGAAAGAAAACAAGCCTTCAATGAAAACTTTAATTTGAGGATCTTGGAGTTGAGGAAATGCTTGTTTGAGAAGAGCTGCGAGAGAATTCTGTACATACAGCACGTTGTCTTGGGGACTGGCCAATAGCGGCCCGTTTTGGGTGACCGATAAGTTGACGGTGATTTTCCCATCTTCAAGACATTTGAACATGGAACTCAAAATCGTGCATTGCAGAGTAAGATCTAAAAAACCCGATAAAGAAAAACTCGAGCATTTAATCAGCCAATTTACTTCCAGCATGAGAAGAATCCGTGACGACGGAAAACATATGATGCAACACCTCAAGGAAGAAGTTTTTATAAAAGACCTGTTTAGCTTCCTGTTCCATTATGGTTTCGACATTTTGCAGCAAGTTTAATAATATATTCAAACCCGTTTCGCTCACCTTAACGTAGAAAAATCTATAATTTTTTATTAATAGCAGTAAGTATATTTTATTATCTACAGATATTGTGAGGGGGAAATCAATTTCTAAAAATGATTATACTAAAAACTGGATATAAAAACGCCTTTAAAAAGAACCAATATAGTTTTATTGTGAGAATAGTATGTGAGAAGGTCAGATATATGTCAATTCCTTTGCGAAAAAATATTAAACTAATAATTTTTTAAAGTATGTCAAATAAGTAGGTCAGGGTAAAAAATGTATTTCAGGGTCGTCTAAAGGTCATAAAAATATATCAAGTTCGTTTCAATTTTAATTAAAAAGGTCAATGTGGTTTTAATATCAAATAAGTAGGTCAAGGTCATCTTAAGGTTATAAAAGTATATCAAGTTCGTAGCAAGGTTAATTAAATAGGTCAAGGTCGTTTTAATATCAAATAAGTAGGTCAATGTCATCTTAAGGTTATAAAAGTATATCAAGTTCGTAGCAAGGTTAATTAAATAGGTCAAGGTCGTTTTAATATCAAATAAGTAGGTCAAGGTCATCTTAAGGTTATAAAAGTATATCAAGTTCGAAGCAAGGTTAATTAAATAGGTCAAGGTCGTTTTAATATTAAATAAGTAGGTCAAGGTCATCTTAAGGTTATAAAAGTATATCAAGTTCGTAGCAAGGTTAATTAAATAGGTCAAGGTCGTGTTAATATCAAATAAGTAGGTCAAGGTCATCTTAAGGTTATAAAAGTATATCTAGTTCGTAGCAAGGTTAATTAAATTAGTTCAAGGTCGTTTTAATATCAAATAAGTAGGTCATATATATATAATTTTTATTTATTATGAGAATTAAAATGTACCCTTAACATAAAAAACCCAGCATTTCTATTCTTAAATAACTATAAATTGAATTTTTAAGCTGAAATGTCCTAAGAAAGACAAAATAAGTAAAGGAAATCAGCACAACAATCAATTATCATTTTATTTCCAGGTGACAATTGCTAGTAGGAATTTATTATATTATAATTATTATTTATTATTATTATTAGCTACAATTGGGTGGTATTGAGTTGGACTTATAATTTTGCAAAACCTTTACCGATTATCAAGAATAGTAATTGTGTGAATTGAATTTATTTGAAGGAATATTTCATTAGGATAAATATAAATAGCAATATTAAAGATAAGTATTCAATTCGTAAAGAAATTAAATTCACAAAACACGAAATTCTAAATAGTAATATTGACATACTAATTGGCTTTTGAAATTATTTAAATGGGAATCGGAAGGAAAAAATGTATAACTGAAATTTAACTGTCAGATAAAATTTGAATCAGTAATTTAAGATTACAAAAGCCAGCGTTATTAGATGTGGTTAAAATAAAATTTGGTTGGATTCAAATGAAAATGCAAATATTGCAAATGCCGATTTTCGTCAAAGTATGGCAAAAATTTAAAGGATGATTTAACTATCAGATAACCAGTTAATGCACAGTGAAGGATGACACATGTTTACTAGCCAAAGGAAGGGTCAAAATCATGTAGATCAGAAGAATGCGTGTTTTGAGAAATTTCAATTCGAAGTAAAAAATATAAAAATTTCGCTTCATTAGCTATCGAATCCTTTTTCTTCAAAACATATATTCAGTAGGAGATTTTAGTTTCCCGGGAAATCCTTTTTAGATTCTTGCGGTTTAGCTCATATTAAGGAAGTTGTTATCATAAAAGATTGCAATTTTGAAATTTTCAACAAATATTTCCCCATAAAAATCTAGTTCATACAATGCTTGTGAAAATTCAGAATGCATAGCCATTTAGGAACAATACAATATTTCACAATATCTGATGCGTTTTTACAGCTGACACGATAACTACTCTTTTTCTTGTCAGTAGTAGTATTTATATATGGGGACAACACCAAAAACGTCGATAAAGCAACTTTATTTATCGATTAATAAATTAAAATTTTAAAAAATAAACCTGAATGGTTAAAATATCGATCAGAAGAAATATTATTGTTTTTATAAAATAATAATAATTAATATTAATATAACATTTTCTACTAGATCTGATTCATAGTCAAATTTTGTCGAAAATATTATGTCACTTATAAAGAAATCAGAGGTGAAAAACAAAAAAGTCCTTGTAATATAATTAATATTAAAATAATGTTAATAATAAAATAATATCAAATAATAAAAATTAAAAAAAGTCGATTAAAATCCTAATTTTTGAGAAAAAATAAAAATCAATAAGATTAATGTAATTTAAATGTTTTTAGTATTTAACTTAATTTAAGAAATTTTTTTTCAAAGTTAAACAAATTATTCATCATTAAGCAATACAAAGTTCGATTTTTATATAACATTAAAAAAACATTAAAATTAGAAGATAATAATTAATAATAAAATTCAATGAAAAATACATCGGCACATTTCATTGTGACAACGGAACATAGCAAATTATGAAGCCTCCCCCACATATTTATCGTTGATGTTTAATATATCGATTCAATTGTAAATTGTGTTAAATTTAAATATAACCGAATGTGTAGAAAAATAAAATCGATATTTACCTGTCTCATCGTGTGTTTCACCGCCCAAATAATCGAATCGAGAAGCAATTTGAATTTTTCCGCCGGTAAAACTGTAAATGCGATGAAGCTTTTCTGGTTAACGGCTTCAAGAAGCGTGAAAAAATTCGTTCGATGTTCTGGATATTCTTCCATATCTTTATTGATCATGTTCAAGGTGCATTCGAAAACCGCATCCAAAATCGTCGGTATGTGCTCATTGATGTGTTGATGCAACCGGTTGATAATCGTTGCAATCGAACTGAGCACTTCCGGTTCCCTAGCCGGGGCAATGTTTCGTTGATAATCGAACAAAATGGCGTCGAGCATCGGTGGAATAAAATTCTCGGCCACCATTGCAGGATCAACGGACTTTTGAACCCAACTCGAAATGATTTTTAAAGCTTCTTTTTTCACTGCTCGCATTGCACGAATAACCGGTTGCTTAGCAACTTGCTCTCCGTGATTAGTAACAGCAATATTGATATTTTCCGAAATCACCTTGTACACATTGAGCATATCCATATAAATGTGACTCAACTGCTGGACATATGAAGCCCCAAGAGATTTGCAGGCGCTATAATTGGTCTTCAGAATATTGACGATTTGTTTAACGACATCTGGATTTTGAAGAATCTCAATATTTTCATGGGCCTGCGTGATGATATCGTCCCATACTTGGTTTGGAAGGTAAAATAGTTTATTGATCAATTCACTCTGTATAACTGTGTCGGTCTCAGCGGCAACGACCATTCCCATTGCCTCATAGAACGTGTGGACTTGTTGTGGATGCAAATCGCTAATTATGTTGTTTATTCCGCCGAGGATCTCATCGACAAACGTATACATTTCACCGGACTGTAGCGTTACGAATTGTCGGCGACATTTAACGGCGATTTTAATGAACGTGTCACAGGCCATGTCTTGTACGCCGTCGTGAGTTTCATGCATGAACTCAAATAGTTTCGTTATAACGGTTTTCAAAAATCGCCAATGGGCTTTTAGAAATCTCGGATATTGCCCGACAACATACATGATATTACTGGCAACTATGGCTTTGTTGTCTTTGCCACGTTTTTGCTCACATAGACTCAACAAATCTCGGATGGCAACGACAAGAAATCGTCGCTCATCATCCTCATGCATTGAACCGGAAATACTACCGATAGCCCAACAGAGAGTGTTGAGATTTTTCCATGACCACTCTGAACCGTCCATTTGTTTACCCAATTTATCAGTCATAATCTGATCTGTATCCTGAGAGAATTCGTTAAAAAGCAGAATAACAACATCATTAAAATTGATGAGAAAAACCAAAAAAACAATAAAAGTACAGCTTGAAATAGAAATTAGAATGACATTCCCATTAATAATTTAAAGCATCAGCAATTCATCATTTAAATAGATATAAATTTCAGTTCTGGAACAATAGATGAATATCAAAGTGATTGAATATACGCTTTTCTCGGAAAAAACTCGAGATCACATTCAAATTTTCTACGTGTCAATAAAAGAGCAAAAGAAACTTCTCACAAATCGCATTGTAACAGATGTCAAATCCGGTAAGGTTCTCAACTCCAACTCCGAAACAAAATATATGAATCAATACAGTGGAATTAGCAATTTACAAAACAAAATTCGAATGGAAATCAAATCGGAATTTTCATTAACAAGTCAAGATTTAATATATTCTCCCAAGGTGACTATAGCGAGAAAAAATTACAATTCCTGGGCTCGCAAGAAATCAAATTTATACAGCACAAAATCCGCGAAAATATCATGAGGTTTTCCTAAGGAGTTTTATTTGAAAAATAAATTTATTATTAAGCTCAGAAAAATCGATTTTTTGTGGTATTAAAGTGTTTCAACACGAGATATTCGATATTTTAATTGCAATCTTTATGTTTGGCACTATCGATTTTTTATAATACATCATTTTTTCTAAAGTAATTTAATTTTATTCCATGTTCCTTTTGTAGCTGAGATATTTACACCGTTTAATAGTTTGAAATGAAAATAGTTATTATTGGATCATTATATTCATCGGGCCTTCCATAATTAATAAAATGAAAATCAGCATAGAAAGATCGATTATTATAATTATCATCTTTTTACACGAGATAAGGAATATTAACTAATAACCCATACAATACGAATTTAGTGGAAATATATTTTGCACTATTGATTATTTAAAGATTAAAATTATCAGCACTTTCGGTTGCCTAAATTACAGATAGCAAAAAGTGGAAAAATAATCAGTTTAGAGGAACGAAAGTTTGATATTTATGGTATGTTACTGCAGGAAACGTTATTCATCCCATCGCACCATTTCCACTTTCACTGGGTTATACTATGATCATAAATGTCATCGATCCAGATGGAAACTGCGGAGGTAACGAGATGGTTCGATTAGTCTTGCCCTTTCTATACTCATGTATAACGATGGATTCCCCATCTTGTTGACTTGAGAAACCACTGCCAAGCTCCTTATGGGTCAAGGATAGAGTTGATGAAGAATATGAAAGAAAAGGTTCACATTATTCCTGACAATTTGTAGCAGACAAAATAAGTAAAGGAAATCAGCACAACAATCAATTACCATTTTATTTCCAGGTGCCAATTGCTAGTAGGTATTTTGTTATTAGTTTAGCCATAAGAAAGGATTTTTAGAAAATCCGACAAGGATTAACAGGATTAACGGAAACTGTAAGTATAGAAAGTGAAAGTTTAGAAAGCTGAATAGAACTTGAAAAGGTTTAGATAGGGTAGAATAACGATATTATTCATCAGTTTTGCATTTTGGTACAGAAAATAGAAGTCTGTTATATATAATGAGGCCACATAAATCGAGCAGGAGTCCGTGGAAAGCTTTGAAATGAAAATAATAGGATTATTATTTATTTTCGAGCTTATCCATTCCTCCTTTGCACTGATTGGTTAGATTCGGTCTTTTAGAAATAGCTGTTGATTATTGCGAAAATTTTCACCATTTAGTCTTAGTGAAGGTCAGAAACAATAAAAATTAATCCAATAATAAATTATATCGTATATTAGATTGCTTTGATAAAAAACGTATCGCTTTCTTAAAGCATTTAGAACGTAACTCAATCAATTGCACGGTGTGACAGTAAAAAATGACGGGTAACATAAAAATATCGTAATAAGCCCCAAAAACTTATCATTTAAAACCACCATTTACAGTCAACTTCATTAGAGTTGATTTTATTTTTCTGTTTTTTCATCCAATGAAATTAATTTAAAATATAAAATCGTCATTTTTTGTTTAATATAAAGAAAAATGAAAATAAAATGAATTGATATTGTTTGTGAAGCACAACGGGAACAGAATTTCCAATAAATATAGTATCTCTGCTGAAAATGAATGGAAAGAATCCATATTCAGTGGGAGGTCACAATCAGGTAATTTATTCTCATTTATACATCTTTACCATGCAATTTCAAGAACTAAATTTGGATTTCACTCTTTGATTATATGCCCGGACCCATTGTACCCTCTGTTCCACCAGGCATCCTTTCGCTTATAAACTCGTTAAAGCGAAAATATCGCAGAGATAACAGCTTTGAATAACTTCAGTTGATAAAAGAATAGAGTGGAATAAGATAGAAAAATAATCAATTGATTTCCAGCATGTTTAAATGGCTATCTCATTATTCTACAGTCAATTTGTAATAAAATAAATCCAATTTTATCTGAAAATTGTTCTCATATTAAATCAATATAATGATAATTAAAACCGCTAAAAATGTAATAAATTCAGATCGAAAATAGAAGCTAATTCATTGATTTAGATGTATATTTCTCATAAGGCACAAATTTCCCCATTAGTATTCTGGATATTTCTAATTTAAACATATTAAACAAAAAAATTAGTGCAATGCGCCCAGAATCAATATTTTCCAATTAAAATAATGTAATCATTCTGAATAATTGCAATACAAAATGATGAGATCATTGTTTTTTTAACAGAATTAATATAGCACTCAAAATTTCCGCTAGAAAAAAAATCAATAATACTAACATGATAATCCAAATGAGTCAAATAAACCAAGCATTCTCTCATGTTCTTATACAGGTTTATACTGTCGGTATCTTTCATGAATTCCCGGACAACTTCTCCTTGCTCATTCTCGACAACGAGCACTTCTTCGGGTCGAGCCATTCGAGAAATCATAATTTTCCTCAGCTGAAATCCCAATTAATCCATTGATATTGAGCACATATGAAAGAACTTACCCTACTCAATATCGGGGCATAGAATAGATTTCTCTGGGGAATATCGATATTGTGTTGGTTCATGTTGTAATTCATTTCCTGGTTTTGTCGGTATAAATCTGAAACAATATGATTCCACAATTCGAGGCAGATTTTGAATATTTCCGTTTCCTCGACCTCCGATATGTTAAGCATATACTCAAATGCGTCATTTAGCTGAGATCGCAAATTCTCTTTCGATTCGATCAACTGCAAATGATTCATGAACAAACTGGAATAGAATAATGACATGTTTTGGATGAATTTCTGTTCATCGTCTTGTCCGTACATGTAAGCCTCTTTGATATTAGTTTGTGGGGCTAACATCTAAGGCAAAAATACCAGGTAAAATCGACTTAATTCCCAATAGATTATTCTCTTACTTCTTTCAAAACGTTTGTGGTATTCTCGAAAATGTCGATAAAAACATTGACATACTCACTACCGGACACGTTGGCTAAATATAACAAAGAAATAAGAAAATCCGAATGTTTTGTAATATTTTTAATATTAACCAATCATTTTCTAGGATATAAGTGTAAATTTTGAAATTCATTCCTTCTTAGAATAGTAAGAATAAGTTTTACTGCTTAGGATCGCTTAATGTTAAAAATTGTTTAAATACATTCTGTAGGATCAATAATTTTATTATCCAACATTTCACCTCTAAGTACGAACGTAATATGTGATATGAATTCAATGTTCTTGTTGGATTGCCGTATAATATGGTAGTTTCCATTGCTAGGAATTATTAAGCGCTAACATACCGATGTGATATCAGCACGTATTTTTCGGGCTTCTTTTTACTCCTATTCGTCCGATGGAGCTGAAACTTTGTGAAAAGACTCATTGATAATGCCAATTAGTTTTAATAAGTTTTGTTGTCGTGCTCACACATACTAACACATTGAAAGTGCGTTTATAGTGCAAAAACTTTAATTTCCAACCGCTTTTTGAAATTTGAAACAGTAAGATTTATCCGAAAAACACTGCTTTTATTGTGATTATGTTTTGAAATCCTAAATCTAGATTACACGGACTTGTATATACAATTAGGTACACATCTCTGTCAGCTCTAACAAAATCCGAAGTCAGTTTAAGAGAGCAGGGATAAGTGCAGAAGCAGGAGATACAAATCAACCAATTACCACTCGGTGAACAGAACTTTGGAATCCTTTGTCAATTTTATAAGTTAAATGGTAAATGATGACTTTTGTCGGTTAGATAATTCCAAAAATGCTAGTACCGGCATCGATGTGTTATGCTCCTCTCTACGGTAACTCCTATTATGTCTTAAGCTCCAATAAACAACGCTTTAGTTTATGTTATTGATTTCATTTAACATTTCATTTACTATGCCTTTTTGTGGAAATGAATGTACAGTTTATTGTTTAGCCGTTTCCAACTGCGTTATCATTACGTAATAGATGATGTTTAAGTAAATCTGACTCAAACAAAACAATCCTCAATCTGTCTGCTAAACGTAATCGCTTGTAATGATTATTCAATAAATGTTGGGGAGATGTTGGGTTTTGATAATTAAAATATACGCTTGTTATAGTAACTTCAAACGAAAAATTAGTGAGATTTGATTGGTTTATTAACAGAGCATTGCAGAAATTATAATGTGTTGTAGAGTCTAGCAGAAATCACATCATATCCAATTAAAAGTTGATTTAAACAACTTCATAGGAAACTGAACAAAAGTTCAGTCCATTATTGTGGTTTAATACCTCTTTTAACGTTAATGGTATATTATTATGTTTTATATTTTTGTTACAAATTTGAACAATTTCAAACATTTGAAGTTATATTTCTTATATTTTAAAGGCGTGGCATAGAGATCAATATTATATGATAGTTTGAGGGTTTTACACATATATTTAAAGTGATAACTGGATCGTGGAATGCTCCAGGGTGATCTTACAGCCATTGAACCACGGCATATCAAAGGAATTAGATAAATGAGGTAATTTAGTTCTGAAATCCTGATGCGGTGTAATGAGACGTAACGATTTACTTTGGGCGGGAAATTTAATTAAAATGTTGCTCAATCATGATGTCTTTCTCCATAATGTATAATACAGAATATACTATGACTTTTCGTCAATTTGTATATGGTGTGGATGATTCAAACTTGAAACGTTGCGTATATTATAGAAATTTTATAATGTCCCAATCGACAGGAAACAAAATTTTAATTTATTCAAAAATGGCTCCGTTAAAACAACGTTCAGTGATTAATGAATAATTTATATTGAAATTGTAGAATTTAAATTAATTCACAAAATAAGTATTAAAATTTTTAAATTAGTTTACCCATTTCTGTTAAACATTGCAACGTGACATTCCTAAACATCGGAACGTTGAGAAACTTTGTTATTAAAGTCTGATTGAGATTTGTTTCGAAAATGTATCCCAATGGTATCCAATGCATAAATTTCAATAATGTTTCCAGAGTCGACACGACAAGCATAGCATTTTGAGAATGGAACAACACATATTGACACAATTGGAAAATATGAGAGAATTCACTACACATTGAGTCTTTCAAATGTTTTATTTTCGTTTGTGTCATTTGACCGAGCGAGAAATCAAACACTTCTTCACTCAGCAATTTCATAATAACCATGTTATTTTGACACAATGCCTCATTGCTACGACTACTGCCAACAATATCTTGAATGAATGTCGGCCAATTTTTAGGCCATTCATGTTTCAGTATCTAAAATTAAATAAAAAATATTTATAATTGACTCTAAAATTATATTTTTAAATTTATAAAATTAATTTTATTTAGAAACTACAATTTTGAAAAAAAAATTAATTTAGTCGGTAATTTATAAAATCGCAATTGATATTTGACATCACCTACCTGAACTAAAATCATATTAAGCTTTCCTAGATAAACTTTTTCATTTTCCAACATTTGCATATTACTAGATGTCTTAATTATTAATCCTACGATATACTTTTTAATCCCTAAAATAGAATTACTATTTTAAAGTTCCACATAGATCCTCACCTTCACATTGTACTCTTGGCAAAACTTTCCATTTACATTTAATAACATTTTCTAAAATTTGCAAAGCGTAATATTTTGTTTGTTGGTTATTGCTGCATTCAAGAATCGAATCAACGCGAATCCAAGCGTCAGGATGCTCTTTTAAAGTAGTTAAAATCTTTTCCGCCATCTTTTGTTCAGAACCAGTCCCTGTATACATACAATCGACAACAGCATCAAGAAGACTTATGTCAAGTTTTTGAGTAAAGTCTAACAGTTGAGAAGCCGTATTTTCATTTATGGCCATTGGTGACATTTGCTTTCAATTAAACTACCTAAAAATATTAAAAATTAAATAACTGTAAAAACACAGAAATAATTGGCAAGTCTTTTAATAACTTACAAAATAAGTATTAATTTATCAAAAAATATGACTTCTGGATTGCTTAAAAATAATGATAATTTAAACAAAACTAATTTAAATAATGCAACTGGCATAAAAATTTATTGAATTAATAAGAGTTTTAATTAAAAATTTACAGTTGAACAATTATGAATTATTAAACAGCTTTTAATCAAATAAAATTAAAATTTGCTTTAAAATGTTAAAAAATACTCGAAAATAATTTAGAATATAACTTTAAGTTCTTATGAGTTTAGTCCAGTATGTGTAACTTATTGTTCCTTTTGGAATTTATTGTTAAATCTGGGTGGAGTCTAGTGTCAATACCATGAGGTGGTCTTTCTTATAAACTTGGAATCCTTTCGAAATAAGGTATTTGCTGACTTTTTCCATCACGTTTGTTTTTTCTGGCATTAGACATTCTATACAGGGGTTAAATGTATGTTCTTGAATCTCAAGTTCTTTATTACAGAGTCTGTACATGGTGTTCATTTTTTCTTTAATCCTATTGGTGTTGTAATATAAGCTTATCGTATAATTTTGGGCTTTGATCAGAAAAAAATATTGATTATTATTTAGGGCATGGTGTGTAGTAAGTATGATGATGACTTATCTCTTCCTTTAGTCTTAGTGATGTGACCTAACCTTTGGACCCATTGATCAGCATACCATTCGTTAGTTAGGTTATGCATTTTATCAGATGTTTCCTTAAGAATTAGCGGCGTTATGGTATCTGAGTAATTTATCCTCTTGATCATCCTGGTTGGTTACAGGGTTTTGAAATTTGTTTGAATCAACCTGTGGTTGCCCCAGTAACGCCATACAAAATTTTTCTAACTGCTACTTGGCACCCGTTGCTAGGCAACGTTGGTAATGTGTTCAATTGGTGGATTGTCCGCAAAAATTGAGTATTATTGCTAGTACTGTAATTGCTTGGACAACCCTCGGGTTCACGAGCTGTCGATAGAAGACCTATGCTCGCTTTGGTCTGTCCCCTGTATAAAGAAGTTCATGATCGGGTGTGGAGAGATGGTTTGAAACCATGATGCGAGTGTTCACGTAGTATCTGTATGTAAGTACATCTAGGAAATAATCTAACTACAAGTGCAACTAATTTATTGAAATCAACACCATGTATAATTAACGCGAGTCAATGGGGTGGATTTGGAGGTTGTGCTGCTCAGCGTCGAGCACGCTCTTTGCGTCCCGGCCGACGATTATTTGATGGAGTGATAGGTTGATCCACTGATTGAGTACTTTTCTGCGGCATCTGTGATGGGGTGAAGATGAGCGGGTATGTTACCGCTTCCCCCTCTCGACAGACCGCTAGAGCGACCTCTAATCCTCTGATCTGGGTGCGCAAGCTCTGATTGAGCTGCCGCTCTTCTGTCCAACCTTTCTGTGCCGCCGTGAGTCTGTGATAGATAACTTTCGTTTTTGCTGGATCTGACCAAGTTGCCTTTATTTGCTGTATCTCTCGGGTCATTTGGATAATTTGGGCAAGCAGATCCGCATTTGACCGCCTCGCGTGATCCAGCTCGATTTGTAATAATTGTAGGGAAGACATCAACTATAATAAAAGAGAATCTTTAAATTTCTTATTGACTCAATTAAATCATAATCCGATCATTTAAACAAAATTTGGAAACGAATCTAATTATAAAGAAGAATAACACAAACGACTTTTAAATTCAAAACCATTTACAACATAGCACTGTAATTATTGTCTTTATTCCTTGACGAGGGATCAAGATTCTTCGGGAAAATGTCTCTTTAGGCTTTTCTTCAGCGCCGCCACTGGATAGGGCCGTCGGGTATCGCGGACTGGGCGAGGTGGATATGCCTCCGCGATACGCCCGACGTGGATGTCCTCCTCTACGTTCGCGAGATACATCCGGGCTTTTATCACATTGAGATCCACTTGCTCCTGCACCCTTTCCCAATGAGTGAGGAGATTCCGAGCATGCTCGTAGGTCTCTTCGGCCGGATATTGTTGACCGGCGAGTCCGCAAGGGTCCGTCTCGAAACCCAACAGTCGCCACGTGGTAGGATATGACCACTGTGGTCGAAGTTTGTTGATGATATCTGCAGCTTGTGGTGCCTTCCTCGGGTGTTTTTCGTTAGTGGCTTGGGTAGTAGTCCAGTCGAGTGGCATGATCTGAAACGATATTGTGAATAAACCATTAAGTACGTAAAATTTGAAATGAAATTTATCTGCACGGTTTGATGTTCGTTAGTTATTTTTGGAAGTGTTATGGTGAAATAATTATTAATGGGGTCGGTGAAAGAAGAACATCCATCGGAATTCGTAATGGTTGTTGGTTGTTCCGAAATTGTTAACACTCGCGAATTAAACTCTTTATCAAACGGCCATAGAGATCTTTCTTATGACAATCAATACGCTGTAATCTATGGGTATTTCAGGCTAACTTCTGGTTCATAGACTAAATAACACCTCTCATAATCAAGATATCGAATTTATTTTGTACCTAATTAACCGGTGATCGGTGCAATGTTTGAGGGACGAAGTGTGTCGGGGTATCTAGGAATTATTCAATGTAAAAGCGTTCAAACCATCATTCTAATTTATGCAAGTAGTATCCAGAAGCGCGAAGGGAATAACCTATTTCTCGGATTTTCAAACGTTCACGAGTATTCTTATTTAGAAGACTCGGGGGGGGGGCGGAATGAATTGATAATTTGGCGTAATCCTTTTGGAAGTTAATATCCGATTTGGGTAATATGCTAATATGGGTGATTACAGTTAACTAAATGGTTAATTCTCGTTTAGAACTAGGTTATGAGAGATTATTATTCATTACCGTTTTGTAGTTTTAAACTTGAAATAATTTATTTACATAAAAGGGATCTTGTAAATTTATAATTCGATACGATAAAGATTGTTGATGGTCTATCGTGATAGCGGTGCGTTTCCGTTGGATAAATTTGCACGTTCGGAAGTCGTCGTCAATGATTAACCGGATTTCCGGTTAAATGGAATTTTGATTGATTGTCAGTTAGTTTTAACTTATGTTTGGCGGTAATTAATGATTCTAACTTAGTCAGGATGTTATTTTGCTAGTCGGTATTATTCGAGTGTATTTTAGTGGATTGGCATGATCTCGTTGTGAAATTTTTGACATGATTCAATATCCGGTATATTACGCCGACTGGTCAATTCGATACGTCTCTATGTCATGGAATTCTTATTCAATTCGAATGGGTTGGAATCCTGGTTATATTGTCCGATTTATTTCGAAATTTTGGAACGGTTTACTACTTCTATTTGTTGGATTTTAACTTTCTCGGAATGTTTGCTGTACTTCCATTATCGCTATTGGATTTCTGCTAATGATTAACTTATTACTTCGACGTTAACAATTGAAATACCTTTATTTTATGGATGCTAAACGGGTTCAGATTAGTAAGCCGATTTCTGTATGATTTTATTTGGTTCGTATAATACATTGTTAGTCGTTTGGTTTAATCTTACAGGGAGATAGTCGTGGGAATTCTTGGTTCTCAAACTGTTTTGGGGTTCTCATCAGTAGTCAAACAAATACTATCGTCAAGTTAATTTTATTTTGTCTCACAACGACTTAAGCTATTCACTTCTCTGATTCCTATCAATGTCGATTTGATTTCCTCCTCTTAACAATGATGTAAATTTTAACTTCTATAACGGTAATCTTGTGTTAATAAACAGATATTTATTTTTCATTTACAGATTTATTTATTTCTATCTTTAAAATTTTAATTAACAAATTACCCATTTTTAATCAAAAATTTCCGTATTTCTAACCAATCAAACATTACCTTAACAAGTTATTTAAATTTTTAATCCATGATTTATTTAATTTTTATTAATGATTACACTAATTCTAAGCGATGAGTTACTTCGTTTTCAACCAACTGGTTACTTTGGTGCGAAGCGATGAATGAATTTACTTTGATTAATAAATTTCCTTAGTTTAACCACTGAATTTATTTTTAATCAACGAGTTAATTTACTTTTAACCTATTTTAATTACTCCAATTGTACCCCATGAATCCATATTAATTTACAGAAAAGTTTGTTTCCTAAATCAATGCTTTTCCTTTCCTTTTGAATTTATAGTTATTTTAATTTAATTCAACGATTGGTATTAATTACAATCCCTCGAATTGCTTAATTTTTCTTTAAAGTTAGTTAGATCGATACCTTATTTTAAGCAATAGTCTACTTTATTTTAATAAATGATTTAAATATTTTTAATCAAAGCTTTACTTTACTTTTACTCAAAGATTTACTAATTTATTTTTATTCAAATTACTTTAATTTTGATCAATGGATTAACTTGATTTAATCAATGTGATATTTTACTCCATAATCGTAAATTTTAATCAATAATTTAATGGAATCAATGAATTACTTGTTAAATGATTTTACTATTTTATTCATTTCAGTATACCGATGATTAATTTACTTCTAATTTAGTTATATCAACGATTTCAAGTTAATTTATTCCCGTACCCTTTCCCTTTAATAGACCTTAGACGCATTTTGTGTTTACATTATATTTACTAAGTGCCCACTGGACTACTCGGTGTGATGATTTTGAGCCGTGTGTAATATAATTTTAGGTCGAT
Organism: Schmidtea mediterranea; assembly: GCA_022537955.1. NCBI lineage: Eukaryota > Metazoa > Platyhelminthes > Tricladida > Dugesiidae > Schmidtea > Schmidtea mediterranea. The sequence goes on from CM039681.1 coordinate 46,298,947, forward strand.
TTTACAGAAATGAGAAACGAGGGAGCAGCCAAAAGACTTCTTCCTTATTTCTCGTTTCTTCTATATGGATAATTTTGACGTTACGACCCCTGCGTTCCGCACGCTAGGTCTTCACGGGTACATATCATTGACGATTTTCCACGCTCTTACACAAGTCTGTACTATGTATATTTTACTATCTTGCAATATGTATCGGCTGTGGGCCGGAAAAATTTCGACAGATTTAATTTTAGTTTATCAAATATGAAAACAATTTATAAATATCAAAAATCTATTATTAAAAAACAATATACAAAATTACTTGCAATCAATACATAAATAAAAGCATAAAATTGCATCTTCCCCACGCCGACATCCAAGCAGAGCTCTACCGAGGTTGCGAGGATGCGACGTGGAGAGAGCTCCAAATAAACTAATTCTTACCTAAAAGTAAGTTCTAAATATAGATTTTTAAACAAAATTCTAGATCAGAAAATGATTTCTAAAACTGTTTTCAAAATGGTTTTGTTTTTTTTAATGTGAAAATGGATCGGTAATAATATAATTTAAAAATAAAATAATAAAATAATTGACTTGATTAAAACAAACAATTAAATTTAATAATAATATAATTTAAAAATAAATAAATAATAATATTATTGACTTGATTAAAACAAAAAATTATAGTATATAAAATAAATAAAATAAAATAAAAATAAATAAATAATATTATTGACTTGATTAAAACAAAAAATTATAGTATATAAAATAAATAAAATAAAATAAAAATAAATAAATAATATTATTGACTTGATTAAAACAATATTCACTTCATTAAAACAAACAATTAAATTTAATAATAATATAATTTAAAAATAAATAAATAATATTGACTTGATTAAAACAAAAAATTATAGTATATAAAATAAATAAAATAAAATAAAAATAAATAAATAACATTATTGACTTGATTAAAACAATATTCACTTCATTAAAACAAACAATTTAATAATAATAATATAATTTAAAAATAAAATAATAAAATAATTGACTTGATCAAAACAAACAATTAAAGTATATTAAATAAAAATAAATTAAATTAAAAATTTATATTATAAAATTTGATGAGTCATCCAATGACCTTGAATGAGTCATTGTCTTAAAAATTTTTTGTACTTTTGGACTAGGAGTGGGATGTGTCACATCCAGCACATGTCACATCCAGCACAGTACCCCCCCCGCTGAGAGAAAATTTTTCTAAGTCCAAAAGTACAAAAAATTTTTAAGACAAAGACCATGACTCATTCAAGGTCATTGGATGACTCATCATATTTTTTCAAGGTCATTTAAACAAAGACCATGACTCATTAAAGGTCATTGCACGACTCATCAATTTTCCAAGGTCATTTAAACAAAGACCATGACTCATTTAAGGTCATTGGATGACTCATCATATTTTTTCAAGGTCATTTAAACAAAGACCATGACTCATTCAAGGTCATTGGATGACTCATCATATTTTTTCAATGTCATTTAAACAAAGACCATGACTCATTCAAGGTCATTGCATGACTCATCAATTTTCCAAGGTCATTTAAACAAAGACCATGACTCATTCAAGGTCATTGGATGACTCATCATATTTTTTCAAGGTCATATTATTTTTAAACATTTTTAAATTTAAATTTACTACTTATAAAAATAAGTAGTATATATTTTGTAAATTTATTTTATTATTATTAAATTAAATTGTTTGTTTTAATCAAGTCAATTATTTTATTATGATTATTATTATTAATAATATTATTAATATTATTATTAATATTATTAATATTATTATTAATATTATTATTATTATTATTATTATTATTATTAATATTTTTTATTTTTATTATTATTATTAATATTATTATTATTATTAATATTAATATTATTATATTTATTATTATTATTATTATTATTATTATTATTATTATTATTATTATTATTATTATTATTTTTACTATATAATGAAAACCTACCGAGGTTGCAAGGATGTGACGTGGAGAGAGGGCTCCAATATAAATATTTCTCACCTAAAAATTAAGATTCTGAGGGTAAATTTTTAAACAGAATTCTAAATCAAAATGATTTCAAAAATGGTTTTTAGTTTGAAAATGGTCTTAAAATGGTTAAGTTTAATGTGAAAATGGATCAGTATTTATACCTATTTTCTGTCCCTAACCTCGCATGTTAAATTTGATGCAGTAAAACAAAATTCGACCTTGTTATTTTCTAGTGAATTCTATTCTTTAATTTTATTATTTTTTGATTTATTTTACTAATTTTTCATTTAGAATTTTTATTGAATTATTACTAATTCAAATTTTTTGATTTAAGTTTCATTTTCATGAACTTTTATTAATTTTTCAATTTTGTCGAATTTGTTGTGTTTTCTTGTTATGTTTTGTGTTGGTATCGTGCGGATCTTGGTGCGTTTTGTTATTATTTTAATTTATTTTTATGTTTATTATTTTATATTTAATTCTCTTTTTTTCTCATATTTGATAGGGTTTACTTGATGTTTCAATAGGTTTTATTTTAAACTTGCTTGTTATATTTTCATGTGTGTTACCGATCCATTTAAACATTCCTCAAGGCCGTTTACGTTCTGGCCCAACAATCCATTATATATAACAATTTTTCTTATGATATTAAAATTTGCAATAAGTTTTACTGGATCAACGTGTGGGAGTTTGAGAAAAGAGTTTGAGGAACCCTTTTTTCTCCTTTTATTTCTAGATTTGGGAATTTAAAGGATAGGTCAAGGTCAGTTATCTGATTTGGGAATCTAGCTTTTGTGGTTTGTATCATTTCCTCCTTAATAAACTCCCTTATTTTGACGTCCCTAGATTTTAGCATTTGTATTAGGTGGACTATACTTTGAAGTAAATATTCATCTACGCTTTTAACCAAACTTAATCCCCCAAGTTTAGAGTTGGCGTAAATGAAATTGTTATTTAGGTTTTGGTAGATATATTGGAAGTACCTTTAATTTTGCGTTTGATTTTCTGATCATAGTCCTGTTGCTTAGCTCTAGTTTGTACTATTTTATTCTTATTACTATCTGACACCATGTGGTTTATTGTGCTGATTCTAAAGATAAAGACAAGTCAAGAAAGTATGAAGGTCTAATATGCCTGTAGTTTTTATGCTGGGTGTAGGTCAGAAGTCATTAATTTTTTAGTGCCACTTAAAGCTTTGTCTTGTGAGTAGGCTGTGCTGTGCTACGTTTTATATATACTATTCTCATCTATAATTTTGTATGTTTTAATTGTATAATTTAAGTGATGTGTCAGTGTGGCTCTTTTTAAGTTGAAAATAGCCGCATTTGCTCGGTCTAAATCTTAGTATGTCCATGTCAGTATATTTAACTATATTTAATCATATCACTAATTTGCTTCCTAGTCTTAGATATAAATATGATGTTGTCGGCGTATGACATCATACTAATGTTGTGGTCATTAATAATTAGTGAGTGTTCATGTAGGATGTTTTTTGATAAGTAATATATGAAAAGGCTAAAGAGAGTCATTGACATGATGCACACTTGTTTGACAACGTTATACACTTTTAGTTGTTGTGTTTTGTTACTTCCTCCCTCATATATCTTGAAAAAATCTTTAAACATACTTATATTAAAATTTATGGTTTTTTCTAACTCAGTTTCAATATCGACAAAGTATGCCAGATCAGGTCATGGGGATGTTTACAAAGGCATTAGCGAAATCTAACCAGACTATAATAATTTCAAAGCCAATTCTGACTACCCATTCCTTTCCCAGACAAATAACTGTGTTGTGTTCGGCGCATCTATCATGGATGCACACTCACTTCTGGTTCCCAAATAGATCTTTTCAAATATACACATTCCATTTAAACTTAGAAAATCTTTGCATACTTTTCAGAGGTATATTTAGCAAGTTTAATTGATATACTATTTGTAATACTATACATTGATGACATTCTTATCGGTTTCAAAGACACTAAAACTCATAAATATGACTTAGATGCAGTTCTCAGCACACTAAACAAGCAAATTCCACAGGCAACAAGGATAAGTGCTCACTTTTTGAAGAAGTCCGTTTCTTAGGTTACTGTTTTTCTCTGGAGTTGTATATCGTGAGGAGTGTGCACCACTAACCCGTTCGAGGTTAAGGTCAATGTCATATAACATGATAAATCAAGGTCATTAATGGTTGAATTTCATCCTTTCTTCCGCTTTCTTTGATTTGATTGTTTCATATATGAATACTTTGAGTAGTGAGTAATCTGCACTACAGATTCAATTTAAAATCCTCGACTATGGAAAAATGGTAAGCGGGACCTTTACCATTTCATAAACATTTATGGAAGACCCCTACTGTTTTTTTACGATACCCTCCCTACTTTTTTAAATTTAAAGTTTTTCAAATTTATGATTATACAATTTTCAATTTTTAAAAAGTTGATTACGTCATTATTATTTTACATAAAAGCTATGTTTGTTTTACTAAGCAATTATGCAACACCAACTTTTATTAAAGTGGTTTATTACATAAATTTAAAAACATTTAAAAACCATTTATTTGTGGTCATTGTCACATTTATTTAGAATTGTCGATTTCTATAGTTGTCATTTTTTATGCTTGTTTTAATGAACTGGTTACTGAATCACCATCTCAAAAATTCAAAATTTTTGCATTATGTTTTAAGTTTTTTCACATAGTTCTAAAGCACGTAGATTTTCAATCAAATAATGTATATACAATGTATAATTATCTACAAAATTTCATATTATTTTTAAAGTAATGTTTAGACTTTCAGGCACATTTTCAAAAATCTATTGTTCTAACAAAACAAAAAAAGACATATTTAAAAACAACATTTTTTAAAAATATATTAAAATTCCAGTGAAATTCGATCACTTACTAATTTTCGAATTGGCAATATCACATCTTTGTTCTTCATTTTATTTCTCTTTATTGAAATATTTACAAACCAGTGTCATAAAAACAGAAATTTCGATTGTTGATGGATATATTTTCATTGCAACTTAGATTCTTATTGATTTTCCTTAACACTTAATTTACTGCAGAAACAACTTCTTTTGTTAATTGTGCATTGAAACTTGAATATTACGACTTGATAAATTTGAATGCATTTAAGAATTCATTTTGATTTCATTTACTTAAAACTACATCTTAATTTATGATACATTTGAACTTTTTCAACATTTTGTTTACTTTCTTCAATTATTTTCTTATTTGTAATTGTTTCTTTGAATTTTGTCTCACCAAAAACATTCTTCTTGTTATTCATTCTCAAAATAGCGAATGCAATGACTTTTCATCTCTCTTGGAAAATAAGGTATGTAATCAATCAAATAATGTATCATATAAAAATGAAATAAAGTAAAAATACTATTAAAATTTATTTTAAAAATATTTTAAACTATTACCAACAAATAAAAATATTAAAAATAAAAAATATCGTACTGTCACAAATAAACATTAAGACAAATCAAAATAAATGTTTTTTATATTATAATCTTTATTGTAACAAATCTTCTTCATCATCATCTGTAAAATGTGGATGGTACAGTAATTTTTCACATGGATAAATTATTGGTAGCAACACCTCATAATCTTCGACTATAACCGTACCACCACCCCTTGTAATACTCATACGCATAGCTTTTATTTTTAAGTACCTAATTGAGTTTATGATCTTTATTTGTCAAAGCTCTTTTATTATTTATAACACTAAATAATTTATGATTCATTTTCATAATTCTAAATTGTGGTTCAGTATAAATTTCATTATTATTATAACAATTTAAAACGACTGATGTGTTAGTCTTTCATTGTAACCCCCTTCCTTTTCATACAATTTTTATCCTTTTTCATACTGTAAAAGTTAGACCTTAATCATATATATTCATCATATCCCAGCCATTACTCTCGTCTTTAAATTTGCCTATTAATGAGTCAAGGTTTGATCTATATAATGAATGTGTTTTCGCATAATTAGATGTGTCTAATAATTTATTCCTTATGATTGCTGTTAAAAGAGTATTTTTATCTTCAATTTTTTATTTATAGGAAAGGAACCTGTGCAATATGTTTCCAACTCAATATACTGAAGTTGGTACATACGCTACTTTGATAAATTCAAAACTGTTTGACCAATATAACTTGGCCTATTTAATCATATTGTGATGGTTCAATTTATTTATTATTCGTTTTAATTGTGTGTTGGGTTTGTGTTCAAATCAACCCTCCTTGTGCTTGCTTCTTATTTTATTTTTATATTTTTATTTTTTTATCGTTGTTTAAAAACATCAGTTTTGCTGGTGTACTGGGTGTAATTAATTTGTTTAAATCTGTGCAAAGCTTATTCAAACTTATTCCCTTCGATCAAAATTCCTTCTTTTCCTAAGGTCTATGCTGTCTCACCCAGACGCCCCACAAATTTAATTCTACCACTATATACCCATGAGCAAGCTCATGTTGGTACTGTATATACAAGCTGAAAATTCATGAGCAGGTGAGCTCCATTTCAAGAACTACTCCTCATGATATTTTCACTTTCGGGTTCCTGACTGCCGATGGAAGGTCTTACGTCTCTTACTCATTATTTATTAAAATATTTTAAAAAATTTGGGCAGCGTTCCGCCCTTATTTTATGGAAAATTCCTTATTTCATACAAACGTTAGCCTATGGTAAATTGAAATGAATGCATTATTATAAGGTCATTATTTTAGTCCAACAACTCATATTCGCTTTCCTATGGTCGCCACAGTTACCACCATTCGTAAATCTCTACATTATCATCTCACAGATCTATGCCAAAATGTATCATTTTATTTTAATTTTCCTCCGCGATGATTATCAAACAATATACGTGATCTAACCCTACTTTATACTTTCGTTGACCTAAATTTCTATCACTAGGCGTACCCTTGATAATATAATAATCGGCCGGAGTTAAATAAAAATTTAATTTTCCTACTTAAACATATAAAAATGTTGTCTCTTTAACTCTAACGATATTCCCGCATTTTAGCCCCTTACCGCTCCGACCAACTCGCAATGGCCGCCATGGTGAATTCCGACGGTGTCCTACCCCGTGATCAGTGCAAACAAGGCCTGACAAGACTAAGTAGACACCGAAGGGTGGTCAGTGATAAAGTAACACGTCAACGTCCTGCAAATTTAACTGCCGGAATATAAATAATGAATATAAATAAGTTAGGGGCAACCTGCCGAGAGATGCCAAAAGACATCGCGGCCATCCAGAATAAGTTAAATTAAACAAAAAATTAACTTAGAAAAATATATTTCTACAAAAAAAATACTTAAAATCGACAAGTTTGTCAATCAAACATTCAAATTTGAAAAATTGTCATACGTCGGCATAAAAATTGACTAACCAATTGTCTAAAACGAATTGTCTCAAAAACTGTCTAAAAATTTTGTGGCTACAACATGTCCACCCAAATGTCTAAAAATTATGAAAATAACTGCTGTATATATAGGGTTTTCATGCCTGGGTGCGACCAATCAGAGAATTTTGAACCAGTTTTGGCTGTTTTTCGGGGGGTTTTGTTGCTTTTATTTTATTTTAAATATTTTGTTTCTCCTTATTTTTCTCTGTTTTCTGATATTATTTTCTCAATATTTCGTAAATTTTTATTTTTTTATTATTTAACCATTCTTTTTGATTGTTTCTCTTTTTACCCTTTGATATTTAAATTTTTGGTCGCCGCTTCCGCCTATGTATTTTCTAAACCTTCTTTTGAAAGGTTTTGGCGGTTTTATGTTTTGGTTTTGTGTTTCTTTCTGTATCTGTAGGCTTTTCAATGATTTTAATTAATATTTGTTTTATTTAATTTTGTTATGTTTTTATTTTGTTTTATTTAATATATTTTATTTTATTTTTGATTTCTGCTTGCGGCGCGTGCTTATGTTACAGCAGCCATAAAACCTCATTAATTATGTTGGGCCAGAACACAGACGGCCTTGTAAATGTTTAAATGAATCGGTAACACACATGCAAACATAACATGCGATTTAAACTTAAACCTATCAAAATGCGAGAAAGAAAACAATTAAATATAAAATTATAAAACACAAAAATAAATTAAAATAATAACAAGGTGCAACAAGATCCGCACGAAATAAATATAAACATAACAAGAAAACCCAACAATTTGACCGAAATTTGACAATTTATCAAAAAATGCGAAATTTCATGAAAATGAAATAAAAATCAAATAATTTGAATTAGAAATAATTCAATTAAAAATTCAAAAGAAAAATTGTCAAATAAAATTTCAAAATAATAAAAATTAAGAATAGAATATTCTAGAAAATCACAAGGTCAAATTTTGTTTTACTAAATCAAAAAGAACACGCAAGGTTAGGGTCGTACAATAGGTATATATATCGATTCATTTTTACACAATTTTAATCGGTTTTTTAACCAGAACCAGTTTTAACCAATGTTAACCAGTTTAACTAGAAAATCGTCTAATCAGATTTTGCAAAACTTGAAACCAATTTTTGGAACAATACTATTTGATGTGAGTGAGAGAATTGTTAAAAACTCTCTCCACGTCACATCCTCGCAACCTCAAAGGAGCTCTGCTTGGATGTCGGCGTGGGGAGAGAATGTTGTTATATGATGTTCAAACCTTATGAATTTATGCTCAGAAAGTTTATGAAATGTGGTATATGATAAATATAAATATTAGAAAAATGAAATTTTTCTGTCAATACTATGATTGTTTTTTGGCCCACAGCCATTCACACACCGCAAGTTAGTAAAATATACACACAATTCAGGCTGTGTAGGAGCAGTTCACCTGTCAATAGCCTGTGCCCATGAAGGTTCCGGCGTGAATAACGCAGGGCCCGAACGTAAATTTACAACCGTTATAGGGGAAATTGCAAAGAGGGGAAGTAGTCTTTTGGCTGCTCCTCCACCGCCCATTTTCCTATAAATTCGACCTAAATTTTGATTTCACACATCGGCCAAAATCATAAACATTGAGTAGCTCGGTGAGCACTCTTAAAATCCCAATATAAACACAATCGACCTAAGATCAATATTCAGGAAAAGGAACTGCGGAAAAAGAATTCGGAAATCGTTATAATGTCTTCTAAAATTCTCGTACCAAAAATAAAGTATAATAGATCTAGTAAAAATCATTTAGCCGAGAAATTTCGCCATAGTTATAGGAAAATAATGAGGAATTAAACTGAATAAAACGATAAAATTATAGAATACTTTAGGTAGTACCACCCAAATATGATACTAGATTAACAATCACGCTATCACAAAATCTTTACGATCATTAATATCATTATTATTGAACTAGAATTTTATCAAAAACCGAAATATAGAAATTTACTTCCCAATAATCAAGCCGCAAAAAATCATCATAATTGACCAAGCTCTAGAGATAGAAATCTAACGTAGTCCCTCGTAAATCAAATATAGGAAAAATTCAACCCAAAAATAATCTAAGTTGTTTTGATTAAATCTATCATAACCCTCCACCGAATAAAAATAAAGGAACCAAAAAATTAAAATTGTCCTCAACAAATACAAATTGTTTTTCGATAAAATAATCTGATAGTAAAACGAAATCCGAAATCACTTTAACGAAAACAAGCACCTATTACACCAAGGTTTCGCATAATCTAGCTCCGTTTTCACCCGCATGGATACTATAACAGATTGAATAGAAATACATATTGAATCCCCAAGCGTCCCGAATAGACCACGAATTACCCATGAGTGCCCCCATGACGAATAATTAGCAGGATATATAAAATCAACCAGAAGTAATTGTTGAACGAGGAACAGCTAGAACCCGAAATAACCAATTGTGAAAAGTTCATAAAACCAATTACCTGAACCTTACCCAGCATGAGAAATCCGAAACTAACGAAGCAAGCAGATCCATGAAATATTATTGAAATATTTTCAGTAGATCGACCCACTAATCCATGGAACATCACGAAAGGAGAACTATAGGGAATAGCCAAAGTGACGCGGCTAGCGAGCGATTTAAGTTATTAATTGACAAATTTCCACGTCGCACATAAATAAAATATTGAATCGATTGAAAAACTTTAATTTACAAATTTCAACGTCGCACATAAATAAAATAGTCAGAGAAAATTTGAATCGAGTGAAATCTTTAATCAATAAATTCCCACGTTGACATTAAATCAACCAATCGGGGTGATTAAAGCATACACATAAGTCCGATCACCAATGTAGACATGTGTGCACCTCAACAAGATAGCATAAACAGGCAGACGAAGAAAAAGAAATTTTAGTCTAATCGACTATGAACAACGCAGCTAAGTTCAATAGACAAGGGAAAGCCGGAATACAGGAACATGATTCTCAACATCGCAGTGGCGACGAAATAACTATGGAACGCCGAACGGGCGCCCAAAGAGGTAAAATTAACATTTATATAATTCCGTGTTTAATCGTTATAAATTTATATACCTCAAATGACCATGACCATCATCCAGCTTATTAGGCGAACGGGAAGTACAAATTCAACCCGAAGTGATTATAGAGAAAAGAGGGAGCCAGTTCGGAGGATTGAAATATAAATGTTAACGACACAAATAAAAATTTAAACATTTTTAATTTCGATTTGAATTCTTTTCATGCCAGTATCGCAAAACAACGCACCGACTGTGAAGTCGTAATCTCAATCATAATGGTGCAATTTGCGAAATAATAGTAGAATTTTCAATTCGAAAACTATCCGTTAAATCAAACTAGAAGAATCCAACCATACTAGTGCACGTAAATCAAACTTAGCCGAACCCGAGCGTACTGATTCGAGTTATGGAGTAGGAGTAAGAATATCAATTCGAGATGACTATTGAACTTAAAACCTGATGAATTAACACGCGACACCTCCATAATGTTTCTTTCTAACAATCGACAGCTATATTTTCGGCCCAAACGAACCTCTAGAATATGTAGTTTATTACCTCTCAGACACGATAGGACTGCACAAAATGCCGACGTAGTATACGTGCGCAGGACCCTAGGATAGGCGAATACCAAGTCAAGCTCATTTTACAGTAAGATAATCCCAATAATATTCGATTTCTTTACCTGTTCGTCACTCCACACAAATGCCCGCAACTCCGTTCGAAAATACTCGCTACACAAATCCAAGAATTCAACCGCCGAAAAGAGTATCCTTTTCATGTAGAGAAATCCGCCTTAATATAGCATGCAATCTCGTTTCTTTTGTTTTGATTAAAATTAATGATATTCAATCTCTCCTGTCCGAGAATCAATGACCGGAAGACAAGAGGGAACGGCCGAAGTGGAACGGACTTTTGTGGCCATTAAACGAGAGCCTGGGCGAAACCCAGCTCGCGAACTCCGCAATCAAGCCGAGGATATACTTACTCGACTAGAAGAGCATCAAAGAAAAACAAACAGAGAAGTAGCTCGAGCACGTCAGCACCTCCATCAAATAAATCGAGAAATTGCAGATGGAGTAATTCCGAGCACAGATGGACACGCCCCCTCTTACGGCGTCTCTTTTGAGCTCGATGACCCGAGGATAAATCGTCCATCCGACCAATGACCGTGTCCTTACCAAAGAAGGCTCTACCGACGGTGATGAGGCCAGAGTTAAGAGAATGGGAATCGAACAGAAACAACCCCTACACATGACGGGTAGACAGATCAAACTCGAACCGCCGTTATCCATCATCTCGTTATTACTGAAATTATAAAATAAATTGTTTTGGAGTTCTTATTTTCATTTCTTATTTTTTTAGTTGTATAGACACTGTTTTATTACATACTGCATTACCTATAACCCTTGTAATGTAGATAGCTTGATGTATCGGAATCACTAATTCAAATAATAAATCAATTAAGTTACTAACGAGGTGTTTTATTGTAGAAATGAATGCAGAGGAGATCTTGAATACGGTTTTCAAGGGTACTCGGAAGGAGAATGCTGATCTGCACAAACAATTGATGGAAATATCTCGGGAAATACACCGTATAAAGGCAACATGGGTGGAACCATCCAAGGCGAAAGTCTTATACCAACGAATAACTGCCGCCCAACGCGAATGGGCTGAAGAGAAACGGTTAGTACAGGCCATGAAGACGCAGATCCGTGGGTTGGAAGTGGCGCTGGCAGCCTGTCAAGAAGGCCAAGCCGTCACGTACCCTCTGGTCTTTGCGCCGGCCCAACTGGCGTATCGAGATGCCATCAGTACATCAAAGCCGGCGATAAAACCACCCCAACGGCGACCAGGAAAATTCGAACGGGCGAGAAGACGAATAATGAGGTCGTCAGAGCAGAAGACATAAAAATTGTTTTAATAATAAATGTTTTAGTTAAAATATGTGTACTCTTGTTAATATGTAGTAAGGTTCTAAGCATGAGATCGAATCGAAGAAATAGACGACGAACTGCACTTACAAGCAAAGGGGACCGAAAATAGAAACCGCACTCGTACCTTCAATCGGTGGTGCGTTGAACCCGCTATGGGATCGGGCCTTAGCAGTTCCTACGTGGCGCTCACCTTTGGCGATCCCATAACCAGTGGTTGCATCACCAACGTTGCTTGGCAACGGGTAACCATTGGGGGAAAGATGACAATTTTCATATGGGGTCAAGGTTAATTAACAACGCTCTACCCAAAACCCCACAATTATTTTGTTTTAATTTACACAATTTTCTCATTTTTGTTTAAATTATGGCTTATTTCCCAACAGTTTGCTATAGTAAGAAAATGGAAAATTGATTAAAAAATTTAAATTGTATAATGAAATAAAATTAAGAATTTAGAAGGAAACAAAAATTGAAAAAAACAAATAAAACTATAAAAATAATTCACTGCGCAGAGGAATTTAACAATAAAAGAATAAAGTAGTCTATTAGAAATAAAATTGGAGGGCAAATCCAGATAAATTTACAGTTCTTTTATTTAACTGGTTTTATATTACTTCTTGAATTTAATAAATTTTTGTATTATAATTTATTTAAATATTTTTATGCTTTTTTATGCCAGAATTATGCTAGAACCCAGCCGAGTCTCTGGTAAAAAATATTTCGGACGGTCTGTGGTGATTGCCGTGCTAATAGATATAGACGACAAATTGCAGGTGACAAAATAAATATTACAAAAAACAAAATAACAAAATGTATGTTGGTATTGGCTTATTCTGAGGGTTTTAGAGAATTTAAAAATAAGATGCTCAAACATGTAGATAAAACTCAATTTAGGATTGTTTCAACGTCTTGCAAAGTTAGCAGTATGTTCACTAATAAGTCTCCAACTCCAGTTGGTCTTTATTCTGAGATCGTTTATCAATTTTCATGTAATGAGTGTAATGCCACGTACATTGGAGAGACTGCCCATCATCTCTGCACTCGAGTTCTTGAGCATTGTCGACCGATCAACCGATTTGGTCGCTGGTTGTTGTTGTAGTTCGTATCTGGGCGATTATTGTTTGTTCGTGGTATTGGAGGTTTGAATATCTGGTGCGCGCCTGGTATGAATTGGTTTACTTTTGCACTACTTGCTTCATTTTCCTCTGTTTTAGTTGTCATTGCATTGATCATTGATTCGTCTTGCATTGTTGCAATTTGGGTAGGTAGATGTATTTCTGCTTGGTTTGCTTTTGCTACTGCTTCATCTAAGGTTGCCAGTATTTGCATACCTACTACTAATCTCAATTCTGATCGTCTTAGTCCATCCACGAATATTCCTATTAGATGAGTTTCTGCCAGCTTTACTTCTGTGGCCGTTTTTGCCAAGCGTCTTATTTCGCTTGCAAACATTGTATTTGATTCGCCATGCCTCTGTTTTCTACTAAACAGCTCTTGCATTCCTTGATTCGTTAATTTTGCGACTCCGAATGTCGTTGTTAAAAATTCTTTGATCTCATTCCAGGTATCCAACTTCTTTTTCCTCTCTCTAGCTTCTAAGAAGATGTCTAGCGCACTATCGCATAAATATAGTGGCATTCGATTTTTCACCATGTCCGGCGACCAATTACATACTTCGACATATACTCCGAAATTTCTTATGAACGTATTTAGTTTGCTGGCGTTTCCGTTAAACGGTTCTCCTCTGAATTTTTCTCGGTATTCTTTGGCTTGTTCGCCTACCGCTGGTTGTCTTCCATTAAGGTTTTCAATGTCTGCCATGTTGTCTTTTATTAGTTTCTTTTCTGTAGTTAATTTGTCTTTGTTGGTTGATTTGAGAACGTCTCCTTGTTGATTTATACTTTCGTCTTCTGATTCCACAGGGGTATTGTTTTGGGTTATTGATTTCCTCGTTTCTCGGTTTTCCTTAGTACTTGATCCTTGACTGTCGGTTTCGATATTTTCTAGCGATGTAGCTCTGGTTTCTTTTCTTACGAATGTAGTTGATCTCCCTCTCTTTATCTTTGTTACTGCTGCTTTTTCGAAGTTTTGACTGGCTGAATTTCGGAAGCTGTTTTAGTTGATCGGAGGATTCGTCTATTCTCAATGATTCCGGTTTACACGGGCGTCTTCGTGTCGTTTGATTTTCTTTAGTTGTCTTTGGTTGTCGAATAATTTCGTCGGTTCCTATTGTAGTCTGTCTTTGGCTGTTGTCGAATACTGGTTTGTTTATCTCCTTGCTTTGTCGTGCGTATTATTTGTTTGTTTTTGTGAATGCCCTGTTGATTTGTTTGTATTGATTGTCTGAATGCTTTGTTTGTTTTGATTGCGTTGTATTGATTGAGTTCTAGAACGAAAAAATGAACCGTGTAGCATAAACCGCTTACACGCCTGTAATCTTTCGAACAACCCCCAAAATAAACACGACGGGTTTATTCCCCCATTTTCGTTTTATTTATCCTTTTAATTCTATCCTCGTAATTCGCTTGTTACTTTTTATTACTCCTCTTTATTAGAGTGAGTTATCCCGGTTGTTTTCATTATCTTTCTCAAGGGTCCTCTGGTTTTCTTTATTTGACTATAATACCCATAATTATAATATTTTGTATTTCCCAGGTTTTATCCCGTTTAGTATAATTCCCATACGTTTTTACTCTATCCCTTTGATTCAATTTACGTCGATTTTTAATTATCTATATGGGGTAGTAACAATTATTTATATGGTCGTAATAATTATCTATTCATAATAAATCGTTCGGCTATGCCGTTTCCCAAGTTCTATCACCCACCGTATTTTATTTTTATTCATAACACGCTCCGCATTCCCTTTTATTTATCCTTATATGATTTTATTTTCCCCCTTTTCTCTTTATCTTTTATCGTTTTATCTATCTCTGCTCTGTTTTGACTTCATCTGGCTTGTCTAATCTCATCTTTTATTTTATCATTTCGTTTTCTTATTTTATATTCTCCGCTTTCCGTCACTTATTGTCGATAATTATCGTTAGCTAAGTCATTTTCGTTTTCTTATTTCTTTCTTTATCTTTATAATCACCATTTGCTATAGCTTTTAAACACATACTCCTCGTGCACGGATGTTTTCTTGTTCTTTATTACACTAATTTCTTCGATTTCTTCGCCTGAATTCTCCTTTGGCCATTTTCTTTATTTGCGAACTACACCTTTTAATTTACTCGAGAATTATGCTCTGTTAATACGATTGAGAACTATGCTCCTGTAATACGAATGAGAACTATGCTCCTGTAATGCGAAATGAGATTATCTCTGTAATACGATCGAGTCTATGCTCCATTAATGCGAAATGAGATTATCTCTGTAATACGATCGAGTCTATGCTCCATTAATGCGAAATGAGATTATCTCTGTAATACGATCGAGTCTATGCTCCATTAATGCGAAATGAGATAATCTCTGTAATACGATCGAGTCTATGCTCCATTAATGCGAAATGAGATTATCTCTGTAATACGATCGAGTCTATGCTCCATTAATACGAAATGAGATTATCTCTGTAATACGGTCGAGTCTATGCTCCATTAATACGAAATGAGATTATCTCTGTAATACGATCGAGTCTATGCTCCATTAATACGAAATGAGATTATCTCTGTAATACGGTCGAGTCTATGCTCCATTAATGCGAAATGAGATAATCTCTGTAATACGATCGAGCCTATGCTCCATTAATGCGAAATGAGATTTAAATACATTTTTATCTTCCGTCGACTTCATTAACTTTGGTTATTTTAGTTTTCCCCTTCTTACTTTTCTCGAGTTCGTTATTTATTTTTCTTATTATTATTCTTTTGACTTTCCTTTTAAGTTTCTTCACTTTTTTATTCTTCACTTTTTGTTTTATCATTTTCCTTTTCGCGCGCTTTTTCTTTGCTTTCTCCGAGAGTTTTTCGCCTACCCCCCAAATTAAAAACATAAAACGGCTTTGTTGATCCGCCACTGCAACGGCAAGGTGATCAATCTTACCACAGTAGCTTCCCAACTCAGCAAAAATCTGTCGACGATTCGTCCTATACTTCCTCTCTGGGTGATCGGTTATCCCCTCCCGATTAGGCATTAGTCGTACTACCTGATGGTAGCTCAAAAAGTATTTTTTTTTCCCTTTTTGTTTTATCATGGATGGTCGGGACACTTCGTCTTTTAATTTTTCATTTATTACTTTTTACTTTTACATCATATATAATTGTATATTTATATATAGAGATATAGGCGAAGGAAGGGTCAACTACTAAACATTTATTAATTACAACACATTTATCCATAATACACCACTACTTTTTCGTCAATATCAAAGTTACACAATATGCAGACTTTCATTGTCTCTACACATTGTTCGCAATAGCTAAAATGACCACAGGGGAGCATCAGTATTTTTATTTTCCTCAGTTGGCAAATACAGCATTTACGTAGGTATTGCACTTTTCTATCAATTTCACTCTTAATTGCATCTGGTATTTGTTTAACTTGTTGCTCTATAGCGTGGTATTGGAGATTTATTTCTGCATTGTCTAATCTTTCTCTATACCATTGATATTTGGTTTCTATGTCTACTGGTTGTGTTGGTTGAGTCAGTCCTAATGTTATCTTGGTACTTTCAGGGCTTATTGCTATTTGCTCATTCTGTTCTGCCAGTTCTATTTGCTTTAGTTTCCAAGTTAATGTTTCGAATGGGTCTTCGATGATGTTTATGAATTCTTGCACTTTGTTTAGTTTACTTTTATATTGTTCCATCTAAAATAATAATTTATTAAAATTTTCTACTTTATTCTATTGTTACTTATTATTATTCTATTTATTATTTATTTGTCTGTTATTCTTATTGTTGTTTTCGGTTGGTTTATTTATGTCTCTATTTTGTGACGTCGTTTTATTTTTTCAATCATTCTTAATTATCATACCTCTGTTGGGCCAGAACGTAAACGGCCTTGATAAGTGTTTAAATGGATCAGAAACACACACGCAGATACAACACGCAATTTAAAATATACCTAAAAAACACCAAATAAACCCGATAAAATCTAAGAAATAAAAGAATTAAATATAAAATTAAGAAACATAAAAATAAAATAAAATAATAACAAAATGCACCAAGATCCGCACGATACCTACACAAATACAACAAGAAAACACGACAAATTCGACGAAATTAGAAAAAATCAATTAAAGTTCATTAAAGTGGAATTTAAATCGAAAAATTGAATTAGCAATAATTCAATAAAAATTTCAAATAAAAAATTATAAAAATAAATCAAGAAATATAAAAACTAAAAAATAGAATTTGCTAGAAAAGAACAAGGTCGAATTTTGTTTTACTGCATCAAATTTTACACGTCACACAATTAGGTATAAATACTGATCCATTTTCACATTTAAACACACCATTTTTCGAAAGTGAACCAATTGTAAACAATTTGTGAACTATTTTTATTAGCTCAAATACCTTGAATATTACAATCAAAATTTTTTAGGTGAGAATCATTTATATCGGAACCCTCTTTCCACATCGCGACCTTGCATCTCAATGGAGCTCTGCTCGGCGTTGATGTGGGGAGAGCGGTATTTATGTTATTTTATGCCTTATTTTATGTTTGATGGTTTATGGAATGGACAATGGGTAACTTTACTTGTTTTATGATTAATAAATTTTATTAATATGTATACTTACTTTATATGTTCTATAAAATTAACATTTTAAAATGTCGAAATTTTTCCGGCCCACAGCCGACACATCACGCAAGTTAGTAAAATCAACATAGTGCAGATGCATGTAAGAGCGTGGAAAACCGCCAATGATATGCACCCGTGAAGACTCAGTGTGCGCAACGCAGCGGTCGGAACGTAAATATTTATCCCTATAGCTGAAGCGAGAAATAAGGAAGAAGTCTCTGGCTGCTTCCTCGTTTCTCAATTCTGTAAAATCGACCTCAAATTATCTCACAAACGGCTTAAAATCACCACACCGAGTAGTCCAGTGGACACTCAATAAATATAATATAAACACAAAGGCGCTTAGGATCTATTAAAGGGAAAGGGCACGGGGTTAAATTGACTGGAATCGTTGATATAAATAAATTGATAATAACAATGACTTAACTAGTAGTAGACTAGCTCATAAAAAATTTTAAAGTAAATATCGTAGATAGTGAATTCCTTAAATTTATCCATCAAGTTAACAGATTTTTTGTCGTCATTAAAAATAAATACTCCATTAATTAAAGTAGATTTTGATAAAATTAATCATGGGAAATCTGAGTAGCTTACAGTTTCATCTAAATTAACTCCTTGAGTAAAATGAACGAGCTAAAATTGAAATAACTAAAATCACTGATAGAATTAAAACCCGTGAAATAATTACTAGAGTAATTTGGATAATTAATTTAAACTCCGAATTGGATTGATGGTTCGAAGAGATTTAATAACTGTAAGGGCAGTAATATGAAATCGCTCAATTTTAAATGCACGTGATTGCAAGAAATACCAAAATGCCAGTAAATCGTTAAACTAAGGAGTGATAGTCCAACGTCAACAGCTGGGTTCACTGAGAGAGCAAATCGGATAAAAAGTTATTCATCGGAGTAAAGAAAAATTAATAAAATTAGGCGAGATAAAATGAGTTCCATGTTAAGTGCAACCAATTTCAACGAATAAATTGATTTAATATCGTAAGAAAATTCAGCAGAGCTCAGTTTAATGGTACTTTTCATGATAACCGAGTAAAATCCCTTCGCACCATCAACCTAAACCAGG
Organism: Schmidtea mediterranea; assembly: GCA_022537955.1. Lineage (NCBI taxonomy): Eukaryota > Metazoa > Platyhelminthes > Tricladida > Dugesiidae > Schmidtea > Schmidtea mediterranea. The sequence goes on from CM039681.1 coordinate 46,318,179, forward strand.
AGCTTAATGAAATAAAATGTTGATAACCATAAAAGTATGAATGATTTACGAAAACAAAAGAAAACAAAATCAAATGAACCTTTAATATAGCAATTAAAATCCAGCATAAATAAATCGACTGATTTGAGATCTTAAATTGACAATAGGTAATCCATAGGCCCGTAGGTAAATTGCCCACAATCGGAATTTAGCGATGAAATTTCAGACCAAATAAGTTAGGAAATGTGCGATATTCAAAGTCCATCAATACCCACACGAAGAGGCACGACTTCTGATTTATGATTCATGCGACTGAAAAATCTGTCGACCAAGGTTACTGCGGGCTAAGGTAACTTCCAATCCGATAATACATAAATGAGACGAGGGGAGATCCACGGTAGAAACGCGCTAAAATCTAACAGAAAAATAGAGAAATCAACTAGAACGACAACTTACCGCAATTAATTCGATCAAGCTCGATAATCAAAATTTGAAATAGCACGAATAAATTTGAATAAATTAACGTGAAATTTAATTGCCGTAGACCTAATGGACAAGCGTGCGTTCACCGAAGTCTGAGATGATCGAACGGCACGAGAGGACTTGGTTTGCGAATTAGCATAATCTATGCTACGTAATTTAAATAAACTAATGCAGTTCGACATGCCTTAATGATTGAAATTTTCGTTAATTTGCGATATAGGTGTAGCATTTTTAATCGATATTTAATTAGCCCGTTGATATATTTTTATATCACATGTAATACTTAATTCCCTGACCGTTGATAATTTTCATTAACCTCACTTTATTTAATTTGTCGGCCCATTAATAATTTTTGTTAAAATCATCTATTAGATCCGTTAGCCATCGATAAGTTTTAGTCATTATCACACCTATATTTTTATCTATTAGCCCAATCATTAGGTATACCGTACACATCGAAACATTTTTGTTACTTATAAGAGATGCATAATCAAACTCATGCAGATAGAACAGGTCGATCACATTAGCTACTGAGAGGGCGCAAAGGCGTATCGAGAGAATAGAAACCCCCGGAACTCTGACATCAACGCCAAGCCTAATATACACCTAAGTTCCGCTCATCATCGACAAACGACAACTTGATAGAATACCAGTTCTTATTCATCTCCACAATATAATATTAAACAATAGGTAAGTCCAATAGCCATCCCCTAGTCATTGGAGAACCAAATAATGAATCCCACACCCGAGTTAGATAATGCGTTTTAGTGCTATAATTATCAAAAGCTAGTAATTGATCATACTACATTACTTTCAGCCAAATATGCCTCTAGATAGGACAGATTTCAGTTCAACTACCACGCCATTTGGGAAGGAGTCGCCCAGGAAAACAGGGGCAATCGGGAAAATACGTCGACAATGGCCGTACCCTGCCATTCGGAGGACACCTAATCTCAACCACGACCCCGAGGAACTAAGTCGACAGCAATACCCAGCTGCCGAAATATTCGCTAACGCGCAGGACCTCCTCACCCAATGGGAGCGGGTGCAGGAGCGGGTGGACTTACAAGTCGTCAAGGCAAGGATGTACCTTGCAAACGTGCTGGATGACATCCTTGCCGGGCGGATCGCCGTCGCCCATCCACCTCGTCCGGTTCGGGATACTAGGCGGCCCTACACGGTGGAAGCCCTCAAGAAGAGTCTGGAGCGGTATTGCCCGGACGAATAACTGATAGACATCCTGTTGTATTGATTAGACGACAATTATAATTAGAACTGTGTGTGTTTTCTTATTTAATAGAAAATGAACTGTTGATTTGTTTGGATAAATTTTAACATTTAGTTCTATCATAAATCGACGCGTAATAGCCCATTTAATTTCAGTAATGTCCTCTCTACGGATCCTGCAGACGGAATTAGATCGCGCGAGGCAGGCAAATGCCGAGTTGCTTAGTCAAATATTGCAACTGACCCGCGAGATGCAGCAGATCAAGGCGACCTGCTTAGACCCCAAACGAACAAAAATCCTGTACCAACGGCTCACTGCAGCTCAAAAAGGCTGGGCCGAAGAACGCCAGCTCAATCGGAGTCTACGTACGCAGGTTCGAGGACTTGAAGTGGCTTTAGCGGTATGCCGGGAAGGTGAAGCTGTAACCTACCCGCTCATCTTCGCCCCCACTCAAATGCCGCAGACGACTACCAAGCCAGCAGAGCAATCCAACCCTACCATCAGCAGTCGGCGACCGGGACGTAAGGAGCGTGCCCGACGTCGCGCAATCCAACTCCAACACCCCCAGCAGTAACAGTTGTGTATAAATCGAATAAAATAGTTTGAATGTAGTTGAGTTATTAATTTAACGTAACCGTACACCAACACCATCAATTCGTTTCATAGTCAATTAAGCTCTAGTCATGGACAGTTAAGAGGGACCGAGCAAAGCGAGCATAGGTCTTCTATCGACAGCTCGTGAACCCGAGGTTTGTCCGAGCAACTATAGTACTAGCCAATGGTATTCAATTTTTGCGGACAATCCACCACTTGAACACATTTCCAACGTTGCTTAGCAACGGGTGCCAAGTGGGTAAGTATCATTTTGTATGGCGTTACTAGGGTCGCCAGGAAGATAAGCAAGATTTGAAACCCTGTAACCCACCACCTCATTCACGCATCATTCTACACCGTGCTATTTTATCATTTTGATTTATATACTATTATCATTTCATACTTTTAATTCATCATTATCGATTTTCTTATCAATCATACCCATGCTTTTATACTTTTATACATTTATCATGCTTATATTATAACACAATTTATTTTTATTATACTTTATTTTTCCTTTTTATTAACAATTACGTTATTTACTCTCTATTGTTCCACAATATTTATTTATTAATTTTTAGCGTTTTATTTCATTCGCGGACGTATACATAAGATCGTTTCGTAAATTTTTCTGTCCCGGTACTTTTAATCTTTCCAATGAATTTACTCAAATCCCGGCTGAGCCCCCCAAAAATCATGTTGGCGTACAGGGTAGAATTAATTTTGTTTTAATCTAAGCTCATTCATCCAAACTACTTCCTCGACTACTCTTGCACTTCCTAGGGTATTTCCTTTCTCACCCCGACGCCCCACAATTTAAATCTAACATGTTGGTACTGTATACAGCAGCCGAGAGTCCACAAGCAGGTGAGCCCCGTTTCCAAGACTACTCCTTGTGATAATCTCGCTTTCGGGTTCCTGACGGCCGATAGAAGGACTTACGTCTGCCTAACTCCTTTAACCTTTTCGATATCTGTGCACACCCTTCCCATCATTCTGTGACGAACCCATGCATACGTCCGGCATATTGTTTTCCCCTAGTCGCCTTAATACATATCAAAAATATTTAGTACCGAATTGTAGTGAACCGTACCCTTACTAGGTTTTTGTCACTTATCTATCCGTTATTAAGTTAATTTAGCAAAGACCAATTTTAGGTATTTAATTAATGAAATTTAAATATGATGATTTAGAAACTTTAATAGAAATAAAATATTTATGAATAAACATTTAAAATTCAGCTTCTCAAATTTATCTAATTTTCCGACTTTAATTTCCTAAACTACTGAAAATAGGTTAAATTTGCTAACCTAGAAATTTGTTTTAAATCATAAAGTATTTTATTTAAATAACATGTGAAAATTTAAATTATTATGTAAATTATCGAAATTTCTATTATACCGGCCGAAATTTTGGGTTTATCACAACTAGGCTTGTCAACAGGTCTCTTTTAAAGAGAACATGTTCTCTTTTTTAGCACATTTTATTTGTCCTCTATCTTTTTCTATAAATATTCAAATTGTTCTCTTTTTTCAATTTCGCTGATTTTTAATTAATTCAAGTTGAAATTTAAAAAGAAACTCGGTATAAAAATTCAAAAATTTGAAAAAAAGCAGGCTATGCTATTGCTGTCCTGTCAATATTTATTGAATTTAAAATTAAAGATGAAATAATTTGTGTGTATTAACGATTTTGATAAGAAATCATTATTATTATAATTTGTTGTGTTAAATAAATAAAAATAAGCAAGTGAAAAGTAATTATTAATATTATATTTTTTTGTGTTAAATAAACAAGTAAGTATGTAATTTATTATTGTTAATTAGAGTCTTATATTTTATATTCTTGGATTTTACTATTTTAGCTCCAAATATGAGTAAACGAAAATGTTTATTTACTGAAGAACTGCAAGCTAAATTTGTATGTTTTAAATCAACACCAAATTCAAAATCCGAGGCAATATGCACTGTTTGTAATACTACAGTTTCGGTTGCAAACAAAGGCAAATACGATTTGGAACAACATATTGCGTCAAAAAAGCATACAAATACTATTCGTATAGGAGAGAGTTCCAATTCCATATGCAATTTTTTTACAAAAAAATTTTCATCTCTGGATCACAAAGTATCAGCTGTCGAAGGAGCTTTAGCATTCCACACTTTAAAGCACCATTATAGTTATAACTCCACCGTTTGTACAAACAAATTACTGTCAAACATGTTTGATGATTCGGAAGTAGCTAAGCGGATTTCATCTGGAAAGACAAAAACGAGATGTATCGCAAATAATGTCATCGCTCCATATTGCATTGAAAATATAATGCAATCATTGTCCAAAATACCATTTATATCAGTTTCAACAGATGGAAGTAATCATGGGGCAATTAAAATGTTCCCAGTTCTTATTCAATTTTTTGACAAAAATAATGGAATAATGACAAAAATGATTGATTTATATTCTTTGCTAAACGAAACAGCAGAGACAATAAGTGATAATTTGAACACTTGTTTAGAAAAATACAATATTGTCGAAAAATGTGTTGCTTTTTCTGCTGACAACTGTAACACTAATTTTGGAGGTTTGAAAAGATCAGGGAAAAACAATGTTTGCAGCCTTTTAAAATTGAAATTTGGAAAAGATTTAATAGGTGTTGGTTGTCCTGCTCATATTGTTCACAATTCCGCACAGCATGGATTTGATTCGATGACAGTAGATTTAGAATCTATAATCTTAAAACTCTATAATTTTTTTCAATTTATACAATAAGGACAGAATCTTTGAAAAATTTTTGCGAATTTGTAGACATTCAGTATAAAGCGTTATTAAAACATTCAAAAACGCGCTGGTTATCACTTTATCCCGCTGTGAAAAGAGTCTTGGAAGTTTATCCTGCTTTAAAAGCTTATTTTTTATCAATTGATAACTCTCCTCGTATTTTAAAATTATTTTTTGAAGATGCTTTTAGTAAAGCTTATTTAGAATTTGCTGATTCATTAATGCATATTTTTCATGAAAAAATATTAGAAATAGAATCTGAACAAAATTCTGTATTAGAAGTAATGGCTACAACAAATTCATTAGCAAATACATTGCATCATAGATATGAGGAATCATTTTTTCCAATCAAAGTAAAGTCTATTTTGTCTGAAAATATAAAAAATGGATTGGAAAATGAAATAGATAAATTCAATTTAAATTGCATGAATTGCTATAAGATGTCTTATGAATATTTAAAGTTATGGACTAGTCAACTATCCAATTTTGAAAGCGTTACTTGGATGAAATTAGATAGAGTTCCAACATGGGAAGAAATTGAGAATACGATAGTATTGCTTGCATCTAAAAACATCGTTGTTGATGATGTAAAATGTTTTGATCAATTTTATAATTTAAAGGTATTTGTAGAAAAAAACATTAATATAGAAAATTTTAGAAAATTGATTACCTGTCTCAAATGGACAGAATATTTTAAAACAAATGCTGTTGAGTTTCATTCAGAACTCTTAAAAATATGTCAATTTTTTTTCGCAATACCTGGTCAAAATGCTAATGTTGAAAGAATATTTTCCATGATTAGCGGCCAGTGGACTAAAGAAAGAAATAAGCTAAAAATTTCCACTGTCCGAGGTATTTTGAGCGTAGTTTATAATTATAAAAATATTTCATGTTTGGAATTTTATAAAGAAATAAAAGAAAATGAAATTTGTTTGAACAAAGTTAGTAATGTAGATAAATACATTGAAAAAAGTGATCAAAATGATGATGAAGATGATTAAATTTAATTTAATTTATATTTTTAAAGTACAAATTTGAATTATAAGTGCAATTTTATGTTCCTTAATATCTTTATGTATAAAATTTGATTTTAATAATTTTTTCTTTAAAATGTTCTCTTTTTTTGTGTTGACCACTTGACAACCCTAATCACAACCTCATTAATAATTTAAGAAAAATAAACTCCTCCGAGAATGCTTATTTCAGTTTTTAACCAAAATTGCTTTTTAATCATTAGTATCTCTATAGTGAAAACTGAAATTTTAATTTTTTGTTAACTGAGATCTCTTAATTCCGACTTTACGAGTGAAATAAGAACTTCCTCAATCTACTTCATGCATACATAAGGTTCCATCAACATCTTAATACAATCCAACCAAACTTTATACATCCATTCATAATTCGATTAATTAGCGAAATCAGAAATTATTAAAATAACAAGAATTACAAAAGTATACTTTTATTGGATTTAATAAAATTTAACAAAAGAAATCACAAAGATATAATTAGTATGTAAATATATAAATAATATCAGGGGAATAGAGTCCATCCTTCTTCCCATTGGGTAGTCATTCGTCGATATCGACGGGGAACTTTCGTTTGTTCCGGGGGGGTTGAAATGGTGTAGTTCCAACCTGGGGAACGGTATGACATAATTCCTCCCCAAATTCGTCCATCCAGCTGCTCGCGAGAGTCGGCGATCTCTCTTTCATTGTCGTTATGGAATTTTCGACGGGTGAAATGTCTAGACATATTTGCATCTCATCAGTTTCCTTCACATGAATTGGTAGCACCAGTTCTGTTGATCTTTTCGGGGTTGAAGCGGTGTCATCTTCTTTCAAAAATTCTGGGTGCTGCTCTGCGACGAGTGCGGCGGCTTCTTCGAGCACTTGCGCAGCATTATTTAAGATTGTGAGGCCTTCAGCTCGGCGTCGTTTACGGCGACGACGATTTTTGCTGGGATGGTGCTTCTTGCTGGTCCTGGGTGTCTGAGCTGGACCAGCTTGAGTTGTTTCCGGAAGATGGTTCGCTGGGATCAGATTCAACTTTAAGGCCAGATCGCGACCCGCTAGTCGTTTTACCAGTTCGGCTTCCGTAAATGATGCTACCAAGACGGCGCTTTGGTCATTGATTATGATTCGCTGAGCCCGGTTCTCTGCAATTAAATCCTCTCGGCATCTAGACAGCCGGTGGATTTTATCCTGGAGGATTTTGACCGCTTCGGGAGCGAACCACGTGCCGAGCGTGCGTTCGTGCTCCGCGAACAGTTTGTTATAATTTTGTTGGCATAAATCGTGATTCAATTGTAATGCCAAGGTATCTGATTTTCGCGATGATTTGGGGATTTTGTATCCTGGATGCATTTTTAGAAAAGAAATTTTGATTATTGAAACGTTTGATGAGAATTTTCAGAAGGATTTTCTTGAGATTTTCCTGACTAAACGAGGGAGAGTTTCATTCCATTAATGGGTTATATTTACAAATAAATTAAATATAATAATTATAAAATTTAAAATTAATTAATCCGAACATTCCTCAAACATTCTCTATCACATTCATTTCATGGTTTGATATTAATTGTGAAGATATCCTATTTGTCATTAGAACTAGTAAACAAGATAATCGATGCAGAAAAGAAAAATTCTGATGCTCCAACCATTTACTGAGTTTTAAAAAAAAATAATTTCTATTTAAAAATGTTCTATAAAACCATTCCTTACAAAAGGCAAAATTAAAAAGGAACATTCAATTTTTCTAATCCGTTCATTTGTTTCTACCGACTTAACCCTAGTCGTCCCTTTTCATATAACAATTCGACAGGTTTTAAACAAAAATTGCATCCCTACCTAAACATTCATTTGAATGTTTTCCCCCTAGCTATGTCGATATTCCCGCATTTTAATCCCTACCGCTCCGACCAACATTGCAATGGCCGCCACGGTGAAGTACGACGGCGTCCTACTCTGCGATCAGTGTGACGAGACCTGACCATACCGGCAGACACCGAAGGGTGGTTGACGACAAGGCAGCACATCAACATCCCTCAAAATCAACTGAGGGAATTGAATCCTGCCAAGCCATCTTCCACAAATTATAACATGCATAAAATAATATTAAATTAGGGGGACCTGTCGTTGATACTAAAAGTACCTCGACCATCCATAATTAAAATTAAAAACTTAAAATCATAAACATTTCAAAAATTTATTCAATGAAATACAAGCTTACCAAAGTTCGAAATTTTAGATTCAAAATTTTAAGTTTTCAAAAATAATTTTTAAGGTTTTTAAGGTTAAATATAATGACAATGGCTATTATATTTATACTGTTTTCGTGCGTGTGTGCGACCAATCAGCGAATTTCGAATCTTTTTTGGCCATTTTTCCGGGTTTTTTGATGGTTTTTATTTAATTTTATATTTTTCTCTTTTGTTATTTATTTTTCTTAATTTTTTAATATTAATTTTATTAAATTTGCATTTTTATTTTTTGCTGATTCTTATTCTGGTCGCCTCCTCCGCCTGTGTATTTTCTAAACCTTATTTTGTAAGGTTTTGGCGGTTTTATATTTTTACTTTATTTTTCTATGTATTTTTCGTGCAAAATTTATTAATTATTTGTTTTAATTAATTATGTTATTTTTTATTTTGTTTTAATTAATGTTTTTATTATATTTTTAATTTCTGTTTGCGGTGCGTGCTTGTGTTCTAATAGCCATTCTCATAATTTTTCGACATGACTTTTTCATAGTCATTTGGTTTTGTTTTAATGATGGCTTATAGCCCAACATAATTAAAAGATAACGCCAATAAAAAACTTTTTTACGATATATTTCGACAGCATAACTGTCATCTTCAGGTACACAAAACCAACTAAAAATATTATGAATTAACTTATAATTAAAACAAATTATTTTTTTTATATTAATTTAATTTTGTAATAAATAAACATTTAAAAAATATTTAAATACTTTTACCTAATTTACAATGTTAATTATATAAATATTATAATTTTTTATCTATATTATAGTTTTTTAAAAAATAATATAATTTACAAATTCAATTATTTTAATAATATTAAAAAAAGTTTTTTTTAAAAAAAACAATACATAAACATGATTTAACATAATTAAACTATTTAAAAACATTCAAAACATTCGTAGTCACATCACTTTGCACATTAATCTTTGAATCCAATGACCTTATCAGCAATGCTTCACAATCACGCGTTCCCAATAATTATTAAAACTTTTCAACAAAATTCTAAAATCAGACATTCCTATTTCACTTTTACAGCCTCTATTGTGCTCACTAATATTGGTCAAACCCTTCAATCGACGATGCTCTAGAACTCGAGTACAAAGATGACAGAAAGTTTCTCCACTGTATGTGGCATTACACCAATTACATTTTAAATTGATAAACGAGATCAGAACACAATCCAACCGAAGTTTTTGATTTATTAATTAACATATTGCGTACCTTACACGAATTAGAGACGATCTTATACTCTAAATTTCCCATTTTTTACTTAACGTCCTTTTATAATTTATAAAACCTTCAGAGTACGGCAATACTAACATATATTTAGGCTCAATTTTTTTATACCCATTTTAACAATTATTTAGATCAGCACTCAATTCACACTCATTTGACAAATTACACTTAGCTTTTCCATGGATCTTTAGCATTTTTAATCAATTTGTCAACAGTCTCCTTTATCATCAACAATAAAAATGATTTAGAATACCAATTCTTTATCAACAACTCAACCAATTTATCAACACCTTTTACCAAATTAGCAAAAAAAGAAGATAAAGACCATGATCGATAAATCAATCCTTTCACCATATTTCTCTTATACTTAAATTCACAAAAGCTTTCTGGAGAAGTATAAAGACCAGTATCAGCTGGTTTTCTATAAATCTCTGTCTCATAATGTTTATCTTTGCGTTGAATTAACAAATCTTAAAACGCAATCGATGACTTTCTCCATTTCACATGTGAATACAATGTTCTTATGTAAACTGTTCATAAAATGCAAAAACGGTTCTACATGTTTCTGGTTTTCAAATACAAGAAAAATATCATCCACATACCTTTTATAAACAATGGGTTTCTCAAATCGGAAAGAAGCAATTTTCTTTTCCAAACTAGCCAAAAATATTGATGCCATCGTTGGTGCTAAAGTTGGTCTCTAATTCGTGTAAGGTACGCAATATGTTTATTAATAAATCAAAAACTCCGGTTGGATTGTGTTCTGATCTCGTTTATCAATTGACATGTAATGGGTGTAATGCCACATACATTGAAGAGATTTCCCGTCATCTCTGACCTCGAGTTCTAGAGAATTGTCATTTAAAGGGTTTGACTAATATTAGCGAGCACAATAGAGGCTGTAAAAGTGAAATAGGAATGTCTGATTTTAGAATTTTGTTGAAAAGTTTTAATAATTATTGGGAACGCGTGATTGTGAAGCATTGCTGATAAGGTCATTGGATCCAAAGATTAATGTGCAAAGTGATGTGACTACGAATGTTTTGAATGTTTTTAAATAGTTTAAGATAAAAATTATAATACTTATATAAATAACATTTTAAATTAGTTAAAAGTATTTGAATATTTTTTAAATGTTTATTTATTACAAAATTAAATTAATATAAAAAAAATAATTTGTTTTAATTATAAGTTAATTCATAATATTTTTAGTTGGTTTTGTGTACCTGAAGATGACAGTTATGCTGTCGAAATATATCGTACAAAGAGTTTTTTATTAGCGTTATCTCATAATAATTGACATAATATTTTAAACAAAATTTGACTATGAATCAGATTTTGTTGAAAATATTATCCCACTTATAAAGAAATCAAAGGTGAAAAACAAAAAAAGTCCTTACAATCACAATAATACTAATAATTATTTCATGTTCAAGAGTTTTTGAATAATTTTATATAAAAATTTGTATGTTTTGAAACAGAAATTTCTTTGAAAATTTGTCAATCTTTTGAGTTGGGAAATATTTTTAGGGATATGAAATCTTGAGTTATTTTTGTGTTGGAATATTTTTCCTTTGGAAAGTTGACGTATGATTACACACCAAAGTAAATCTAATTATAAATCTAATTTTATTTATTGATGACGTAAAATCCTCAAACAAAAATTTAACTCAAAATAACCTTGTATTCCTCGAATGTGTAAATTTTTATTGAATTTTATATAATCGGCAAAATTTTTAAAAAAATTTCTCAATTTTAAATATTTTGAAAAATTTTCGAAAATTTGGGATATTTATGATTTGGGAATTATTTTATAGGGAAATTAAATTTTGAGAAATTTTTGAGTTTGGATATTTTCCTCATTGGAACGTTAAAACATGATAATATCCAATTGGCAATGTAAAGTCTTTTTGCTTATAAGTTTCTTTAAAAATCCTCAACAAAACTTATTGAAACTCTAAAATATCTTATAAATTTATTATTTTCCTTAAAAGATTTCCTTTTAAAAAATTCTTTCGAAAAATTAACTGTTTTTTAAAACTTATAAAAATTTGAGTTGACCTAATTAATTTGGATTGACTCCTTAAATAAAATTTTGATTCGGCCTAGATATTTTTCGGGAGGGGGCATCTGAGTTAGTAGGCCAAATCCATCTAATCAAATATATTCGTATTTTATCAAAAAGCGAAACAGAAATTGAGACAAAAAACTGATTTTAACATAATAGAAACATGGCTAGTTTTACAAAATAGACACACAAACTGATATTAAACATTATACACACAGGCACCGAATTTCGTCCAATGACATGCAACAAGCAAGCAAAAACCTTTTAATATAAAATTGTGAATTCACAAAATTTTAAAAAAAGTCACCAAATTGCTAAATGAAAATTCAATTGCTGCAAAGCGCTTACATCTAGTTACTGCAGCGATGTCGGCTGATTTACACTGTCAATATTTATTTATTTTGGCTAGGATACTAGCCATCCATTCTTCATTGAAAGCCAAGCAAAATAATTTTAATTTTACTTTTACAATAGCTTCAGATCTGCTATTGATAAGCCTTTTGTTGATTATAACAATTAAATCGGATCAACGAATTCACGTAGGCTGCCAGCTTACTGAATGTGCACTAAAATTCTGTTTTCGACCCGATAATTGGCATCTTTATATCTAGCCACACTTGCTAGACAGCATTATGAAATATCTCTCACATTTGCACTCAAATAAATAATTATTACAATAAAATACGGATCAAAGAAGGATCTTGTGCGTTACCATTACCGAGTTTATTGAATGAAATAGAATTCAGCCAATTAGCGTTATTGAACTGGCGCTGTTCCGACCAATCACCGCAAAAATCTTCAAATTCATCAAAGTGATGCCCAGAACAGGTTTGTAGCGTTCAATTGCTGCACTGCTTCTTCAATCGCTTTCTAGAGCTGAATTCAATTATAAGTTTTGTTTTACTGATGGATTACAAGGCCGTTTATTATGAAACTGAAACGGCATCAGCACCCAGATGAACCTGAAGAAGCAATATAATTTGTTGAAATGTTACTCAAGATTTGATATGCGCTTTGCATTTTTTTATCAGCTTTGATTTGTTGAAAAGAAAAATTTGCAACTTTTCAAAAATGTCAAACCGAGGTTCAACACGACAAAATTAAGATAATATTTATAAAGCTTTTTCATTATTTATAATTTGCATTCTATGAGAGATTCTTGCAGAAAAATATTTATTTATCGCATTCACATAATTAAATAAGCGCGCATCAAATGGTGAATAATTCAAATATTTGACAAATTCTTCCCATCTGGCACAATTTTCACTGCTTTCAAATTTATCCTCAATTTTCGCATTTGAAATAAAAAATTTTTTTTGAAAATTAAATAAATGAAAATGAGTAAATGAGCAAATTTATTGATAAACTTATAATTCAATCACGAGCCAATGTCAACGGAACATTTAATAAATATCTGATTGTTACGCATCAGATCTGGATTACTCGCTAATTCTTCATGGCTTACAAATTGAGGAAATCCCATTCCCCCATTTCTATCTGTTGGTTGAATTAATGCTTTACTATTTGGATTATTTGCACAATTCGTAGTCTTACAGACATGAGGCAGTCGGGTCCGCTGATTGATCAATGCAAGTGTGACTGAATACCTGAATGGCCATTCCAAAATCTCATCAAACTCGCCCTTCATCAAATGAAAGCCTACAGTCAAATGAGTGCCCTTGCCATCACCAAATCCATCAGGATTCACACTCAAACACATTTTATAACTATTTTTATGCGTGAGAAATGATTCGCTATAAATGTCTGTGTTGATTCCATTTTTCGCATGTGCCATTTTATCAGTGAATTTGTCAAGCTTCCACGCAAATTCTCCATAATTCAGCTGATTTTGATTGGCTTCCATTTCCAATAATTTTCTGTCGACATTGTCCATTGATTTATCGATTTTATTTGAAATTTCTGTGAGATTTTTTCTAGATGTTGGCATTTCTAAATTTAGTAATTTTATTTCCTCAACTTGATCGGCACATTTCCTCTGCAAATCTCCAATTTCAACCTGAATAATAATAATCCAAATATCAATCAAATCAATATTGCAATTTATTGACAAACTCGATTTCTTTCCCAGTCTGAAATCAATTTATTCATAATTTCTCTCATCGCAACATTTTCTCCATTCAAACAAATTATATTCCGCTGCAATTCAGCAATTTCCTCCTGAATTCTCATCATTTATCCTCATCAAATGAAATATTGAATTTTACTCGTCTTCTCTCGCCATCCAATTTCAATTCGTTGATTTCATTTCTCAATAATTTATTCTCTGCCCTTAATCCGTAATTATTGGTTTTCAACATCTCCATTTCATTATTGAAATTGCCAAAAAAATCCATCAGTAATTTTGTGTGTGTCAATATTTCAGATTGCAAATGATCCGCAACTTTATCCAGAGATATATTGCATTTGTCACAGCCGATATTGGAATATGGACAAGCTGCTGATCGATATTTGCACGTCCGTGAATGATCTTCCATTTTTATTAATTCATCAACAAATTCACAAGATTTTTCAGCACATTTCACTTTTATCTGTGATATTTTGATATTTATTGGGTTATCCACACAAATATTTATATTCATATCGAGTTTTTCCAGTTTACAGAATTCCGTATTACCAGGACAAATTTTATTCTCATTATCAAGAAAGCCTGAAATACAAGAGAAACAAAATCTGCAACCGCATGGAGCATTCCGAGCATTAATTAATAACTTTTTACACAGTAAGCATTGCATGTCATGCTGGATTTCTGCTAAACTTTCATACTTATTATTTATTATTATTTGCCAAACATTTTCTAATTTTGAAAAAGCCATTTATTTAATAAGTTAAAAATATGAAAAATTTAGTAAATAAAAATTATTAAAATGTAAAATTCGTATTTAAATAACTAAATATGAATTTTAACCAATAATAATCAACCAATCAAAATTTAATCAACTATATTATTTAAACAAATGTTTATATATTTGAAATAATAATATTTGTCTAATAATAATATTTATCAATATTAAACGAAAAAAACGTTTTCATGTGTTTCTTCATTTTTTTTGGCTAAAACCATACTGAAAGAAGAATTGTTCAAATTGCGTGGTCATACGACACTGAAAACCTGCGCATCTATAGAAATGTATTAATTGTGTATTTTCAAAATTGAAAATTTTTTTTATCAATTTATTTATTCGAGATAGTAAATCAAATTTTTCTCGTGTACATTTTTCCTTCATTTCAAACATGCCATCTCAAATATCAACTAATAATTTTTTAACTTTATTTAATATAATGAATTATTATTTTTGGAGAAGGTGATGAAATTCAAATCATTCAAAAAGATTAAGCCAATATTCATTGCTTTGATTCAGATAAAGCATTTTATGCTTTTATAAATTGTATGGAATCAACTACTATGCCATGCTCGAAGAAAAAATATTTCATGTCTCGTAATATGAATAATAATTGCGATACCAATGATTTTATTAAATAGCATTAGTAAAAATAAATCTAGTGGGTTACAGGTGATTGTAACCTGACGGGTAAAAAAAATACGACAACTTTCAAGAAAATTCACATCAGATACGCGTATAAAAAATATCTTACCATTGGATACTCATCACGAATGACGTTGAAAATGTATTTTAATTGGAGATTACCAGTAAAAGATTATCTGGCGCTTGTTTAGAATTACCCAGTATTTTTTAAATAAATTTTATTTTAAATAATAAACTTTTAATACAAGCTTTTATTATTAAAGATAGCTAACATGACTGTAAAAGCAGTTATCTAACTCGATCATTGGGCAAGTGGCCAGTATTCACGGATATCATGTAAAATCTTTTCAAATGGATTTGTACCATTTAATCTTCGTCGCCACATATACTCACATAAATAACTATCTAACATGCCACGATGCGTTCCAAAATGACGCTTATTTCTTTGTTTCGCTAAACTCGCACATCCTTCAATCATTTGTGTGTTTGCACCGGTAATGGGATTAATGAAATTTACTGTATGGTTGACTGTTTCATGCACGTAACCAAATCCCAGGTTTGGAATTTGACTATATGCCCGCCATTCATCAGATATTATAATTGACCTTGGTCTTATGGATTGCTGTATGATGGGCATTAAGGTGTTTGCCGAGCGATCAGGAACGACATAAAGAAAGCAATCCCCAGTTTCCCTACAAATGCAACCGAACACCCACTGTTGTGGATAAACACGTCCAACGTTGTTTTTTCTCCTGGTAAATAAAGATTCATCAATCTCTACATGTAAACCAGGGACACCGATGATCAAGGGATTTCGTAACAGACTACTGGCACAAACCTCTCGAGATAATTGTTCCAGTCAATGATGGTTGCGTTTGATGAAATACTTAACTCCCTTTGTCAAAATTTATTCGAAGTTAATTCAAAACTCCAAGAATATATAAATAAAACAACTTCGGTATAAAAGAGGTTAATGTTTTCCAGCCAAGATCCAGACTTCAAAGAAACCTCGTTTCTACAGGTTTTTTTCGTACATCTCCACTTTTCTCTTTCATCTGTGATCGATAAAATCATATCGTGGTTGTTTAGGCATGTTTTGCGTCGATTTAATATACCTCTATCTTGCAAAAATCTAATGGCACCTTCCTTGGTTCGAACAATGCCATAAAGTGACAATAAGTTCAAATTAATCATTGATTTTTTGTTAGGTTGATAATCCATCTTTAAAAGTATTAAATGCCCTATAATAAAATTTATTTAAAAAATGCGGGGCAATTCTAAACAAGGGCCGATTATCCATATTGCCATGACTGCTAACACCCTGGTAAACCTCTGGGTTTAAGATCTATTATAGAAAGTTTCATGCTGATTTTAAATAAGAGTCTCTTTATTAAATATTAGTGGAAACAGCATGAATGAAAACAGAAGATCACAATTATTTAAGGATAAAATGAAACAATCTTAATTTCCATATTAAATTAATTAGTGGTAATTTAACTCTTGATATAACAATATGACATAAAAAATATGATAAAATAAAATGTAATGAATTCGTACCGACCTCAGGATGATAATATTTCTAAACCTTCCAAATTAGTTCAAAATTGATACTATAAAATAAATAATCAACTAAATAACATGTGTTGGATCACCGTCTTCTTATTTAAACCAAAAAATACTCAAAACTCACGTTATTAATCCTTATCAATAATTGGGCAATAACTAAAGATATTTTGAAATTTTTGTTAGTTGACACTAAGTTATATAGAAAACGCACAGTAAAAGAAACAAATCAATGAAAAAGATGACTCTGTAAATATAAAATATCAAAAAGAATAAAAAAGGTCGAAAATATTAAAAGTTTAATCAGTTGCGTAACAACGCTTGGGATTGGGGCAGTTGCCAAGGGCGCCACTAAATCTCTAATTTTTAAATTTTTAATTAAATCACTTTTATCTTGGATAACAAAAAAGCTCATAATTAATTATATTTAAATATACTTCATGTAAATCATAATGGTTTAAATAATCACTAATTTTGCAAACGTTAAACTAAGCTTAGCTTTGAGCCTTTGATATAGAACTAGGAGTGTATCAGTGTAGTGTTACTTAAATTTACTTTTAATCGGGAGTTTCTATCTTTACGTATGAGTTAGTGAATATGACACATTGACAATATTGTTTTTATTTATAATACATGATACTTCCTGTATTGCTGTAGTTGTATGACTGTCACTGTCACACTACGTAATTATTGTCATAAATAAAATTAGAGAAATTCAATTACTTTTTTTGAGCAATTGAAAAGTCGCAAAGCTGAAATTTGTCAAGGGCACCAAAAATAAATTAGCTTAAAAAAATGTTTTTTTTGCAAATTCTAAATAAACAGTAAAGTATTTTATGTGGTATTTAAGTACATTGCATAATTTATTTTTATGTTGAGAAGACGTTTATAAATTTAACTTCACAGTTTCCATCAGCATTATTTATTAAAAATCGGTAATCATTATTTTGTAAATAATAAGTAAGTTTTATTTCTTTAATATAATACGTATAATTTCTTGTTATTAAAAATTGATACATTTAACCTTCAAACCAAGGAATTGAACAAATTCAAAGGTAATTGATCAGTTAATTTATTCCCGCATTTTTTTCGTTATATAAATATTATTTTTCCGTAAATTTAGACTATGGATTCTGTTTGGGAATATTTTTAAAAAATTCCTTCTGCCAAAAATATTGCAAAGGCTCAATGTTTAAAGTGTCTGGCTATTATTTCAAACAATGATGGAAGCACTGGTGCAATGTTAAACCATCTGGAACTGGTATACAAAATCAATTGTAAACAGGATAATGATGAATCTATTTCGGGAGCCAAGCTCCAAAAAAATCAAAAAAAAACTATAATAAATTTCATTAAACTTAAAAGTTTATTCGAAATGGTTTCAAAATTAGCTCCTGAAGACGGAATAACAATTCTTGCAATCACACAATCTAAATTTATAAGGCAATATACTTCAGACAGAGGGTAAAATGAGGTTATGCGACTTATTCATACTGAATTTGAAAGTAGGAAAAAAGAGGTAATAGAAAAATTAACAACAATTAAGAATGATGTGGATAAGTTTAGCATAACTCTAATGAATAGGTATGTACACAAAATCGTTGTACATTAATATTAATGAACATGAAAAGAATGAAAGAATTCATGTACTTCAGCTGTTATTTTAGAAATTGTGACCAAACATTTCCAAACCGACATTGTTCGTACCACAAAGGATGGTGCTAGTGTGATGGTTAAGTATGGAAGAGATAGTCATTCCGAATCACTATTATGTTTATGCCATGAGCTGAATTTGGCAGTAGTTGAAAAAATCTAGTGTTTAAAATTCAATTTTACAAAAGAAAATTGTAGTTGAAAGCATAACTAGATGCTGCAATTAAAAATGTTTGTGAAAATATTAATATATCCAACTTAAACATCAAAGAAGACTTTATAATATTTAAGAAAACAGGTCAACTTCAACTGGATGTAAAACACCGGAGCATGTATATTTGAATTCAGACACATCAACTAGGTTGGAAGCATAACTAGATGCTGCAATTAAAAATGTTTGTGAAAATATTAATATATCCAACTTAAACATCAAAGAGGACTTTATAATATTTAAGAAAACAGGTCAAAGGCCAGAAAAACTTCAAAAATTATTTAAAGCATTAATAACAATAAAACCTCTGATTTTTGTGGTAAAATTCGAACCCGTTTATCGGATTATTTTTAAAATTCCTTAGTTTTTTAATATATTTTTATATAAATGAAAGAAAATGAATAAAATATTTTCAAAACTAACAATTTTTGAAGTATATTATTTTTAAAATATCCGTGTCCGACGGTTTTTAAACCATGAAAACCGGTATTCGCGGATATTTTGCAAACTCTAAATCAGGGGTTTCAAACTCAAAGTCTAACGCGGCCCGTGTGTAAGTAAAAGAATAACCCCAGGGGCCGCACTACTTAAAATCTTTATATCATGATTAAAACAGGGATGGAAACCAAAATTTATTTCAGTTGAAATTTAACCTGTTTTATATTTTTCAGAATAATATCGGTTTTCGGTTAAACCGGTTTGCAAAATAACGGTTCACAGTTAAAAACCGGTTTTTTAAAATTACTGTGTTAGCGTAAAACAAGTTTAGTTTTACGAAAATCAGAAGGGCACATTCTGTAATTATGAATGATTTTTTTTAATTTGCTTCAGCGTAGCAACGCGTACTATCATGAAACAAAAGAAAAAATTATCATTCACGTTATAATAATTAAATAATATGGCTTACGATTGAACTGAAAGAAATTTCAGTGTAAAGGAAAACATATTATGAATTTTTAAAATTTCTTGTTCATCAACTCTTAAGTTTCATAAGTTTAAAATTTCTTATTTACTACTACGTTTATTTATGTAAATTAACATATTTATGTAATTATAAATTGATACCAGTTATAATTTATTTCAATATTAATAATTATAGACATGTGTAATTTATTCAATAATAATTTCACTTTCAAACTACATAAGCATACTAGCTGCATACTGAATTAAGACAAGATATCGCAAATATCTATTCTAAACACAGAACTTAACATTTACCAATATTTAACCCAACTGTTAATGTAGTGAAAATGATAAATAATTTTATTTATTTCCCTGAATTATCATGTCTTTTAAAATGTAATCAGAAATACGTGTCCTTAAATCTGACAATATGAAGCGGAAATCAGAGAAACATCTCTCAACACTTTTCTGTATATCTTCTTACACAACTATAAATATAGCATAAAAATAAAGAATACATTATGGGATCAACCAGGAAATGAGATAACAGCTTAGTTAACTGAACAATTAGGAGATGATGTTTAGCATTTTCTTTTTGTCTTCCATAGTGCTATTTGAGGCTTTCGTCTTTGAAATTTGTAGTACTCATCTTGATGTTTATTTCTTACATGACGTTCTAAATTTGCACTGTGTAATTATCCAACTTTATAAAGTACTTATCTTGGTATACTTAGTTACATATAATTTGTATATTTTGTGTTTTTTCTCTTTTCGAAAAATTTTGCAGCTCTGTTGTTTTTTAAATAACCACAAAATTGTCATATCTCGCCAAGTTACTAGCAGATTTTTTATTGAAATAACCATAATTATGAAGGGTATAACATAAGCTTTAGAAAATACTAATTTGTATAATGAAAAGAAGAAAAATAAATTGAGTAGAACACATTTTAAATTGGAAAATTATGTAATTTTAATCGGTTTTTTAGAATTTCGGTTAGCGGTAAACGGCTTATTTATGAATATTTATTTCGGTTACGGTTAGTGAAATATTTAGAAAAATAATGATTTAACGGTTTTGGAAACCGGTTTCCATCCTGATTAAACCACATAAATCTAGTAGTAAAGAAAGGAAAACTTAAAATTTTAGATCTTATTTTAACACCCTAGTAATTATTATGCTGCCGCCTTACATTAAAATTCTAAATCAATGTTATTATAAAATCAAATCCTTTTCTGGCTACTTAACTCGCATTGGTTTGCATCAACCAAAGTATCGATGTTAGGCTCAATGTCCTGCGATGAAACCAGTCTCAGTGATGCTTGCAGATGTACATCACAAGTTTGGTTAAATTACAAAATCCATGTTTCGGACCGCGTGTTTGAGACCACTGATATAAATGCTACTCTCAAAATTGTCTATTAAATGAAATTCTTGACAACATACATTGAAATGACTGCCGTCATTTTCGCTCTCAAGCTTTCGATCACAGTCGACTGATGGAATTGAGTGATATTACTAAGTGCAATTTTTTAATGCATGATGAAACTAAGTATAAAATAGTTTTGGTAAAAATTTTTGTTGAAAATTTTATTTAATATTTGTTAGTCTCAGTTTTGTAAAATTTAAAAAATTAATTTTTTTAACATTTTGTAGAATTTGTGTTTTCAAATCAAAATTTTTAATTTTTGATAAAATTTTTTGAATTTAAAAGCAGAAATTTGTTTAAATAATAATTGTTTATTCTAAATAGTTTAAAGTTCAAGACGATGACTGTTATTCAGTCGCAATATATTGTAGCTGAATATATATTTTGGATTGGTGTTCTCTTTAATTATTCTTTTGTTTTAATAATTGTGCCAAAGGCTCACAAAATGTCACTAGAAACCGAATAAAAATTCATTCAAAAAATATCATTTATTGAGTAAAAAGAGCAACAGAAATTATAATATTTATTTGAAAATATTTGATAGATGTTTTCTCGTCGACCTGATCACAGCCGTAATCCAATGAGGAAGAGGGGCAACTGCAAACATAGAATTTGTACACGAGATAACGGTAACCAGCAGCGACGGTAAAAATCATAAAAATAGATACAAATACAATTTACAAGTCATGCCAAAGAAATCCCTCAGATGTTGACTCCATCATTCCGGGAATCCGTTTGGAAGGCCGGCAAATGGGCAATAGGAATATCTGATCTCACGGAATCTTTCACATGTAATTGATCCTCAATTTAGGGCGTTTCGGGGCCGTTGAGTCAGAATCAGAGTCGGAAGACCAAATCTACAATTATAAAATAGTAAATCGAGTATTATCAAGTGATTGGTGATAAATAATAAATAATAATAGTTAATAAATAATTAGAATAAAAATAATAATAATTCATAATAACAAAAATAAAAATGATAATAAATAATAATAATAACAAAAAGAATTATTAAAGATAATAATTACTTAATAATATTAATAAATAATAATAATTAATAACAACAAAAAATAATAATAAAAATGATAATAAATAATAATAATTAATAAATAATAATAATAATAATAATAATAGAAGTGATAATAATATATAATAATAATAATAATATTAATAATAATAATAATAATAATAATAATATTAATAAATAATAATAATAACAATAATAATTATTAAAACTAATAATTATTTAATAATATTAATAATAAACAAATAATAATATAAACAATTATTAATAAATAATTATTATTAATAATAATTATTAAAGATAATAATTACTAATAATATTAATAAATAATAATAGTTAATAAATAATAATAATTAATAACAACAAAAATAATAATAAAAATGATAATAAATAATAATAATTAATAAATAATAATAATAATAATAATAGAAGTGATAATAATATATAATAATAATAATAATAATAATAATAATAATATTAATAAATAATAATAATAACAATAATAATTATTAAAACTAATAATTATTTAATAATATTAATAATAAACAAATAATAATATAAACAATTATTAATAAATAATTATTATTAATAATAATTATTAAAGATAATAATTACTAATAATATTAATAAATAATAATAGTTAATAAATAATAATCATTAATAACAACAAAAATATAATAATAATAATAATAGTGATAATAATATATAATAATAATAATAATAATAATATTAATAATAAAAATAATAATAATAACAAAAAGAATTAATTATTAAAAATAATAATTATTTAATAATATTAATAAATAATAATAGTTAATAAATAATCATAATAAAAATAATAATAATAACAAAAAGAATTAATTATTAAAAATAATAATTATTTAATAATATTAATAAATAATAATAGTTAATAAATAATCATAATAATAAATAATAATAAAAATTATTAAATAATATTAATAAATAATAATAATATAAACAATTATTAATAAATAATTATTATTAATAATAATTATTAAAGATAATAATTACTAATAATATTAATAAATAATAATAGTTAATAAATAATAATAATTAATAACAACAAAAATAATAATAATAATAAAAATGATAATAAATAATAATAATTAATAAATAATAATAATAATAATAATAATAATAAAAGTGATAATAATATATAATAATAATAATAATAATAATAATAATAATAATATTAATAATAATAATAACAAAAAGAATTAATTATTAAAAATAATAATTATTTAATAATATTAATAAATAATAATAGTTAATAAATAATCATAATAAAAATAATAATAATAACAAAAAGAATTAATTATTAAAAATAATAATTATTTAATAATATTAATAAATAATAATAGTTAATAAATAATCATAATAATAAATAATAATAAAAATTATTAAATAATATTAATAAATAATAATAATATAAACAATTATTAATAAATAATTATTATTAATAATAATTATTAAAGATAATAATTACTAATAATATTAATAAATAATAATAGTTAATAAATAATAATAATTAATAACAACAAAAATAATAATAATAATAAAAATGATAATAAATAATAATAATTAATAAATAATAATAATAATAATAATAATAATAATAATAATAATAATAATAATAATAATAATAATAATAGAAGTAATAATAATATATAATAATAATAATAAATAATAATAATAATAATAATAATAATAATAATATAATAATAATAATAATATAATAATAATAATAATAATATAATAATAATAATAATAATAATGATAATAATAATAGTAAATAATGATTGAAACGAACCTCTAATCCATCCTCTACCAGAGTGAGAGAAGGAGATAAATTCGTTTCCTTATTTGAGGAAGTCGGTACGAGCAGCTACCAAATAGAAAATGATGAAGGTCAACAGAATTCCAAAAAGATCTGCACAAACCTTCTGTTCCAATTTCATCAGTTCCATCTTGGCTAAAAATAGAAAGGACCCGATTAAATCATCCAATCAACGATCATATGCAATTGCAAAATTCACCTTCAGGAGACACGCAATTCTTCCAGTCGAAAACGTTGGAATTGATCTCGAACGCGCTGGATGTGTTGTTATCGTTCATTGGATGAATCTCATTGATTGAATTGCTACTGCTGCTGTTGTGCTGGGATACGCGATTCGGCCGGCCGTGTGTACTCCTCGTATCCATTTGGAAACTGGCGGCAGCTGGAGGCCCCTCAACAGGGTAAGCAGCATTGAGGCCACATAGACCGGGCAGCGGTGGCTGAGCCCCTCCGAATCTTAATTGTGGCGGCGGAACCTGTCGATAGAAATCTGTAGGAATAAATAAGAAATTTGGCTTTTGATTGGAATAATTCTCTCGTTTTATTGTTGGTGATTTGCCACTAGATTTCTCGATTTTACCAGCAGAATTATACAGTAGATTTGTCATTTTCTGGTTCCAATTGTCGAAACTTTCTCTGTGAATGGAACATGAGTTCGGGTTGGAATTGTTATCGACAGATTTGTCATATCCATTCCGATGCAATTCCAAAGAGGTTTGATCCATTGTTTTCTGGGAATTCTTATAGAATTGTTCATAGATTTTATATTTTTGCTTGTGAACCTCATTTTCACTAATAATATCTTTCAATGATTGGATAATTTTTGTATCGACGCATCCGAGAATTTTGCACATAGTCATGATGAGAATTTTGTTATCGATGACTTGATTCCGTAATTCTTTCATTGTTTGCTGATAATCGTTCAATTTCATCATCGCAGATTTTGGATCTGACACTAACATGAAAGTGACGTTATAAATCCTCGAAATTAATATTTAAATTATTTAGAAATTTTTTATTATAAATAATTGAAAGTTTATTAACCTGAATAATTATTTCTTGAATCTAAATTACCAACTGTATCATATAAAATATCAAAAATCTTGTATTTTTCTGAAATAATATCAGATGATTTCTCATTTTCTTGTCTATAAAGATAATAAATATATTTGATTACAACAATATGCTTACTTTAAAGTTAATATCTGTTTTTCGAGATTCGATATAGAATTTTGCATTTCATCAATTTGAAACTTTAAATCAATTAATTTAGATTCTTGATCACTACAAGTTTCTTTACTAATTGATAAAAGTAAATGTAAATTTTCATTCTGACATCTAAACAAAACATGATTTATTTAATCAAATAACGACATAACTTACTGTAAATTATTATACGAATTTATACTAACACAATCAAGATCTTGAAAGTCATTATCGGGATTTTCGTCAACTACCTTTTCTAATTTTATAGTCACTGGCATGAAATAATCTTGAAAAAGAAGCTTTTCAAATATACATGTTTTAATAAATTTTTATAAATTTAAAAACATCACAAAATACAATATTTAAACATAGGAAAGCATGATTGTTATTATTATTGAATATAAGAATTAAACTAAATTTAAGTTCAAATTTAAAAAAAAATTTTAATTTAGGAAAACTAAAATGAAGACAAAAATAAGTCGACATATCTTAGCAAAATAAAAGATTGAGTGAGCATTGCAACTATACATTTATAAACATGGATTTATATAAAAAAATTCATTTATTTTTCAAAAATTGTGTATTTAAAATTCAAAAAAAATGTGTTGAGCCCTATTCATCAATGATATGTTATCTTTGATCTATAGTTAAATGCAGTTGTATAATAGAACTTGTATTGGCTTAAGAAACAAAATTAATTTCGATTTTTTTCATTCGAAAAAACTGTTATGTGGTGGGTTACTGGGCGGGTGCTATTGTTTGTTTTTAATTATGTTGAGGTTTCCCCGGTAACGCCATATAAATATTTCTTTGCTACCACTCGGCACCCGTTGCTAAGCAACGTTGGAACTGTGTTTGAGTGGGTAGATCGTCCGCAAAAAGTGAGCGCTATTACTAATGCTGTAATTGCCCGAACGATCTCTGGGTTCAACGAGCTGTCGATAGAAGACTTGTGCTCGCTTTGAATATCAGGTCCCCTTATGTCGTAATTTTTATCATTCGAGTCTATTGAATTCTTTAAACAACACTCAAAATATCGACAAATATATATTAGAACAAAAGTGACTACATATTTTGTGATGCATTTTTTAGTGTGTCAGTTGCGTTTGGTTCAACATTCGAGCGGCTCGGCGCTTAGCCCGCTCCTTTCGCCCGGGTCGATAGCTGCTTGTTCCTGGAGTAGTTTTCGGGGTCGCTACCGTCTTTCGGTAGGCCAGCTGGGCGGGGGCAAAGACAAGGGGGTATGTTACTGCTGCCCCTTCTTGACAAGCCGATAAGGCTACCTCCAGTCCCTTTATCTGCGTTCTGAGACTCTGATTTAACTGCCTTTCGTCCGCCCATCCCTTTTGGGCTGCAGTAAGCCTTTGATAAAGCGGCTTTAGTTTCTTGAATCTCCTTTGACATCTGGATCAGTTGGGTGTAGAAGTCTTTGTTGAGCTTGCGAGAATGTTCTAGCTCCTTCCTCAGAATTACTAGCGATTCCATCTCTGTAATTACTATTATAAATTTTGGCTACTAATCTCGAATTATTTATTGAACAATACAAATTTGTAAAAATTACGCTAAAGAAATAAAGAAAAAATCTTGAGAAATAACAAATCATTTATTACGATTACATTTAAGTTTATTAATGTAATGGGCAAAAGTGAACACCCATATTCCACTGATCAACGGGATTGGTGGTTTTTGTCATGTCTCTCCACCCCATCGTCGGGGATTGGCGAAGCGGCAAAGTACTCAGGGTACGCGAAGACGGGTCGCTTCGTGTTTCGGATGCGGCTGGCACGGGGCATTGGATGCGCGCTTTCGTATTTCCGCCAGCCTGACTGGGCGCGGGACTGTGTGGAGGCGTATAGCCATCGGTGTCTGCGAATCTGCCAGCCGCTGTCTTCTTCTACGTTCCTAAGATATAGCCTGGCTCGGGCTACTTGTATGTTGAGTTGACTCTGGTGATCCTCGAGTCGAGCGAGGAGGAACCGGGCCTGAGCGTATACTTCCTGGGCCGGGTTTTGGCTACATCCTCTTTTTGTTGCTGTGTAAGGCAGCTCATCCCTTTCCATTGATCTTGAGGTGTCCCGTTTAGGCCCTCTCGGTTGGGGCACATCGCTATATCTTTCCCGCCAGATTCGTTGCCAGTCTTGTCTCCACTGATCGGCAACGTGCGTGGGAACACGGACAAAAGGTCCTGATCTTTCTAAACAAGATTGGATTAAGTTGATCATATTAATAAAATCTCCGACTTTTTGGCAAAGCGGCTAAACGTTATCAAGAGATAGTCTATGGGGAAAAACGAATTTTGATATGGGTTTGTAATCTATCTGTCGGGTCCCCTTACTTGAAATCTAATTTGAGGTACCTAATTAAATTAATATTACGAGTGTGAATTAATCCCGTTTAGACTGGAATAAACTGGAGTTAAATATTGATCGTAAGTGGATATTTGATATTCCGTTATTTAAACTAATATATTATTTACCAAAAAAAAATTATATCATTTTGTTTAAAGTAGCCAATTATTTGATTTTCGTCTCCAAGGTAATGGAATTACTACCCCTAAACTACCTAAAGATTTACCCTATTTTTCTGGAAATTCTGATCGAGAGTAATTAAATCATGGTAAATATCATATTTTATTTATTTATTAGGTTCCTTTTGACTATTTCATTTAGGTTATTACGGGGAACTTAATGGGTAATCATTTAAAATTTATCCTTCAATGACAATCAATGTTCTTAGGAATATAATAGTAATCATCATTCGTGGAAATGTCAAACTGAACGGACGCGAAAATCAAAATAGTATTTAGTGTTCATCAATTGAAATTAAATTAATAATTATTGTTTTTTGGATTCGTCGAATTGAACAAATAATAAACACAAAAAGAAATTTTTTTTTAATCTAAAAAAAAATGATTAACATTCATCAAAATAATTAATGGATATTAAAGTAATACTTATCATTTCATTAAATTAAACTAAATCAAAAATCAAAATAAGTTAATCTTCATAAGTTAAAATTAACTTAAGTTATTACATTTTAGGTGCCTAATTTAGAGACAAAAGAATTTATACTACGAGTGGCGGATACTTTGTCACTGGGATGCAATTGGATCCTTGCATTTGAGTAAATTAATTCCACTAGCAAGAATTTTCTCATAAAGTCATTTTATCATGTGGAGCGTCTCTTCCGGCTTAACGGATCTGGTGGGATCCCTAGAGGTCTTAGCAAATTTGTAGACGGGAATGGCTCCATCTTTCTCAGGCACTAGCTACTAGAAACATGGGCTATATGGGGGGAAATTGACTCAACAAGAATTCCTCCAGCTAAAGTATTGATCTGGGTAATATTGCATTCATGATAATTAAATCGGTTCTGCCAGGGATATCCATAATTCGAAATTTAACGTGGGAAGTGGCGTTGTGATATTTCTCTTGAGGACTCAATCACGATTGGTGGGTTAGAGGGTTTCGTTATTTGTTTATCTTTATTGTTGCCCAGTAACGCCATACAAAATATTACTCTGACTACCACTCGACACCCGTTGCTAGGCAACGTTGGAAATGTGCTCGAGCGGGTGGATTGTCCGCAAAAAGTGAGTGCTATCGCTAATACTGTAATTGCTCGGACAACCCTCGGGTCCAACGAGCCGTCGTTAGAAGACACATGCTCGATTTTTTGTAATTGGTCCCCTTATGTCATGTATTAGAGTCAATTAAATTACAGGGATTCGATCATGCTTGTCTGGATCCTCTTACATGAGTTAACAAAATCAAACTACGAAATGTATTTCAATTGTGAGGGACAATGTTTGCAATTTTGATTTGGATTAGGTTAGCAATTTGGCGGCACGACGCCTAGCTCTCTCCTTGCGTCCGGGACGGGAGTAGGTGTTTACGGTTGTTGCAGGATTCGAGACTGAAGTTGAAGCAGCTGCCAACTCCCGGTAGGCTAACTGAGCCGGTGCGAATACGAGCGGATAGGTAACCGCCGCTCCCTCTTGACTGGCTAATAGGGCGACCTCCAGTCCTCGTATTTGCGTACGTAAACTTTGATTCATTTGTTTTTCTTCGGCCCATCCTTTCTGAGCAGCTGTGAGCCTCTGATATAAGGGTTTGATTTATGCTGGATCTATCCAGGTGGCTCAAATTTGATGTACCTCTCGTGTTAGTTGGATTATCTGATCGTATAGGTTCTTGTTATTTTGTCGTGCTATGACTAGTTCTACTCTCAGGGTTTGTAGGGAATCCATGTCTGGAATTGATAATATCAAAACAAGAGTTATTACCATAGAATTAACTAATTAAACAAAACTTTCTTAACGAATTGTTACAACAAGAAAAAAACAAAATTGATGTCTACTCGAAAAAAATCTTTATTTTTGTAACAAATTTTAAACTAAATGGGATTCACAATGTTAATATCATGTGTCCGTGAAGCCTCTTGCTACCCATTCCTCTGGGGAGCAGTTTGGAATGATCATTACCGGCCTTTTGGTATTCCGAACCCGGTGGGACCCCGTCATCTGCGAGTCCTTCCTGTGCACGCCCGTCTCTTTCCCGGTGTCTCCATACAGGGATCCGCGTGGCCGTGGGTGATAATAGGTAGCAGCAATCCGGCCGGCTTCGAGGTCCTCCTCAATGTTTGCCAAACATTGACGGGCCCGAGCCACTCGTAGGTCCACTTGTTGCTGGTGATCGAGAAGATCATCGAGTAGACTCCGTGCGTGTGCGTAGATCTCTGCCGTGGGGTGCCACTCTTCCCAGAACGGTTCTGGTACCTCGGGAGTTCGGTTGAGATACTCTGATCTGTTATTGATACGTTGGAATTCGCGTGGGGATTTAGAGTGCCAGTAAAGCTTCCAGGCTTCTCTCCATCGGTCGGCGAGTTGCATGGGAATGAGATCTGGGTCTGCATTTCCTGAATGAAATCGTAATTAATATACTTCCTTTAGGATACTGTATCGGTGATGTAAGTGTTTATGCTATTCCGAGCGGGATCTTAAATGACTTGACTACACTACGCGTGAAGAGTTCCTTACGTTTGGTGCTCTCTCATCCATATGTGATGAGGCTAACAGCTAATGATTATGTCATTAATTCCAGTGCCGTGGAGAAGAATTTTCAACAACTTAAACATAAAGTGTTATTATCCTAGCGTTCTATTTCGAAATCTACTATTGCGTTTCGATAGTAAGGTCGATGCTGAAGCATTCACAAAAATGGTGACATCATTATGCTGCGTGTACATAATAAAAATTTAAGTTTAATCATCATTATTTATACACAAAATCACTACCTGGGTGTTCAGGATCAGCTGTCGATCTTTCGCCGGTTGGGCTATTTGAACTAGTTCTCTTCCTATAATTCCGTTGTCGGTGCATTAGTAAGATCAATTTACTGATATCGGGCGAGGGTTTATATACTATTGATTGTTTACTCCATTACTTTAATATAGGCATATGATCGCGCATCATTCGCCATTCGGTGGAAACGTGGACGTCGTTTAATTTAGTTTAGCATTTCTTAATCAAATTTTATTATATAATTTAGTCGTATTAATAAATCGATCGTCGACTTTGTGAACTGAACGGATGTATCAAGGTTCAGGTTCAATTTGTATTTACATGGTTATCATGGAAAATCGTCGGCGTTTCAAGATGATTTAACTTTGGACGCGTGTCTCCGTGGTTGATAAATTCATCAATTTACCGTTGTTTATTCGTAAGTTTCCGGTCAGCGTAAATTTTCATTTTAATTTGTTTATTTTTCAGATTAAATCTTACTGAATCGATATCGAGTTTTTTCGGAGAAACACAACGGTTCGGGATATTGGTGATGATGCTGACCATCCGAACGGTTCCCTATTAACCAGTGAGTTAGTTTTATGTGAGATTTACATTATCTGGTTACTGAGATTCTCTTTCAGGAAAAATTAGGCTTATCGAATGGCGACAATGGAAATCTTGGTGTCGAAAAGTTGATTTCATTTCATTCTATCTCAGATTTATCGTGGGAAGGGATAACTCACTCCCTTCGGATAGCATGGCATCACTCGGGCGAAGGCTCTCCCTCGTTGGATTCAGAATGTTACTTATTGGAAGTACATTGTCATGCATTCACTGGTTATTGGTGATCCCTAGCTTTATATTTAATGGATTTATTCTCGTCAAGTTGATTTTCATGTACTTCTTACTCTTAGTATTGGACTATTAATTTGGATATTATTCATTTATGTTTTTGATTTTCGTAAGTGTTTGATTTTTTCGGTGATTTTGTGGGTTACTTCCTAATTTTTATTTGTTACGTGAAAAATCTCTAATTAATATTGAGAATTATAATTTATACGTTACATGATAATGATATTACTTTGTAGTTTTGTTAACATTAGAAACGCTTAAATAATATTGAAACATCATGAATAATGATAGGGCTTATAATTAATTTATGAATCGCATACTTAATCGTATAATATGAGTTTATAGTTAATAATTGAGAGTTAATGGTAACTTTAATATATGAATTGAAAATTTATGATAGGAACTTGTAGTAAAGGCTCATAAATGATAAGGATATTTTATAATCACAAATGTGGATTTGGATTGACGATTATTAAAATGAGGTTACCATTAATAATGCAATTTTCATTTAGTATTACAAAGGGTTTACGATCAAGTATTAACAAAACTTTACCATTAAGGGTCTGAATTTACCGTTGCTAAAAAGGATTTATAGTTAACAATACGATTCTACAATTAATAATATCAATTTAACTATTACTAAAAAATATATTTACGATTAACAATATGAATTAATAATATGAGGTTATCATTAATAAGAGATTTACAATTAACAGTATGGACTAATGATATGAATTTAATAATAAAGATTTACTATAGATAATCTGAGTTCATGATTAATATTATGAATTTTTAATATAAATTCGTGATGAATAACATAGATTGATATCATGAGGTTATAACAACGATTTCGTTTTGATTTAATTTCCCGTCACCTTCCCTTAATTGACCTTAGAGGCATATTATGTTTATATTATAGTTAATGAGTGCCCACTGGACTACTCGGTGTGATGATTTTGAGCCGTGTGTAAAATAATTTAGGTCGATTTTACAGAAATGAGAAACGAGGAAGTAGCCAAAAGACTTCTTCCTTATTTCTCGTTTCATCTATATGGAACAATATTGACGTTACGACCCCTGCGTTCCGCACGCTAGGTCTTCACGGGTACATATCATTGGCGATTTTCCACACACTTACATGAATCTGTACTATGTAGATTTTACTATCTTGCAATATGTATCGGCTGTGGGCCGGAAAAATTTCGACAGATTTAATTAATATTATTTTTAAGTATGTAAAACAATTTATAAATAATATAAATATTTATTAAACATATAACAAATAAACATAAATTACCCTACATTCCATTCCGTAAAAAACAAAATTCATAATATCGCATATTAAAAATAAAATGCCTCTCCCCCCATGCCAACATCCAAGCAGAGCTCTACCGAGGTTGCGAGGACGTGACGTGGAGAGAGGGCTCCACAATAAAACATTTCTCACCTAAAAATAAGATTTTAAACAAGATTCAAAGGTAATTTGAAAAATGGTTTTTTTTGGTTAAGTTTAATGTGAAAATGGATCAGTATTTATACCTATTTTCTGTCCCTAACCTCGCATGTTAAATTTGATGTAGTAAAACAAAATTCGACCTTGTTATTTTCTAGTGAATTCTATTCTTTAATTTTATTATTTTTCGATTTATTTTAATAATTTTTCATTTAGAATTTTTATTGAATTATTACTAATTCAAATTTTTTGATTTAAGTTTCATTTTCATGAACTTTTATTAATTTTTCAATTTTGTCGAATTTGTTGTGTTTTCTTGTTATGTTTGTGTTGGTATCGTGCGAATCTTGGTGCGTTTTGTTATTATTTACAGGCTATGATCCTGATCTTTAAAACTCAATGGTTTAGGAGAAATTTAGTTATATGTCATTTTATCTATATATGATTCATCCTGCTTGCCACTTATTGCCATGGCAACAGATTAAACAATTTGTGATTTCTATAATAAGTGAGTATTGATTTTTTTAGATACTTTACTAGTATTATTTTTCTTTTAGGCATCTCAGGAACCCCCTGAACAGCCACCATTGTCTCCATTCCGCTGACGTTTTTAGTAATGTATATTTGTTCTTTTCTTAATACATTTTAACCTTAAATTGTAGGAATTATCGCTTATTTCGCCCGCACGATTTGGAATTTACTACTGTGGAAATATTTGATTTATTGTTTTTCTTTTAAATAAAAATTTTCTTAAAGGTATTATGTTATTTCTAATTATGTTACTTTTATTACTTACCACTTTTCTTAGAATTTTTTTTTTAAGAAAACCTTTTGAATAAATTTTCCTAATAAATTAACAATGCTGAGGATAGTAATATTGCAATAACCGTAATAACATTAATAGCAATAATAATTAAGGACACTAAAGTATTAATAATAAAAGTCTTAATAATAATAACAACAATAATAGATTGATAATAATAATAATGACCTTAGCATTTATGGTAGTATTCATGATATTGGTATTAATATTAAGGATATTGGGGTATTAATGGTATTACTAAACGGCAATAGGGTCAGGTACTCATTCATAATGGCCATCTTGATGTTAGTTAAATAACACTAAGGATAATAATAATAATAATGACAGTATAATAACAATAATATTGAGTAATAATGATAATAATAATACTAAAATGATAATAATAATGGTAATATTGTTAGGCCAACGGTACTAATAATAGTGCTACTAATAATATTATTAATAATAACAATGGATTATTAATAACAATATTACGTTAATAATAATAATATTAAAAATAATAGTAATAGTAGATTTATCATAATAATAATAATAATAATAATAATAATAATAATGCTAAGGATAAAAAAAAATAATAATAATAATAATAATAATAATAATAATAATAATAATAATAATAATAATGATAGTAATAATAATAATAATTATAATAGTGACGGATCAATAATAGTGTTACTATATTAATAATAATATTAATAATATTCCTGACGACGATAACAACAATAATAATGATAATAATAATATTAATAATAATAATAATATTAATAATAATAATAATAATAGTAATTTTCATATTAATAATAATAATTTTAAATGAACAATAATAACGATGATAGTTATAATGA
Source organism: Schmidtea mediterranea (assembly GCA_022537955.1). Lineage (NCBI taxonomy): Eukaryota > Metazoa > Platyhelminthes > Tricladida > Dugesiidae > Schmidtea > Schmidtea mediterranea. The sequence continues at coordinate 46,352,409 of CM039681.1, forward strand.
TAGTCGTTTTACGATCTGTGGGGTCATGGAATTAATTTTGTAAAATTGTGTAGAATTGTGTCGTTAACAAAATAAGATAGCCTAGTTGTTGGGTCAATGTGGGATTTCGAATCTAATATCGGTTTTTGGTCATTTGGGGTGTTACAATCAAAAATATTGATAAAATACGATTAACGACATTATAAAAATCCGATGTAAAATCTAATTAAATATATAGTCGATCTTTGTCTGACACGGTTCGTGGTAATTTCTACGTTATAAGTCACGATTTGTCGATTATAGCTGCAATTTAATTTTTTATGATGGGCGAGTGACGTTTTGCACGAAGATTTGTGCTATCGTTGATTTCTCAGTCAGTTCTACTAGGTGTAGCTCTACATGTGTACTTCATGATACTTGTAAAACTTTATATTTAACCTTTTCCAGGACCTCAACCCTATACTTTCGAGGATTGGGCGATAGGATTTAGGAAGGGGAGAATACTGAGCGGCTCCAGCTACTGCCTTCACCACGGCTTCCCCCACTAACATACCGGTTTGATCCGGGGTAACGACAAAATAAACTTTTAATTTTACTATCTTGCGTGCGTGTAGGTTATGGTGTGTACCAAATAACGCTGTAGCAACGCAACAAAAATAAATAAAATATTTTAAATTTAAATTCTCATGATGGAGGTTGGATAATATCAAAAATCATTGATTATCAAAAAAAAAATTTTATTCAAACTTTATTGTCTAAAAACTGAATATAAAAAAAATTATTAACAAACAAATACGCCTTCCCAATATTAATAATAATAATAAAATAAAAACATTATAACACAAATGAAAATTACTTTTTCTTCCGTAGCAAAATAGTTTTTTCATAATAAATTAAGAGAGTAAAGAAAGAGTGTTTTTACTCAACCAGCATCGCCTTATATACCATGATTGTTAGTGTGTGTGTTTTGATACGGTAAAACAAGGAATTTTCCAGAATATTCCAAAATTATAATTTTTTAATTCCTTTCGATTTAAAATTAAATTTTTATATTTTATTTACAGAAATTTTTGTTTAATTTTTGTTTAATTTTTATTTATTTTATTTTTCTTTAAATTCTCCATTTTTTCTAAATTTAAGTTTTCCGCTCAAAAACACACAGGCGTTATCGTGCTGGTTAAACAAAAAATGGGCTTCATCAGTTTTTGCCCAACATAGGATATCGAAAACTTTGACCTGGTCCTAAACCATTTTTTCCTGATATACACTGATTACCACCGCCATTGGCACCCTGTTGCTAATCAACGTCGGTATTGTGACAGGTGGTTGGATGTACAACAAAATTGAGTATCATAACCGAAATAGTTGTCACCAGGCGCAACATGGGTTCAACAAACTGCAGATAGAAACCCTGTGATTGTTTTCTTTTGATGCGATCGTTACTCACTGACTTTTCCACTTTTGTTAGACAAAACAAAAACAATCGCAAAACATTTGTTGCATTTATATGAACTCATCTACTCTGTCGTGCATTTCACTGTAGCGGGTTTTAGATGGTTTCTCAGTGTTGATATACATACAAAACTGTGATTGTTGTTGATCTTATGGTATTAATCGCTATTGCTAAAGCTCTGATGTGCCTGTGGGATAGAAGACCTGTATCCGATTTCTTGATCTACACCATTAGATCATCTTGACATCAGAAAAGAGACGACTGCGTTAATCAAGGCAAGTGGAACTAATCATCGAAATTTATAATTCAAATTATAAACTTACAATTTTTACAACAAGATGATATAAGTCCACTTACAATCGCGCTTCTTGACGAAATTTGGTCCTCTTTATCTTCTTTGGCTTGTAGCGCTTAATGTTTCTATGGAGAGTGATATGACACTTGCAAATAGGTTTAGATGGGAATATTTCAAGCATATAGTTTTTGGTAAGTATTCTACCGGTTCTTTTTGTCACCTGACTTCCCGATTTGAAGTTACACTTTGAGCGCTCAGATCTCCACTTGGTCCCCGCACAGCTTGCTGCTTCAGCGTCACGTTTGTTTGCTGAGGTTTTTTCGCTTAGTCCGGCTTGAACCAAGTAACTTTCATTGCTCGACATTTCAGCTTTAGTTTTTCCGCTGGTTAGATGACTAACTTAATTCTTTAATTAAACTGTTTTTTATCATCGTGGAAGCAAGAAATTTGTTTCTCTACTAAAATCCAACACATTTGACTTTCCATAATGATGATAATATAACATCTTATAAACCGTCGTTAATTTGGTATCTAATATCCAGTGATATTCATTCTAAAAATATAATTTCTCAATTTTCTCAAGTTTGACAGAATGCACATTCTCATACTTGTTAGAAGATCGGTGTATTATAAAAATTTTCAAATTAAAATATTACACAATAGCTTACAATAGGTACAGAATAAATGAACACGTACAAAACAATGTTGGGCCAGCACACAAATAGCCTTGAGAATTGTTTAAATGCATCAGTAATACAGCACGAAAACCCAGCACCAAGATAACTTAAAATACAATATACAACACCAACTAAACACTTTAAAATCTGAGAGAATATAAATAAATATAAAATCAAAAACATAAAAGTAAAATAAAATAAATACAAAATGCATCAAGAACCGCACGAAATTTACATAAAAAATAACATAATAACAAGAAAATTCGACCGTAAAATGACCATTTATATAAAATTAAAAATTAATGAATTAAATGAATAAAAATAAAATATTTTTGGATGAATAAATTTAATTAAAAATGTTAAAAATAAATTACCAATTTAAATTAAGAAATAAATAAAAATTTAATTTAGATAACATAAGTAATTTCAAAGTCGAATTTTGTTTAATCGCAATAAAACTAACACGCAAGGTTAAGGCCAAATTATAGGTATAAATACCGATGTGTTTTCACAAATTTTCAGTCTTATTTTTCGGAGAAAAAATTTCATTATAGAACTGTATAACTGGTTGTATAACTGGTTGAGAGCCGTGCATTCAGGCAATTAACACGGGTAAGTGTTTTGCCTGAACACGATCACTCTCAACTGGTGCAATATTATTAGTTGATTTTTTCGAAGAGAATTGATGGGTAATTTTTCAATTGAATTTATGTATGACTTTTCAGATCGAATTGATGGATGATTTTGTTTTTCAAATTGAATTTATGGATAATTTTGTTTTTCCAATTGAATTTATGGATGATTTTTTGAATCAAATTTGTGGGTAATTTTTCAATTGAATTTATGGATGATTTTGTTTTTCAAATTGAATTTATGGATAATTTTGTTTTTCCAATTGAATTTATGGATGATTTTTTGAATCAAATTTGTGGGTAATTTTTCAATTGAATTGATGGATGATTTTGTTTTTCAAATTGAATTTATGGATAATTTTGTTTTTCCAATTGAATTTATAGATGATTTATCGAATTAAATTTATGGGATTTTCGAAGTAAATTTTATGGAATGGATACAATGAATTTCAAATGTATGTAGCCGATGTAATATGCTGAATAAATATTTTATATCTACAGCCTTAGTGCATCGAAACTTTTATTCCAAATGCTATGGTAAAATATTATTTGTTATTCCTTTTCCGGCCCACAGCCAACACATAACGCAAGAAAGCAAAATCTACATAGTACAGATTTGTGTAAGAGCGTGGAAAATCGCCAATGATATGTACCCGTGAAGACTCAGCGTGCGGAACGCAGGAGTTGGAACGTCAATATTATCCGTACATAGGGGAAATTGGAGGGTAAATGAGTAGTTTATTGGCTGCTCCTTCACCATCCGTTTCCTGTAAAATTGACATAAATTTTTAACAACAATCGGCTCAAAATCTCTAACACCGAGTAGTCCAGTGGGCACTCATTAACTATGAAATGAACATAAATAGATCTTAAGGACAAAAAGAGGGAATGGGTAGCGGGGAAAATTGCGAAATCGTTGCAACAGTTAAAATGAATAGCCATCGGAAAAAGATTAATCCGAACGACCAAAATCATGAAAAATAATGTTTTTAAATAAGAATTAAATAAATTAATTTGAGTTGAGGCGGAAAATATGGGCGGGACGCTGCTCAAATTTTCCGAACTAATTCAAATACTTAACAAAAATAGTAACGTAAAAATGGAATGCGTAAAATAAGGGCGGAACGCTGCTCAAATTTTCCGAGTCAATGAAAATACTTTGTCGAAAACGGTAGAATAGGGATGAACCGTAAAATAAGGGCGGAACGCTGCTAAAATTTTCGAATTTACAAAAATACTTTATCAAAAACCAAAAAATATAGATGGACTACGGCTAATGTTGTATATCAATAAAAAATTTTAACGCTGAGGAATAAGGAGGGATCCCTACAAAATCTTAATAATAATAACGATAATGATAAGAGTAATTTTAATTATAATAATAATAATAATTATGATAATAATAATGATAATAATGATAATAGTGATAATCATGGTATTTGTAGTAATGATGATAATAATTATGATAATAATAATAGTAGTAATAATCATAGTAGTAATAACAATAAATATAATGGTAGTTATAGTAATAAAAATAATAATATAGGAAATGGTAGCAACAATTAATAAAGGTAATACATATAATAGCAACAATAATAATGCTGGTAATAATAATGGGAAACATTGTAGTTATAATAGGGATAAGGGTGAAAGATATAATGTGGGTGTATTTAACATAACCAAGGGTGTACCGACCAAAGAATAATCTTCGACATGGACAACGATAAGAAGGACTATGGGAATGGACATAAAGATAAATGATATAAGAGTATAGGTTAACATTTGAAGGAGATAGGAGAATAATGGGACCTAAGAATCAAAAGCGAGCACAGGTCTTCTATCGACAGCTCGTTGGACCCAGAGATCGTTCGGTCAATTATAGCATTAGCAATAACGCTCACTTTTTGCGGACGATCTACCCACTCGAACACAGTTCCAACGTTGCTTAGCAACGAGTGCCGAGTGGTAAGCGAAAGAATATTTGTATGGGGTTGTCTGGGTAACAACCATATAGTTTCAAAATATCAACACCCAGAAACCCACCAACAAGAAGCAACCATGAGCTTGGAGTTCAAATTTTTTATGATAACAATGTATGTCTATTTCATGACAACATATGACGTGACAGATTCATCGATGACTTATTTGAAAATTGTGTGTTTCAGTGATCAATTTATTTTTTTTGTGTTTTAATTTGACATTAATTGACCATTCCTAAACAATTCGATAATTTTATACTGGTTTTCATTTTTATCATGTGATCATTTTTTTTCATATGATATTGGCTTTTATTATTCCTATTTTATGATTATTCTATATATGTGATGATTATTGTAAAATTTAACCAAGTTTTTTGTAATGTCAATATGTTTAGTTTTACTGCATAAAAGAGATATAGAAACAAGTAACAAATCCGGGTATATATCAAAGGAAAAATATATAAAAAAGATACACAAGATTTTTGTTTCAATTTTAATCATTAATTTTATCCTTGTGTTAATTAATTATCTTAACCAGTGTTTGTGTTCTTATTTATATAGGAACCATCAAGTTGAGATTCTGTAAACCCTAACATACCTCTTAGTTCATTCATTCATCACTCTCACCTTGTAATTAGGCATACAAAGCATAATAGTAATTACGATTTATATTTTATTTGAAAAATAATGTGACTTGACAGAGTTCAGAAAATGGTTGATTCTGTTAGGCCAAGACTGAATTTTGTTTGAATTATTCGGAAAAAACATATAAAGACAGCAATGCAGATTTATGATCGAACCGAGCAACATCAATTAAACATCATAAAATACGAGAGAAAAGTAATTAAATACAAAATCAAAAAACATAAAAGTAAATAAAATTATATACAAAATGCATCAAGAGCCGCACGAATTTTACATAGAAATAACAGAATAACATGAAAATTTGACTGAAAATAGACTAATTAATAAAACCAGCATTTTAACGAACAAAACAGGTTAAAATAAAATATTTCTCGTTGGAAATATTCAATTAAAAAATAATAAAAATTAATCATCTTTTTAATGCAAGAAAATGATAAAATTGGAACCAAATATTACAATTAAAGTCAAGGTCAAATTTTTTTTAATGCATCAAAAAGAACACGCAAGGTTAGAGTCACAAAATAGGTTTATATACCGATTCAATTTTGAAAGAATTTAATCACTTTTTCTTTGTGAAAACTGTTTTATTAGTGAAAATTTGTAAACCGCTTTTCTTTGGGAAAATATATTTGCAATTAGGAAAACTAGTTCAAGAAAACACTTAGAAGAATTTTGGAAGATTATCTTACACGACACATCTTCAAGCAAACTTCAAGTAAGTTTCTACTTGTGCGTGCCCTCTGGAAGTTTGATGTATATGAATGATGCTCAATGTAATACTATTGAAGCCCATTTTTTGAATTATATATTGTAACTGAAATAGATTTTTCTTTATTGTAGAAATTTTACCGCCCCACAGCCAATACATACCGCAAGTTAATAAATGTTATTGGATTGTATAAGAGTGGTTTCTCCGCCTATAACCTGTGCTCGTGAAGGTATGGTCATGAGTAACGACGGATGCTAAACGTCAATTATGAATCTATATGGGTTTTGGCTGATAGAGAAGTGGTGTTTAGGCTACTCCCCTTTCTCTCAATGTCCAAAAAATCGACTAAAATCCTTCTTACATATCGACTAAAATTCATTTACACCGAGTAGCTCAGTGGGCACTCTTAAACTATAACATTAACACACATTATACTAAGGATCAAACTCAAGGGAAGGAAGAGGGGAATCTTTCAAAAATCAATGCAACGTTGAAGAGTAAATAAACTATAATCATTGAGAGAAATCGGATTATTAGATCATTAACTTAAATTAAGTAGATTATTTTCGACCGATACTATTAGTATGCCGAATACCATAAAACCTAACAAACTACTAAGGGATAACATCAATTTTGATAGCCGTATAACAACAATCATAAAGTTGACATAACTTCCTCCGATGAAAACCAAGGAATGCCACATAAATATTCTGTAAACTAGAGATCATTAATGAAAAAAGGAAAAACCTTGCGGACCTAAATAACATTTAACTCGTTGACTAAAATGTTGAAAAATTTGACATAATAATCGAATTATCTTTAGTCCCAAAAAGTCTAATAAAATGCCACAGAAAAATGCTGACGAAAATTCATGAGGTAATATCGAAAGAAACCAAAGTAGGCCACCATCAAAATGACGCAAATCGGCTAACGTTCTCGTAGAATTTTCTTCGATCACACAACATTAGCCAAAGGGCCCATAGCATAAGTATAGTGACCACACTCAGAGGTAAATTTCGTAAATATTAATCTTGATAAGCGATAGTATATAAATTTAGAGCATTGGGAAAGGTTTCGAGCACTCCCTATTTATGGTCGACCTCCAAGAGTCGGAGTAGGTTTAATTTTCCGGTACACATCACGTTAGAACCATTCGCGTATTGTTCCGAATTAGAAAAACTTAAAATTAATTAAACACAATATACTATACAATATACAAGTATGAAATATATAACGAAAAAATAAAACGCTACAAATAAAACACAAGCTCTAGAAGTGAACATCAATGTCAATATTTGTGTATAATTGTCTAGAGTCGGATCACCGTGCATAATCAAGTTTTTTCCTCTTTTTTTGGACTCAAAGAAATCCCTACCACAAAAACATCCAAGCTCAAAATATTCATGACTGTCCTAAAGTAAAGTCGACGACCCAAATTACTGATAACCGAGTCCAACCACGTAATAATAGGAGCATATCGTCCACATGAATGAGTGGCAAGTTACCATTCGAGGTAGAATCTTCCAGGAAATACCTGACGGGTAGGAGGACAATAGTCCCACTGAGGAATGAACTTGAGAAAATCTAAATAAATAATTTACAAATCAATTAAATAAAGTACAAAATTTACCCAAGTTATCGAGGTTCCGAATACTCTGAGGAATCAAACTGTTTTATCTGGAGAGATAATGGAGCCATTCCAAAGTAGTTTATTAAAAAATGGTAGCTGGAGGAGCTAGCCAAGATAATTACTAAGACCGAGGTAAGGAATAGCACTAAAATACCCACGTTTGGAGCAAGTGATATAGAACTTCCCACAGTACTAGTTATATATCCAATTATCATAACAATTCTGCCAGTGTTTACGCATATGCACACAGGGTATAACTGCTGACGTCGATAGAGAGAGAGAGAAAAATTATATAAACATTTATATGACAATGTGGATAAAATGGGTAAACATCCGGTTTTGATTTAAATCACGATGAAACTTTGTCATGTTGATAGAAAGATGAATCACTCATGCTTGTTCAGGCTATATTTACAAAAAACGACTTCAATTCAGTCATTCAATTTATCCAACTAAAAATGAATCCAGTAAGTAACAATGGCGTAGCAACTACGGGAGGGACCCGTACTAAGGATCAAACCAGCGTTGAAAATATAAAGACAAAGACACGAGAGATAAATCGCATCTCTGAAAATGGTGGTCAGTTTACACCAGGTAAATTTTCTCGTAAGATAGTAACAATACTTTGTATAGTTTAGAACACATGAACCCAATAAGGAAAAAATTACTCCATACTACTTTAGGCGAAAGAGCGAAGATACATAGATGAACTATGACGGTTCGGGGGCAGTCATGTTTGTGTTCAATACTATAAAGATTTCTTGTATACACAGTACACCTATTCAGAAACTCTATCATAATTATATGGATCATGATTGAATTACTTTTCATTTCTTTCCTATTTCAGTGGATACTGATTACCGGAGAAGCAATGTGTGGAATGATAATGATCGGGTCACCATGAAGTACGCATCTCAATGACCGCCAAGTATCGCCAGGCTCTCTGGGATGCAGGCTTCAGTTTGTCTACAATAGGAGGATCAGATTGGCCTAATCGGAAGAATTCCCGAGATGACGAGGTTGAAATCTCTAGCCTCACCATTAAACTCGAACCTGGATGGAATCCAGCTCGCGAGGCGCGTCAACGCGCAGAATTTTCCTTTTCAAAGAAGACTGAAGCGTGTAAATACAGATGGTGTAGCCGAAGAGATACCGAGCACCAATTGGTATGCGCCAGAGTATGGAGTCTCTTTTGAATTAGACGATCCGGCGCTAGAGAAGATGCATGCACCCACCAGCGTGGTGCTGCCGGTGAGGATGTTCAGAGAAACAGTTCGGAATCGAATTGGAAATCAGCGAAAAAAGGGTGATAATGCATATAATGGTCGTCATCCACCAACGGACGTTACGTATGCATCAACTTCAACCGAGTGGCAGAAAAGATTCCCTTCAAAAAGATGTAAAGCGAATATTGAGATAAAGGGTGTTATTGTTTTGGAAATAAATGTTTAAATAGTTGATTCGTTTTCCTTTTATTTTTTAGTAAAGATAACTTCTCGTATTTATAGTATGAAAAATTAATTAACAATAAGAAATAAAGTACATTTAGTGATGAATGGAATTAAATGTGATTAATTTAAAATTCTCCGACTCAACTTAGATAATCTCATGATAGCGAATAAGAGAATTTTAATGACTAATACTAAAAGATATTTTGTTCAAATTAATAATAATGATTTGAAGATCTCATGTAATTTTAGACCTGGAACTCATCAGATCAATAGGCCGAGAACTGGCGGAACTAAGAAAGACAAATGCCGACCAAGATGAACAGTTTCTCCAAATAAGCCAAGAGTGCCAGGAGATAAAGTCAACCTGGGTAGACCCAAAGCAGGTAAAAAAGGTTGTATGCCTGGGTTAATGTTGCGTATCACCAGCCCACCAATTCACATAATCCAATCTTCGAATGGAACGCTCATCTAGAAAATAATTCTCGCAGGACTTTAACAACACATCAAAAAACTGATTCCAGAATCTACAAGCGGATCATCGACTCCTCCTGTTTCTTCAGACACCGTTGCCTTAGTAATGTTTCTTTTATTTTGATTAATTCTTGTTGAACTTCTTTTTTTGTTTTTATTTACTTTTGAGTTTACACCCATCTGGACCGGAACATTTGATTTTTGTATGTATATATACTGTAAATTCATTTGGAAAAGTGAAAACCACTCTAATATTAGGGGTATCGATATTTCACCTTTTATAAGATGTTTTATAATTACTTATTTTAATTCGAAGAATTTTATCTAATTCCTAGAAAAATCAAATTTTATCAAGTTTGTTAATCTTATAACTGATAATTTAATTTAAAAATTGCATCAAACTTTTAAATTTAAAAAAAATTTCGCATTTATCTTTATATTGCTTTTTATGTTTAATATGTTTTCTATGCAAATTTTTTTTTATGATGCTATTTTTTAAATTTAAAAGTTTGATATGCCATTTTTTAAATTTACCCAATTTAATTATGTTGTGATCGATATGTTTTTGACGCTATAAATATAGAATTTGATCTATATTTATTGTAATAACAAAATGTCACTCTTATCCAGGATGCTATTTGTATTTCTGCTTTCATTCGATAATCAGATTATATAAACAAATCCTATTTATAATTTAGTTAAATAAAATGTAATTGAATTACCATAATTAGCCACAATTAATTATGATGAATTTTGAACTCTGGCAAAGGGCGATTTAACTCTAGCTAATATTTATAAATCTTCAAGTTTTAATTAAAATTAACTTTTTTCATCGAGTAAATTAGTTATTATTTTCCATTTATCTAAATTTTGCACAAAAGGATTCCATTTATTTAGGACTCGAAGGCAAATAATAACTCATACGAACGAGAAATTTTTATTCTTTTACCCGCATCGTCTTTACTCGATAATAATTCAACTTCTGACACCATTTTGTAATAATTCATTTAGTTGATTTATGGTTTTTTGTTATGTCCATTTATTAAAATGTAGCTTTAAATATTAATAAATTTTTTATTTGTTTCTTAACATTGACTACTTTCATGCAATATTATTTTATTAAAATAAATAACTATTTACATTAAAGAAGTTGAGTGAAATAACTCCTCATAATAATAAAATATTATATATTTTTTATCTATTCACTTATTAAGAGTATAGAGTTTAGATTTTGTTAAAAAAATAGAATGTTTATTTACGAAAACAGTAATTTTGAAAGTTTTTATTAATTTTTTAAAAAGCGTTTACGTCTGGGGGCGATACTGTTCCCGATGGAAACCACTGGTATAGACGAATTATTTTTGGTTTTTTATGATTTATATGATTTTTATGATTTATTTTTATGATTTTTATGATTTTTATGATTTAAATTAATCAAAATTTACAAATGCCAAAGAAAATAATACATGAGAGTATAAATATGAAGAAAGGTTAATTAATGATAATCTCATGCTAGTACCGATGTTCCTCAATTATAAAATGCATTTCCTAAACAATCAAATTAAAATAAACTTGACAAATTCACTAAAGCAATGGCAACCCTGCCAAAAAAGAATATTGATATTTTGAAAAATATGTCTACGAATGGACTACTACGTCATTTTTTAACAATATGTGTCATACTAAATTTTATGATACTTCTCAAGAAACAATTTTCAAAGAGAAGAAAACTGGTTTATAACTTTAATTGTCCAAGGATTCAACGATGATCAAAATAATATATTTGCAAAAATATGGCAACTAGAACATACTATGCTTGTAGCTATTTATTAAATTTAGTAATAAATAGTTTTACAGATTATAAGAGGAAGACAATTAAGGAGTTGGGAAATTTAGATTATAACATAGTTTTATCAATTAACACGTAATCTATGTAATGTCACATACATTGCAGTGACTTTCGGTCATCTCTATACTCTACTTCGTGAGCATTGTCGACTGAAGGGATTGACAGATATTAATGATCACAATAGAGACTGTAGAAGAGAAATATAAAAGTTTGATTTTAAAATTTTATTAAGAAGTTGTAATAATTATTGAAAACATTTGAAATGTGAAGCATTGTTGATAAAGTCATTGGATACAGAGATTAATCAGCAAAATGATGAGTATAAATATTTTTATTTAGTTAGGTAAAATTGTTATGAAATATTTAAAATTATTATGTTCAATAATTTTTAATTTTTATCTCAAATTTTTACAGACTGCTTATTATAAAAATTAAAAAATTCTCACAAAATAAAATTATAATAAAATATTTTAAAAATTATAAAATAATTTTATAATTAATAAAATCTGTTAAAAAATCTACAAAATCTTATAGTAATATCCAACCTCATGATGACATGAAAATAGTAGAAATAAATAGTAAAACGGGAGTTTAAGTGGCGTTTTCTAATAATCAATAATCAAGTATAATATGATTTATGATAAAAAATTTATTATAAAATTTGAGATTGAAAACATATATCTTTATATAGTTATAGGCAAGTTATTAAATAATATAAATATATGGTTCCATAAACCTTCCCGACCGACAGAATAATTCTAGGGATATTATTAGAGTTATTGTATTCCAAATATTTTAGATATTCTAGATGCTTCATGATCAGATATATCAAGGAGATGATTTTGTCTAGCAATATGTGAGTTATTTTCTAGAATTCCATTGATTGCTACTGGATTTCTCTATATAATTAATAATAATAATAGTCATTAAACAATAAATAATTAAAATAACAATAAAAAATATATTATCAATATAATTTTTAGATTATTAATTCAAATATGAGCGATAACAAAAGAAGGAAAAATCGTTTAAACGAAAATGTAAAAAAAGAGTTTCCATTCATTGTAGTTAAAAGTCGAAATGATGACTCCTTGGTTAAATGCACAATCTGCAATAGGGAATTTTTTAAAAAATTTAACCAAAGTGTACTATTTTTGAACAAAAAATAGTTGGTCACCTAATATATATATATATAAATCCATACTATTTGAGTAGGTTTTTGTGCCTGAAGATGACAGTTAAACTGTCAAAATATATCATACAAAGAGTGTTTGATTGTCGTTTTCTTTTAATAATAATAAAGTATATGTATAAAACGATGATTCCTTGGTAGCAGCATAAATTAATATATCAGATAAGTGAATAACAAAATAAGCCCTTGCTGTGAAGTAATAATTATATTGTTGAAAAAAGTTTCGATTATTAAATAATCCTCTTCAGTTTCTTGTAGAATTCTTATCTTCAATGAGAAAGGACCAAAATACGTTCTGATTTTCATTAAAATTCACTTTTTTGTTTTTTGATTGGTTTAAATTTAAATTTAAAATTTCTTTAAATTTAAAATTAAAATTTTTTTTTGAAATTTCATATTAATATTTCATATTTTGAAATGTTTAATTTTTTTTAATAATAATAATAATAATAATAATAATAATAATACAATAACTTATTGGCCGAAGTTTGTGAAAAATTAAATTTCACGATGAATTACTTTAGAGAGAACTATCAAATTACAAATATTTGACTATATTTACGTTTTTAAATTCCACATTATTTTCAATATTTCTTTGGAGAGCCTTCATTTTTTCTTGAAAATCAAACGATTGAGGAAAGAATTTTGGAATAGCTCCAATTATTGGCGATTTTTGATTAATTACACTTTTTGACAAATTGTTCTTGGAATGATTGTCCTCATCTTTTTGATATGAAGTATTTGGCAATGTTTCATCCCATGAATCATTCCTAAGGCCACTCATTTAAACAAATTGATAATATATATTTACTGTTTTTCAATTTGATCTTCATCGCTGATCTCAGATCTTTCATGGTCAGAAATAATCTCATCTACAATTGAATAAATATAATCTATCCAATTCAAATATATATAAAATATAAACTGCAGGTATTTATCATAAAATTTTGTACCTCGAAACTATCCGGCTCTTAGTGATTACATCGAATATATAACATAACTAACCTAATATCAACAGATTTTTAAGTTTATTCAAATAAAGCGTAATGTCAAAGGATGTCTTTTCAAACTTTTGTTGTGCATATTCCTATTGGCTGTTACATTGATATGAGTAGCATACGCCTGATTGAGATATTTATTGCAGGGATGGAAACCGAAATTAATTTTGGTTAAACTTTAACCGGTTATATATTCATTAGAATAATATCGGTTTTCGGTTAAACCGGTTTGCAAAATAACGGGTAACCGTTAAAAACCAGTTTTTAAAATTAGTTTGTTAGCGTAAAAAAATTTTAGTTTTACGGACATCAGAAGGGCACATTCTGTAATTATGATAAAGTGAATGATTTTTTTTTAATTCGCTTCAGCGTAGCATCTGTGTACTATCAATTAACAAAACAAAAAATTATCATTCAGGTTATTATAATTACAGAATGTGGCCTACGATTGAACTGAAAGAAATTTCAGTGCAAAGAAAAATATTATAAATATTTAAAATCAAGTTTATTTGTTCACCAACTCTTAAGTTTCATAAGTTTAAAATTTCTTATTTACTACTATGTTTATTTATGTAAATTATCATATTTATGTAATTGTAAATCGATACCAATTATAATTTATTTATCATATTTATGTAATTGTAAATCGATACCAATTATAATTTATTTATCATATTTATGTAATTGTAAATCGATACCAATTATAATTTATTTCAATATTAAAAATTAGACATGTGTAATTTATTCAATAATATCTCAAATATATTTTTGCCACTATGTCAAAATCACGTAAAAGGAGAAAATAACCGAGAACAAATAGTTAAAAATAGTTAAATTTAGTTTTTATATTATTTCATCAATATTTTAATTTTTAACCACATTTCCGGAAAATCATGAATATTTATAAAATAATGTTTTATGTATTTATGCTCACTTTTTTAAGTTTATCTTTTCAAATATTAAATTATAGAAAATAATAAACGTTTGCGTAATACTAAACACCTAAAATAAATTTCGAATTCATCATTTAATATTTTAATTCGTAATTTTCTTGACAAAACTTTTGGCATTCAATACTAAAATCAGGAGATATACATCGGATATATTATCGAATATATTGCGATATATAAGGAGTTAGATCAATTTTAAATTATAAATTATTAATAATCAAATATTTCTATTTTTGTCCAAAAGTTTTCATATTAAAGTCTAATCGATTTCTTTCCTGTCCTTTTTCGTGTCCCATTTCCTGCTTTGTAACAATTGTGTCAACTTGTTATATTTATAAATTATGCATTTAACAATATTTTTCCGTATTTAAAGAATTTTCCAAAATGATATTAATTGGAATTTACTAATTTGATTTTGTTACCTTGTAAAATTCTATTAAAATATATTTTCAAAACTTTTTCATACATATGAGAAAGAGAAATGTGATTAAGTGCTTGAAATATCCTCAATTTGCATAATTTTATAATAAGAAATGTCCATAAAAAATGCTTGTGTCCATAATGTTTGTTCTTTCGTGTGGATTTTTTCATTATATGGTTTAGTGTCTAGTGTAAGCGTGTATGTATTTTATTTTTCCAGAAGTTGTCTGAAGCAATTCAGAAGTTTTATTAATAAATATATATTATCTTAAAATACCTCAACGTAATATGTGAGACACAATCACTAGGTCTCCTATGTTTGGCGTAATAAAAATCGTGACGCAATGTCATGATTTTTCCTCCCACATATATTACATAATATAACAACCATGTTCAACAAACACATTGTTCATGCCAGAGGGAAACTATCTAACCTAATTATAAATATCGATCTCGAATGGTGCTTCATTTTCATATGCTGCATGTCTTCCACAATAGCAAAAAACCGATAACGCATTGTAAAATTCGACTTGCCGGAGCATTTATTAAAAATACGCCGTAAACAATGTCAATATACGTTCACGAGGTTAAACAAATTCAATAAGTTTTACCGATAAATATTTTATTGTTCTGTGTTTAAAATTTCGGGGATTTATTAATTTAATTTCTGTACGAGCATATGAAAACCTGAGTTAAATAAATTATTATAAATATTAGGTCGTGTAAAATGTTCCCAGGCAGCAGCAGCAAGTGAATTTACAAAGCACTTTGCATACATGGAAGTTATAAGTTAATAAACTCTTTTTACACGACCTAGTATATATTGCTTTACTTTGCTGTACTTTACATTGCTTTACTTTGACGAATAAAATGGTTTGTTAATCATGTTTGTTTTCATTGTCATTCTATATGTTGAAATTGTAATCCAAAACTGCCCGGGAACTTTTTTTTTGTTTCGAAAATTCTTTTGTAATTACAAAATATTAACTTCAAAATTCATTATTTAAAAACATTTTTCAAAAACCTATTTTGAGTGCTACAGATTTTTTGATCACAAATTGGGTAGGTTTTTTTATTTTAGGAAACAATTTATATATATATATATATAAATTGTTTCCAATAGATTATTGAATAAATTTAATTAAATTATTGATTAATAAAGATTATTTATCAATATTATCGATCAATTATTTTCAATACTGATTTCGATTACATTCATTTCAGACTACAAATCAATATTTTTATTCAACATTTTAGAGGAGTGCAAATTTTAAAAAATCAATAATAATCACTTACTCAATTCTTGTGGAGATTTGCTGTATTGAGTGCAGGAAGATGAAGATCTAGATGAGCAAATCAATTGAGGATTTTGCTCAATTTCACAAGAGGATGTGCTGTAATTGTCAGATTCTGATTTGCGCGCACATAAACTGCCATTGGTCCGATTGATAAAATCCTGAGAATCGAGTGCTATTCTCATATCGATATCTCCACACTGTTCAATCGGTTCTATAATGAAATAACCGTAAAACATAATCAATGCAGACATAGATTCATTAGGGTAACCATACAAACACAGCGAGAGAACTTGCCTAATTCATTGATACATGTCATGTAGTTATTGAATTTTTCATTGTTATCGCTAGAATTGTCTTTGTACGGTTCATCGCTGTCGATTTCGTTTTCATTGTATGGGAATTCAGAATGGCAGTTGTTATTGAAATGCTGATTCCGGAATTCATAATTCTCTTCCTCCGTATTTGTGCCGTAATCGACTTTTGAAGCCGGCAATGTGAACTGAATATTCAGTAAACTCGATTCTTTTGATTGTTCGTAGTTCTCCATTTTGGTGTCATCTTCTTTCGTTTCCATTTTCTTTTTGAAAGTCTCATTCAAATTGTCTAATTCTCGCATCTTTTCCCTAATACATTTCGCTATTATTAATGTTTCCGGAATTGTTATTAAGATAAACTTTAAAGTGTCAAATAGAAAGGACTTAGTAACCAAGTCCTGTGAGTCGATATCTTGTGATGGGCAAATATCAACTGAAACTGGAATAGGATAAACCGAGAGTGGCTCAGTTTGACCAAGTAGTCTCATTCTTACACTCGATAAATAACTTTGGTGATCTTCTACTGTTAATGGTTTAGTTGGGGGTGAATACACACTACTACTCACCTGAATACATTTTCATTTAATATAATAATAATAATAATAATAATAATAATAATAATAATAATAATAATAATAATAATAATAATAATTAATAATTAATAATAATAATTAATAATAATAGTAAAAATAATACATAATAATAATACATAATTATAATTAATAAATAATAAAATTAAATTAAAAAAAATAAAAATAATAATAATAAAGTTAATAATAAAAAATAATAAAAAATAATAATAATAATAATTAATAATAATAATTAATAAAATAAAATTAATAAAAATAATAATAAAATTAATAAAAATAATAATAATAATAATAATAATAAATATTAATAATAATAATAATAATAGATAATAGTAATAATAATAACATCAATTACTTTGGATAAAACGGCGGTATTTGGTACTAAAGGAATTGTAGGCGTGACGCCAACTTTTATCTGACCTTGACAATCTCCTTGCATATCAACGATATTATACCATCCGATAACTCTCTCAAACCCTTTCAAAAGCAGATAAAGATCAAGTTTAACTATTCCAATCAACACTTTTTCATCTAAAATCTCTCCAGTTGAATCCGAATCAGACATAGAATAATATACTTTAAAATCTAATGTCTAGAAAGATGAAAGGCTCATTCAAGAATAATTTAAAGGAGAAAATATCCTACCAATTTCTCATTTGTTAATAAAGAATAAGGCAGTCTTGTATCACATTCAAAGTTCCAAACGGCTTCTTTGCAACCCTTTATGATGGATGAGGTAACGCATTTGTCTTCATTTGCACATGGAAATGAAACAAAATAATTCAAAGGTTTATACGATAATTCCGTTCCAGTAATGCTGCTGGAATAAATGAAAATTGCATTTTAAAAAATTAAAATTACTAAATATTTACAATTTTTTACAAAACGTGAAACTCAGTAATTCCCAACTTTTATTTTTGTTTTCGGGAATTATAGTTTTATTCAAAATAACTTGAAAACTATTCTATAAGCCAACGATGGCCAAAGTAAGTCCGCGATCCTTAAGCGGGTCACTATTTTTTTACTGGGGGTCATCAATTATTCTGCTTAAAATAATGGTAAAATGTTTTTTAATAATAAAATTAAAATTCCAATCTTATTTTATTGAAAAATTCATAGAACATGATTTTAATAATTATTTATTAATTTAGTTATTATAAATTGTAATAAGAATAAGTGCATTTATTTGGTGAAAATTCTGCTTTAAAAGTTGAGGTATACTAACAATAATCAATAATAATAAACGCTATATCACAATAATTACATTTAATATAATATAAACAAGAGAAAATAAAATAAAATAAATATATTTCAAGGAAATTATCCTCATCATCAGTCTGCAATCATAATCTTAAATGTTATATACAGAAACAATAATGAAGTAATAGTTATGTTTTAATTAAATAATTGCAACAAATTTGTTGCTGACCGAATATTGTAGGGGATTGTGATTTAATCACTAATGACACACAAATAATTCTTTCCCACTTATTAAAGCTTTAATATAAAATCTTTTAAATAAGTTTTTCTATTTCTCATTTTTCTATGCTCAATAATATTACTCACGCCTCTCAATCGGATGTGTTTCTGAGTTCTCGTGCGAAGATATTGGGAAGTCTCTCCGATGTATGTTCTATTGCATGAAAATGTTTACACTATTTGGGTTTAAAATTTATTACAAAACATATTTATTGATTTTAACAATTTTAACACAATTTTACAACATTTGAATTACATTTGAATTGAATGATTTTGTGACAAACAATTTAAAATTTCTAAAACCTTCCGAACATGGGATTACTAAAACATGCGATTTTATGAGTTCACCATCATTAGGTTGGCTATAATTCCTATTTTTTATTAGGAGCAATCAAAAAGTAATAAACGGTTTCCCACAAAAGTCATAGAATATTCATTTTATGCAATATTATTAATTTCTGATGTTAACATATAGCTTGGTGTACTCAGATCGAAAAGGTAAAACGAAGGAGAAAAATTTCCACTTACATAAGTTATAAAAATAAAGAAATTAAACAAAAAACTGACTCATTTCCAAAGAGAGGTGACTTCAAATTGACCGCCTTTTCAACGATAACATGAACCGGAAACGATTGGTGATCTGCTCTTAGCCGATGAAAATTCCCATTCCCATTCTGTATTGAATGATTGTTAGGTATTTTTGTAGCATTCAAATTGGACTCTTCCTCATTATCAGAATTGTACTATGGTAAGAACGATTCATAAAACTTTACAGCGATAATAAGGAAATCATAATACAAATACAAAATAAACACAGACATAGTAAAATATGACGTTACACAGATATAATTTGGTATTAAAAAACGGGTTTTCCCATTTGACAGGAAACTTAAAAGCAAATAAAACTAAAAATATACTAGCAATGACGGAACGATAAAAGACTATCTGATTTTAACAATACTATTTCAGTAGGGTTTTCATATATAATACATTCAATACCGGAAATTGGATCTTGTTTACAGAATTTTGAACTGTAATTCGTAATTTAGAATTCGCGAGCTTTTAAACTACAAAATACTCGATTTCTCTATCGAAATAACACTAAAATAACTGCAATAATTACCAGTATAATCGGATTTCGAGATTTCTATTAATTGTGCAAATCTAGGTATTCGAAAGAAGAACAAAAAATACTAATAAATAATGTTAAAAATTAGTAAATCCCTTCCGCATTCTCTTGCAAAAATGACGAAATATTTGAAATCTGAAAAAGAACTTTCACCAATTTTGGAAGCAAAAACAAGAAAGAATGGGATAGGATTTATTGCACTATTTCTGTATTATTATCAATAGAACTAAAAAGAGAAACATAATGTCCTCGTGATAGCATTCGCATAAATAAGTGGTTCCTAATCCAAGGTGCTTGAATCCTTGGAGTACAATGATGTACATTTCGGGTGTGAGAGAAGTTTTTAAACTTTCTGTGAGAAAGTATCACCTGTAAGAAACTAGTGATTCTACGTCGACTTTTGAGACCTACACTTTCTGCCTTGCAAAAACTTATACAACTTGTATCCATCCGCTTATGTGAAATTGGATTTCCATCACTGGCACACAAAATCAGAAGCCAGAAATATCTTTCAAAAAACGAGCCTCGTCTCAAAGATATAATGATGAATAAACAACAACGTAACCTTTAAAAAAATCCTATATTGTTTTGTATTTATATATCAATTTATTTGCATATTTTAAATAATAAAGAATTATGAAAAATATGTTATTTCTTTAATAGATAAATATTTTTCCAGTTCATGTAAAAACTTTTAATTAGATTCAGGTTTCGTTTAGGTGTAGGTATTGATACCAATAGCCTTTACAAATCGAGTTTAAAATTTATAATGATAATAAAATTATTATTAATAATAATAATAATAATAATAATAATAATAATAATAATAATAATAATAATAATAATAATTTACTCCCGCCAATGGTGATGAAGCACCACAAATACTCATGGAAACAGTGATATTAGAATTACCACAGTTATTCAGGCCGCGTTTCCATAAAGGGAGGATATGACTGACAGATTTGTTTAATTGATCACTTGGTAAAATGAGATTGCTCAAATCGAAAAGAGCGCTTCCCAACAAACGAACGTCGTTAGGATTTTCATTGTGATCATTGAGATAGTCATTATTGCACCTTGCTTCTGATCCATAAATTCCCCAAGCTTGAATTTCAAGTTTAGACTCCCGTAGATATCTGAACAGATCACCTGAGATCCGATAACAAAATTGCTGCTCATGATTGACCTACCGATAAATAAGTCAAATATAAAATCTCGTCCATAGAGAATAAAATATCAACCGGAATAAATATTTTGCCAGCAATTTCATCTTCATTTATACAAAAATTCGGAGAACTCGAAATAGATTGTTTAAACATTCTATATCTCGTTAGGACTTTAATGGATGACTTTTTGAATCCGACTTCAGGAGTGAAAATTGCATTAACAAGCTTCTCTGACAATTCTATCTCTTCAATATGTACAGTAATGTACTTGAAGGTGCATCCGTGATTATCTACGGATTTGGTAATTAAAATAATAATAATAATAATAATAATAATAATAATAATAATAATAATAATAATAATAATAATAATAATAATAATAATAATAATAATAATAATAATAATAATAATAATAATAATAATAATAATAATAATAATAATAATAATATATGAAACATTGTTGTGAAAAATCATTACATCTGATAAGTAATGTGAATTTTTCTCAAATGCATTACATTGTTAAGATAAACAATTTTATTTTTAAAAATTTTTAAATATATAGATTGGTTAAACCAAAATTACAGTGAAATTTGTTTATTTCTCGCCCATGCACGGCCTCAATTTACATCCAAATTTCACGGAGTTTCGCATGGATGTTTCTAAATACAAAACTGGTAAAACAACTTTCCAAATTAAATTAATATTCTTTAAAAAAATTAAAAAAAACAAATTTAGGAAAAGTTATGTTTTTGGTTACTAGGTGGTCACCAGCAAATAATGTCCTGTAATTAAACGTGGCAATTGAAATCGGACGTAAAGCTCACAAAATCTATCAATAGACATCGTGAGCAAATTAGTGCAAACGGAAAAGCACAACGCAATTGATGTTCTAATTTTAGTAAAGGAAATTTTCGCTATTTAGCTATCAAAAAGAGTTCAATTAAAAAATTTTTTAAATATTTTGAATTTTTATTTCATATTTCCAAATCCGGAGCACAGTCGGATTAATGAGCAAGAATATACACATAATTACCATCTTTATTTATAATATTAATAATAGGGAATAATCAGAAAAAGAAAAGTTACCCATGTGTTGCCATACTAGATCTTCAGTTTCCAACCGATTTGTCCATGGAACAACATATCCAGAATCCATCGCTAATTGGAGTATCGTTTTTCGATCAGATTTATCGAGAAATCCCAATCGGACTTCCACTGCTCCAACTGACTTTCGTTTTTCAAGTGCATATAGGGATTCATTATTCTTTTTTGACGGCCAATTAAGCTTAAGTCCCCCAAGTCCGGCATCGGAATTGATCGGCGAGAATATCGGTAGCCAAATCGGACCCATGAATCCACTTGATCTTAAAAGGAGATCTGCAATTGAAATTCTTCCTTTTCCAATTAGTATTTTGGAACTTGGTGGCACTTCAGTTATATCTTCATGTAAATCAATAATAATAATAATAATAATAATAATAATAATAATAATAATAATAATAATAATAATAATAATAATAATAAATATAATAATAATAACAATAATAATACTAATAATAATAATAAATATAATAATAACAATAATAATAATAATAATAATAATAATAATAATAATAATAATAATAATAATTCGGTAAAAAGTGTTGATAAATTGGTTGAGTTGTTGATAAATAATGGATATTCTAAATCATTTTTATTGTTGATGATAAAAGAAACTGTTGATAAATTGATTAAAAATCCTAAGGATCCATGTTGTGGAAAGTCTGAATGTAATTTGTCGGATGGGTGTGAATTGAGTGTTGGTCTGAGTGATGTTAAAAATGGATATAAAAAAATTGAGCCTAAATATGTGTTAGTATTGCCGTACTCTGAAGGCTTTACAAATTATAAGAGGAAGTTGGGTAAACTGATAGGAAATTTAGAGTATAAGATCGTCTCTAATTCGTGTAAGGTACGCAATATGTTTATTAATAAATCAAAAATTCCGGTTGGATTGTGTTCTGATCTCGTTTATCAATTTACATGTAATGGGTGTAATGCCACATACATTGGAGAGACTTTCTGTCATCTCTGTACTCGAGTTCTAGAGCATTGTCGATTGAAGGGTTTGACCAATATTAGTGAACACAATAGAGGCTGTAAAAGTGATATAGGAATGTCTGATTTTAGAATTTTGTTGAGAAGTTTTAATAGTTATTGGGAACGAGTGATATGTGAAGCATTGCTGATAAGGTCATTGGATCCAAAGATTAATGTGCAGAGTGCTGTGACTACGAATGTTTTGAATGTTTTTAAATAGTTTACGTATGTTAAATCATGTTTGTTTTTTTAATATTATTAAAATAATTGAAAATTTTAAATTACATTAATTTTTAAAAATTAGAATATAAGTAAAAAATTTAAAATTTAAAATTAATTTAAAATATATTTTTAAAAATATTTATTTATTAAAAAATTAAATTAATAAAAAATAATTTGTTTAAATTGAATGTTAATTCATAATATTTTTAGTTGGTTTTGAGTACCTGAAGATGATAGCTGTGCTATCGAAATATATCGTACGAAAGGTTTTTTATTGGCGTTATTTTTTAATTAAATCGTTGCCAAATTTATTTAATTATTTATTAATAATAATGGTAATGGTAATAATTATTATTATAACTTAAAGCCAAGGAAGAGAGATATGCCCATACCTGAGTAAATAGAATCAAAGACTCCGTGATAGACTTCCACATTCAACTGATAAATCCCACAGAGAATTTTCTCTGCCAATGTTTTATAGAGACAATTGGAATTTTCATCATCAATTATCGGACCGAGCAACACTTCACTGATGCAGTCGAATTTCGGCGTAAATGTTCTCGGAATCGTTTTGGTGGATTTGAATTGAAACTTTTGAATTCCTTTCGAGTTAACATAAATACGAGATTGTTTATTGCTTTCATCAGTCAACCAGAACTTCACATGAACATTTACACCGGTTACCGAAGGATATTGCAATTCTGGATGCGTAGAGACTAGAGATTCCGCGGCACATTGTAACCCAGTTGCTGATATCATTTCAATTCGGATAATTGGTTGGTCCTGATTGGAAATTATTCGCTGATAAATGAGCCATTAAATTTAATAATTTAATGACATACGTAAGGTGAACTTGTGTTTAATGTTTTCTGTCGGACAGCATTCTGTACAACAGATGTTCTATAGCACAATCTAATGTTCAATACTGCGACAGGATAAGTTGAGTCGCCGTGATCTTCATTGACCAGCCTAACGGGTAACTGCTGCTGAGTTACTGTCTCTGCCAAACTGTCCACATCGACAGAATGCTGATTTATTAATTGAAATAATGATGTCAATGGCAGTCGACCTTTAGCAATAGATTTTGAACTAGGAAAAGGCTGATACTGTTTCAAGTACAATTCAAAAAGAATATGTTTCTTGCCTAGACCTAGGCAAATATTTGATCATGGACAAACTCAATCAGTTAACCATTTACTTTCAAAGTGCTTATTGAGTATTGCTTTTAATGAACTATCTATTGGTAAACGGAATCTATGACGGTTCGTGTCAGAGATATCTACATTTCTTTCTACCTGGCAATTGGCAGAACGAAATACTGCGCTCTCCCAATTTTTACCATTATTATCTAGAAAACAGAAAATATTCATAATTTTAAACAAACAATCCTTCATTTAAACTTGTCTAAACATAGGAAACAAAAAATAAAAATCCTATATACAGACAAAGTTTTCGATAAAATCCTTTCGTCGTATTCGACCGAAACTTTCCGAATCATTTTTATTATTTTTAACTTAAATTTTCAGTTCTTCGTTTCATTCAATTATCTATTTCTGAGAGTTTTCTACGAGTTTCCATAACAACAAAATGTTGATTGGAGCCGATTCTAGGCGGCATTAGGTATAACTAAAGATTTTGATTTCAAGGCTTTCCTCATTACTTTTCAGCGATCTTATTCAATTTTCGGTGTTATTATTTTCATCCGTCACAATATTCGGTGAAATTTAAAATTTTAATAAATCAAATTTTCAAGTCATCGACTTTTTTTAAAATACTTAAAATTGCAAATTGTGTAAATTTTTATACACCTTATCAAATTTTGCGTAGCGTGTAAAGTCAAACAAAAATGCAGTAAACCGAAAATTCAAATTCTCCATATATTTTTTGCTCTTCTCACTCACCAATTCTCTATACGTTTTTATCTCCGTGAATTCGTCCCATAAATTCTTAAAAAGAGATTTTCGAAACCATACTATGCCACATTTTAATTTGATAGAACTTTGAATTTCATTAATAAAAATGTATTTTACATTCAATTTTTTTCAACATAGATCAAACTGAAATTTCAAACATACAAAAGTAGAAAAGGGAAATCGTAAATAGAAACAAATCAAAGTTAAAAAATAAAAAATATTTAATCAATAAAAAAACAATTCTTTTTTTTATTTTTTATTTATGAAAGTTATTTTAAGTAGAAAAGTATATTTAAATCATTTGTATAATATTACTTTGATTATTGGCACTAAATAAATTTTGTATATATTTTTAGAATTTTATAGATCTAAAAATTAAGTTACATAGATTTTCACACGTTTCTTATTAAATTGCTTATTAGATAATTTTTTAAGAGAATAAAGATAATAAATTGAGATTTCAAAGATAAAAAAAAATATTTCATAGATAATTCTAAAAATATCAATAAAAAGACACAATAAACATAATTTTATAAAAAAATAGAGTATAAATCTATTTTGTGCTCAATAGATTTCTCGAGGCGTTTCTTGGACGACCAACGTGTCTTAACAGCTTGAGTTGATGATTATGATATTGAGGTTGCTTTTTTTGAAACTGAAGTTGTCTTTACTTTTTTGGATGGTTGTGGTTCTTCTTCATTATCATCCTTATCTTCTTTATCTTCGTCGCTTACTGGGCTCAATTCTTGTGGGTTTTCGCTAATCATAACTTCTTCATCTAACTTTCGTAGTTAGAGGCCATGTTGTCTCGAAGAAATTTGTTAATGTCCATGGTGAGGGATTAATAAATTTAAATAAGTTAAATTGAAAAGTTAGTTTAACCATTTCAATTAAAACGTGAATATTCGAATTAAAACTTAATCTATGAGTTATTGTTTTTTAATTAATTATAGATATAAATTTAATCGAAAATAGATAATTATTTGGTATTTCATAGATAATTATAAAAAATTATTTGGATATCTATGTAATATTATTTTTAGATCTATGAAATCCTAAAACTAGATCGGCGAAATCTTTTTCTCTTTATTAGAAATATCAAAAGAATTACGATCTAGAACAAAAACATAAGGCATAAATTATTTAATCAGATTTATTATTGGTACGCATAAATCTATCAAATTTGTAAATAACATTTTGATAGACAATCTACATTAAATATCCCAAAAAGATTAATCCAATAGAATTAAACCCGTTAATGCTTAAGCGGTTTTCTTCTGATTCGTTTATTAAGGATATTCCAAATTAATAAAAGGAATAACACATGAGTTCTAAACAGTGCACCGAAATAAAGTCCACAAAGTAAGGAGTTCTTTGGGTAAAAATATTTTTGAGATACATGGACATGATTTAATCGTAACAATTTACTGATTATATTTGGCATTTTTTAAACTTAATAATCACTAATAATAGATCATTTAGCATCTTTACATCTGTTTTCTGAATAAACACTTTAATTTAATAAAATTCAATTTGAAAGTTTAAGGGAACCGCAAGTTTTCTAAAAAAATTATAGGGACCGCTATTTAGGAAAGTTTAAAAAGTTTGGGAACCGCTGCTCTAAATTACACAAAAAAGGCAATTATCTGCAATGAATCAAAGACAACAATAGAGAGAAGTCTATGTTATAGCATTTGTTGTTTGTAAGATTGTAAATATTTTTTAAGTATTTTTTTAAATACACAATATATTTCGTTAAAAAAGATATTTTGTAAATTAAAAACTTGAAACACTTTTTTTTCAATGGGGTCCTGAGACCTACTATCAGATTCGAATGGGTACGGCTCACTTCAAAGCCAAAGACCACTGGTATAGCCGTTCAATTTTCAGTGAACATTTGTCGGTTTCTTTATGATTAATAATAACTTTTTAAAGAATAATAAATGTATGTTAATATATAAATTTTAAAATAATTCTAAATAATATCCGTAACATTGGATCACAATTAAACATCAAATTTATCACCTGAAATGCTATTCTGCAATGGAAAATAATATTGGATATAAAAGTAGCTTTCTTTCAGTGGCAGTTCCGAATAATTCTCCACAAGAAAATTTCCTAACGATTCGATATCCATCTCAATTGAATGTTCCACTAAAATAAATAAAATCTATAAATTCGGTGGACCGTCAAAAGAACCGGGACAAAACGGCCCAAAATCAAAAGAACTCCCAAAAAAATACCCAAAAAAACGAATAATGAATAAAAGTGCGAAATTTCTCAAGAACTTTTAAATACAGAAATGACAGAAGTCTCTCGAATGTATGTGGCACTGCACCAATTATATGAAAATAGATCAACGAGATTCGAAAACAATCCAATCAGAGTTTTAGAATTATCGAGAAAACATAGTATGTACTTTACATGAATTAGAATCCTATAATTTATATTGCAAACTTGTTGCTTTCCTTCCTCTTATAATTTTTAAAAACCTTTCGAGTATGGAAATATCAACAAAAATTTGGTCCATCATCCTTTCTAGCACTATTAACGTTGTCTAACTCACAGACAAGTTGAAGTACACTCAGAAATTCTAAAACATGAATCATTACGATTCTTAATACATTTATAAAGATCCTTTTAAATCATCATTAACGAAAAAGAAATTGATGTTAAACAAATATGATTTTAAATTATTTAAATAATTATTTAATAATTATTTAAATTCAAATTAAATATAAAAAAAACAGATCCAAGGTGAACCAAAAAAGATTTTAGTGATCAATTAAAATAATAATAACTAGATAATTTGTTTAATGTAATGATATTATGACACTATGTCACGATTTCAATTACGAAATACACAAGAGATTGTGCCTCATATATTACGTTGAGGTATTTTAATCGATCATATATAAATCGGATATAAATAAACGTTTTAGTCGCTTACAATTCATATCGATTTACATTACAATAAATTTATAATATCTATAGTTTATTCTATCCCACTCGATGATGACTGTGAGATTATCGAAATATATCGTAAAACAGATGTTCCAGTGCGTTTACTAATAATTAAATCACTACCTTGTTTATTTCATTGTACATAATTGCCAATTAAATCCACATTTCTATTTCCAATTAATAATATTGAAAGAACTTAAAAAATTAATATTTTCACAAACATTATTAAAATAAAAAATAATCACATGAAAGTGAAATGAACCAATTTGTGGTATTTCGGAATAAACTCATCTATGATACAGTGTAGTATGCAAACCAATAGATTGCTCATAATTTGTCAGAAATTGTTTTCATTCGAACAATTCCACATAGTGTGTTGTTTATGTGCTAAATTTATTTGTTATTCTACTTCCTCCAGTATTAAAAATCAGCACACGAATAAATTTGCGTGTTCCTATTTATTAAATTCCTATTGATTAAGTTTAATATATTATAGATGAGTTTATTCCATGAAATCAAGTATGTAAATAACAATCGATGCGTGACTAAAGTCAAGCTTTAATTTTATGATCAATCACTTTTAAAATGTATAAAACAAATTTTCAAAATTAAATATTTTTGTAAAATGCTTTGCTGGAAACGAAAATTTGAAAACAATTAAAAATAATGATAAAAATTGTAACTGTCACTAAAATTACCATTTTCAATTTTCTTCCTCTTATTTGTTTTCAGACTATTACAGATGTATATTTGGTTTAATTTTACAGAAATTCTGGGAAAAATCTTTTGGTAATTGTTTGAAAAGATGTATCAAAAATGCTTATTAAATAAATAAAAATAAAGAATTATCGTAATAGGAAACGAGTATAAAAAATTTTCCTATAAAAATAAATCAATAGGAATAGGTAAAAACTTAGAAATGGTTAATAATGTAATTTCCTCAAAAAACAAATCAAAAGAGACAACAAAATAATTTTTATCAGTTCTGAAGATAAAAGATTTATTTAATAAATAAAACTTTCGAAAAATGTCAGATTATTTCATTTACAACGGAACCTTCACAAGGGCATTTTGATTTTGCCCATCATTTAAATTAAGATTTAATTATTATTTATATGCAATGCGCACAGTTAACAAATTTAAAGTCGATTATACAATTATATAAATTGAAAAATAATTACCTAATTCGTTACTGGAAAAAGCATTGGTTAAATAATTACGATTCCAATGACCATTAAAGGTGTTTTCTTTGGACATCATTAAGTCTTCAATTTGTTGAGGGGATCCCATTGCTAAAAGAACATGAATTTGACCCTTACTTTTTCCTGAAATTGGATCTTCTATATTTATCCAATCATCAACAGATAACAAGGGATACTAGAAAATTATAGAAATATAATCATTAATAACAATGTAATTAATAATAATAATAATTCTTTGGTTGCGTTACTGTTCAAAAATGGATATTTTTAATCTTTTCTTGAGTGTATGACAAAATAGACTGTGGATAAGTGTATGTTGAACTCTGAAAGCTTCTGTAGGTAATATTCTTATTGACTCTGAAATTAGTAGGCTGCAAGTTCGGAAGGTGAACAAATTCGATCAAATCACACGGAACCGAAATATGTGTTAGTATTGCCTTATTCCGAGGGTTTCAGAGAATTTAACCATAAGATCCTCAAACATGTAGATAAAACTCAGTTTAGGATCGTTTCAACGTCTTGCAAAGTTAGCAGTATGTTCACTAATAAGTCTCCAACTCCAGTTGGTCTTTATTCTGAGCTCGTTTATCAATTTTCATGTAATGGGTGTAATGCCACACACATTGGAGAGACTGCCCATCATCTCTGCACTCGATTTCTAGAGCATTGTCGACCGAAAGGATTGAGTCACATTAGTGATCATTTTAGAAAATGTACGAATAAGAAAATAGGTAAGTTATTGGGAACGATTAGACCTTTTAATCACATAATTAATGTTCAAAGTATTCAGTCTACATGTATTTAAATAATTGAATGCTGCTTTTGCATATAATATATGTGTGGTATAATTTTGTGGTATGTTAAAAAAAGTTTTGTTATGTAAAAAGAATTTAAATTTAAAAGTTTTTTGTTTTATAAAAATTTTTGAAGAGTGATAATTTTTGTGCTTTTTAAAAATTAATTTAAAAGTTTTTATATATTTTTTTGATACAATTTAATTGCGATAATTATTGGTTAATTTGTTTAAATGTTCTAATTTTCATTTAGTTATTGTTAAGTGGTTTCTAGGCTGTAGAAGACTGACAAACGGTCGAAATATATAGCGAAATGTTATACAAAACATATAATTGGTGTTTTTCAATTATAAAAACTTAGCCTTCTTTCTTTGATTATTAAAAATAATATTAACAATATAATAATAATAATAATAATACTAACAATGTTGTTCAAAATAGTTTTTCGTATTTTTTCATTCTTGAAAGACATGTGGAAAATATTCACTGGAATTTTAACAAGTCCATATAACGATTGCTTTGTTTTATCTGTAGAAATGTCCCAAACTTCCAAAATTGAAAAATTATTTTTCAATTTTTCTAAAAGTTCTGATGTTAAAATCAGAGCAGTTTTTTCGACAAATTTGAAATTTTCTAACTCATCAACAGATTGGTTATCAGAAACTTTACTTGCCCCCCACAAAATACGAGATTTAAACTTTTCACTTGCTGTCCATAAGAGCCGTCCAATTAGATATAGATTGCAACTTTTAGTGTCTGTGTAAAATATATGTAGTCAATTAAAAAATATTTTCATAAAAATCAAATTGCGAAAATTATTAACAATTCGTTGAGCACATTTTGTAATATTCTGCAAGAGGCGGTAAATTTCTCTTTTGAAAGTGACATGAATAATAGTAGTGACAGTAGATTTCTTTTACATTATCCAAGGCATTCAAATGCATGGTTAATACTATTGCATTGAATGCTATTCAATGTAATATGACAATACCAGGAAACCAACCCTCAACCTCCGAGCGTTTTCCAATCTTCAATGTAGATGTATGTAGATGTATATATATATATATATATATATATATATATATATATATATATATATATATCACCAATTAGTTATGTGCTTGGTTTTCAAGTACCGAGAAGGAAGTAATTACTACCAACTCTTTAAAATGATACTAATTTATTTAAGTTTACAGGGTTATTCCGAATTATATATAAACTATTCCGAAATATATATAAATTATTCCGAAATATTTATAAATTATTCCAAAATATGTATAATTTTTTTTCAAAAAATATATATAACATGAATTGTTTTTAATTGAAAAATTTGAAAATTAGGTACAAGACGATTGTAGTTTGACACAGAGAAGTATAATAATCAAGTTGCGAGAATTTGGTATTGAATATAGCCAGCCAACTGTGTGTAAAATTTTAAAACGAACAAGCATAAAAAGAAAGCGACTCCAAAGAAAATCAGTCAAAGCTGTAAGCGTTGAAGTGGTAAGTGCAAGGAAAACCTATGCAAGAGAAGTAAGAATGGTAAGTAATTCAAGGTTGTTGTTTTTGGATGAAAGTGTATTCAACCTAACAATTAATTTATCTTTAAAATAAATGTGTATATAAAACCTATAATATTATATATATAAAGGTATTTGTATGATTGCAATATGCTGACATCGATCACAAAATGAAAAAATGCATGATTAAATTATCCAAGTTCTATTTGGCAATTTGAATAATAAATTTTATATAATTATTTTGATTCTTCTAAATATTATTAATGATTTGAAATAAGAATTTAAGCAAAATTAATAGACATGTAGGTTGAATTCTTTTATGAGCAAATGTAGATATTAAACTTCAAATTAATCTCAATAATTTTGTTATAAAACTTTTTAAAAGCCCAAATACAAATGAATGTTATGAACACTAAAAATATTGATGAAAATAATAATTTGCACTTGTTTCTCTGATAAACACAGGACAGGCACTTTGGGTGCTTCCTTGGCACTATTTCTGACAATCTGATTGGGTTTTATAATCTCTATTACCAAACGCTAAATTGTAATTGTAAGAGACAAATAAAATATTGAAAATTCTTTATAAAATAGCTGATTTATTAGATTGGCAATTATTCGTGAATTGTGTCAATAAAATTAGCAAAATGATGAATAAATGGTTTTGAATTTTGCAGATTGATCGGATTAATGAACTTTTAGTTTATTTATGTATTGCTCACTTACCAGATTTGTATCCATTAACTGTGGATTTGGGATTCACGTATCTAATGCTGGAGACATATAACAGACTTTGCAAACTGGTTGGCGGCTGAATATTTGAATGAAACGATAATTCACTTCAACAAATCGATAAATTTACAATTTTAATCGAACTTCTTGAAATATGGCTAACTTGTTGAGATGGGAAATTAGCTCTTTCAGATGGTCGAATAGATCTTGAATAATTGGAGGATCTGATATCTTGATTGGATAATAATAATCTTATTATTATTTTTATTAATTTGATTATCATTATTATTATTATTTATTAAAGATAAATTTAAATTTTATAAAATTTATTAAATTAAGTTTTTAAAATAATTGGAATTTTTAAATGAGAGTTTGATATTTTTAATAGGAATAATTTTTAAAATTTATGACGAAATTTGTTTGAATAAAGCATTTTAAATCAATATAGTTTTAAGTTCAAAACTACCTGACGATGACAGTGAGGCTGTCAAAATATATTTTCGTAGAATATATATTTGTGGATTGGTGTTTTCTTTTATTATTTTTATTATTATTATTTTAGGTTTTTATTAATTTTATTAATATTATTATTATTTATTATTATTATTATTTTATTTATTGTTATTAATATTATTATTATTTATTATTATTAATAATTTTATTAATATTATTATCATTAATAAATAATTAAATAAGTTGGCAACGATTTTAATAAAAGAATAACGCCAATAAAACACTCATCGTACGATATATTTCGATAGTTTAATTGTCATATTTAGTCACAAAAACCAACTAAACATTATGGATTATTTATATAATTTAAACAAATTATTTTTTTTAATTAAATATTTTAATAAATAAATATTTTAATATTTTAACACTAATTTTTAAAATTTTTTTATAAATATTAAACTTTTTATCACTATAATAATAAAACATTTTAAAATTAAATATTATAAATTTTAGGTTGACATATTATAAATATTAAAATTTAAAAAAAAATTTTAAACGATATAGAAACATCAATTTAGCATACTTAAACTATTTTAAAAAGGGCTTGACAAATATTAGTGAGCACAATACAGCTGTAAAAGTAGCATAGAAATGTCTGATTCTAAGATTTTGTTGAAAAGTTTTAATAATTGGGAACGTGTTACAGGTGAAGCATTTTTGATAAGGTCATTGGATCCAAAGATTAATGTTCAAAGCGCTTTGACTACAAATGTTTTGAATGTTTTTTAAAAGTTTGAGTATGTTAAATCGTTATAAATTGATGTTTCAGTACTGTTTAAAAGTTTTTTTAAATTTTAATATTATCTGTAATATGTCAAATTAAAATTTCAATTATAAAATGTTATATTATTTTAATATTTTATTATAAAAATTTAAAAATTCGTGTAAAATATTTCAATATTTATTTATTAAAATATTATTATTATTTATTATTATTGATTAATATTATTATAATATATCAATCAATATTACTTGTAATTTTGGGATGGCAATATGAAATTTGATTTCTACTGTCAGATGAATCCTGAAACAAAATTTCTGGTTTTTTGTCTGATGAATTGAAACCTTTAGTTGCAGCTAATGTCATGGCAGTTCTCAGAGCCAATGATCCGATAACCATTCGAGTGTTGGATTTCGCAGATTTGTTTCTTGGTAATCTAATTGGAATTAAACGGTAAAAGTTATTGGTTGAGATAATGTTTCGTAGCGGAACAACACCAACTCCAACAACCGTTTCCTTCTTAACAATAATTACATTCTCCAAAAGTTCATAAAAAACGAATTTACAAACTTTATTGGAATCTTGACAGATCAGTTTGAATCTAACAATTCCTCGCCACCATTTCTGAATGATGGCACTATTAGTAAATGTAACTGGGAACTCGGAAACATGGTCCAGTGAGAGTGATTTTATTCCATTAGAGTCAGAAATATTACATTTGAATCCGGTTTGTTTTACTAATACTCTAGTTGTAGACATGGAATTTGAGAGATTTTCCTTGTCTTTGTCAGCGGTGTAAGGCGCATTGGCGGGAAATTTGTACTCGATAAAATACTTGCTGAAATAATATAATTGAATCAAAGAAAATTTATTATACGCTAAGACACTAAAATGAATTTCATAAAAGCCGATAAAGGACCAATAGAAATATTAAGCCAATCGCTTGCATCGAACTGAAATGATCTTATGCGATTGAGATGTGAATTATTCGAATATTACACAATCATGCGCTGTAAAAATCATTTAGTTATTCACTTACTGCGACGGATTCAGTTGAAACATTTGTGGAGTCGGAGGCTTTGTAACACTGAAAGAGTTGGAACTATTGTTAAAACTCGAAGCTGAATCGCAGGACCTCCGGCACCTGTCGCGGTCGGTAGAACAATTCGATGATTGGGATCTACTCCGTGCGTTGCACCGTTGAGGGGTGGAGTTCAGCCACAACATATCGAGGAATACCTTTACGGATGAGATATTGTTGTACCAATTACGATCTGCTGCTCCATTTGGTAGCATTTCGACATGCTCATGTTTAGTTTCTTCATTATTATTGATATTGTAATTATTGTATATCATATCCTTTTCATTGGGATTGTCTGGATGCACAAAATAAAACGTTTTGAGTGTTATTACAGAATGATTTACTTTCATAATCATTTCGAGAGAGACATTTATAGATTTCGAAGTCGTTAGACTTTTTATTGTTGCTATTGTTAGCATTTAGATCCGGTACGCATTCATTGTTGATGAATTTCTATCATAGGAAACCATTATATTTATGTACGATAAATAATATCCAATAGTCTCAAGCTGATTTCATCTGGGCTTGCTATACATTACGGTTAGAGATAAAAGTATTATATTACATATATTGTCTAAGGCAGTGCTTACATAACCCGGCACCAGTCCATAAGAATTGACACCGGTCTCTGGTGCCAGGCCCTAACTGAGGGGTGGCTAAGAAGGCCAAATGGCCCGGAGTCCAGATTTGAAAATTTAATTTATAATTATTATTATGATTATTATTATTATGATTATTATTATTATGATTATTATTATTATGATTATTATTATTATTATTATTATTATTATGATTATTATTATTATGATTATTATTATTATTATTATTATGATTATTATTATTATTATTATTATTATTATTTTATTGTAATATTATTAATTATAAATAATAATAAATGTTTTAAATAATTTTATTGGCATTAGTAATACAACCAAACGTTATATAAATTAAATTGGTCTCAGTCCTGTTCCTCCGGCCGAACAATTGAATATACTAAATTTCTAACCACATAAAACCCAAAATTTACTACAAAATTCCATTCATAAATTAGTAAAGAAGAGCTATTCCCAGGTGAGATAGATATTATACAATGAACTACATTAGCAGATTTAACATGAAAATTATATAAATTTGGTCTTAATCATCAGTAGCTCAAACTGATAGGAAATTAAAGGAAAAGAAAAAAAAATATTTATTTTAGGAAATTGAACTAAAGATAAAGCAAAACGCTTACATTTTTAAAGGCTTCGATTCCCATTATTGGAGCACTGCTAGATTCCTATAAAAATTTAAAATAATATATATAATTTTAAACTTATAAAATTCCTATTCTCTATATAACTATGTATAGATGTAGCAAAGCGGTGTAATGGGAGGCATGGAATTCTACCTTCATCACCCGTTGACACACGTGAATGAAACAAGACGATGACTTCCATAAATATGTAGTTTGGAATTTCCGGTGAAGGAACAAATAAAATATCAATAATAAAATTTTGGAATTCGGAATGCTTCCTCTCAGTCAATTTTAAAGAATCCAGCTTTAAAGTCCCATTCATGAATTGTACTTTTGAACATTTTACGATAATGCACCGAGAATGAATCCAGGAAAATACAAGCTCGAAATAATCAGCTTTGAATATTCCTCCCAATACACACAAACAAATACCGAAAATGTCCTTGACCACATGTAGTTATTATTGCACAACAATATTTATATTTGATTATTAATTGAAGACATGAAATCCCAAAAATCCGGTTACAAAATATATTCATGGAAATTTTTCTTTAATTTGTTTGGAAATCGTTTTTGATTTGCAGGTAGAATACAGTTTAATGGTAGTTAGCAACTTTGGCGGAAGAACTGTGTAACTTTTGCATGAAACCTATGAGCATTGAGGACCGTAAAAATACTTTAAGATGAAAACCACGTAAATTTTAAACTCTAGAATCACTAACACTAATAGAGAAATAAATGATAGAAAACTAGATCTATCTAATCGAATCTAAGGTATCTAAAAGAGTATCGAATTCTTGCTCTGAACCAGATCCAATAACTTCAAAAATTCAAGATAAACAATTGGGACAATGCAGCATATATAACAAGAGTGACCTGTGAACAGCAACAAAATTTTGCCACCGTCCTTTTAAAAGGACTCTTTTATATATATATTTTTATCTTGTATAAACTAGTTATTTACAGACATATACCGCATGAATATGTATAGCACAGAGTTTCTTAACTTGGGGTCCATGTTTGGTTTTTCTTGGGTCCATTGACTACAATTTAATTTTCGATTCGGAATTTTCAATAGGTTTTAAACTTCAATTTGATTACCAAGCACAACAACAGGAAAATAAAATCAGAGTAATTAATAAATTTTAATAAATCACATTAATAATTTTTTTTTGATTTGTAATAATATATTTTGTAATAATTGATGTTTTCTAATGTTTTTTCATTTTACATATTGAAGTGGGAGGAGGGGGGTCAGTGCCTTGAAATAAATTATAAAAAGTGTCCATTACACCAAAAAGGTTAGGAAACACTGGTTTAGGTTTTAATCGGTGAACTTTTTTTGTTTACTCTTGACTTTGTATACGCTGCAGTAATTAGTTATATGATAGAGCAAGAAGTGACAACAATCTTTTAGAAAATATTTGCTTTGAAAACATCT
Source organism: Schmidtea mediterranea (assembly GCA_022537955.1). Classification (NCBI taxonomy): domain Eukaryota; kingdom Metazoa; phylum Platyhelminthes; order Tricladida; family Dugesiidae; genus Schmidtea; species Schmidtea mediterranea. The sequence goes on from CM039681.1 coordinate 46,390,134, forward strand.
GGGTTAAGCTAAATATTTATAAATTTAATTTGTTCGAATAAATAATTTTTAATAACTAATTCTTTACATTTAAATTAATTAACAACTAATTAAAATCAGCAACTATCAATCCAAGGAAACATTGCTCACAAAATTAATTTTAATTATATTTAATTATTAATCAATAAAAATTAAGTAATTATAAGATTCAAGAAATTAAGCATTAAATGATTATAAAATTGATTTTTAATTAATTATTAATTAAAAGTAATTAATGCCAATTGAGAAACGAGAAAGTCATAAAATGATAGCATAAAATAATAATTAATTAATTAAAATCAAGAATTAATAAAAAATTACTGGCTGCTTATAAAACAATTCCTCAATGATGCTGTCTCGCTTGCAAGGATCATCGTCTGACGAGAGATCCCTATCCAATTTCTTCAACAAATCTGCCTCGGAATGATTGAGAAATTGATATTTACTGTCGGGAAAATCGGTGACAGACGCTGAGCAAAACGAATCACTGACAGTTATCAATTTGATCAAATCTCTATCGGAATTCGTGTGATTGTTGCGTCGAACAGATTTACTGGGATAGAAATCCCCGCTCGTTTTTAATATAGATTCCGTGTGGAGTTTCGATGGATCGTTGATGGAAAAATCATCATTTACGCTTTCATTTACCAGAATTTCTTTGATCCACTTGCGATCGGTTGCTTGGTCAATGTCTGGAAACCTTTTTCGCAATATTGCATCGTTTATTTCGTCGTCTTTTACATCTATTGAAATCGTTTCTCGGATCTTTTTGCTAGTTTCTATTAATCTATCAAGCACATTTTCCGATTTTTCCTCAATTTCATGAGATTCATCTATAAATTTCGGTTTCATTGACTCATGAGATTTATTTAGACTTGTTCTCAATTCTGCCTTTTCATTAAGTTCGTTCGTTATAATTGGCTTCACGTATGTCTTTTCGAGAGTTTTGTGCAATTGAGTTGGTTCTAACGTCATAACAATCATTATCTCACCTATTTTTGTATCTTTTTCATTTAAAATACCAGAGAGAGATTGCAAATTTTTATTATGTACTAGTTGATCTAATTTATCAATGGTTGCTCTACCAATAACAGAATGTTTGCTCTTATCAATAATATCCACGTATAGTTTACTCATATCTGACAAATATGTGGTAAAGTGATTTAATGGCACACGAACTGGGTAAATGGCATGGGTCTTTACATTTTGTTTATATCCAGCTAAATTAACACATCTAGGAACAAAAATAGCTCCATTGCTGTCTTCGCCCCACCAAGCAACCTTTACTATAATGTCTTCATAATTACTTGAAACTTTACTTATCCATTTAATGTAGTTAATGTGCAAGTTTAAATAGAAAAAGGGCTCGGATTTGTTAATACTTGGGGGTAATGAGGTATTAACTACTACATTGATATTTTGATTCATTACTAAAATAATAAAGATTTTTTAAATTCATATGAATAAAATTAACAATATTAAAAAAGCGACATGTAAAAATCATTAAAATTTTAAACATTTCATATTTTACAAAAGTCGCGCAATTATTGGCTTAATAAATCTTAGATACACATAATGTTATTTATTAAAACACTCTGATATTTAAGTATTAAGTTTTAAAACTTTATTTTTTGAATATTAGGTATATGAAAGATATTAAAATTAAGTTTATATGACTATTAAAATAATTTTTTGTACAAAATAAGTGACAGTTATAAATTTTATTTTAATTCATAATATTAAATTTAACTTTATGAAATATTCTTTCGATAATGAGTAAAATACCAAATCGTTCAAAAATAAATATACATGTTTATTACAAAATTTTAAAGAAATCAGAAGAAACTAATTAAATAATAAAAAAATATTATAATACAAATATTAAAAAGGTTTTAGTTATTTTTTGAATAAGTGATTTGTTTGTATGACGTTTATAAATAACTCCACAATTTTAAGCGGCATGGTTTTAATTTATTCTCGTTCCATTAGTTTGTCTCTAATCAACATCTTTAGCCTTCATTAAAGAAGTTGACATTGATTGTGATAAAGAAGAGGTCGATTCATCAGCTGAATATAGTTCATTAAAATAGTTTGAGGTTATGCTCAATTGTAACGATTTCATGTCGATAATTTCAGTCAACTCCATACAAAATGCCGCTGGTTTCAAATTAGTGGTCGTTCGCAAAATGTGAGCACTACTAGTGTTGTAATTGTGTGAACGTACCACTGGTTCAACTAACCGTTGATAAAGACCTTGCTTGATTTTATATATTGAATTCCATTAGCTAAATACGTAGTTTTATTCAGATTCTATTAAATACAACTATTCTAATAAAATTTATTTTTAAACATTGGGTGGATGGAGTATGATCTTTTCCGTGGGCTTTAACTCTTTCCAGCCCAGTGATTCCAAATGGAATCATTAGTTTTTTTTACCATCTATCCATCTTACGTATGGTACCTATGTGCCCAGTGTTGCCAAATGGAATCATACTGATTTTTTCTAAGGGGCAACAAAAAAAATGAAGTAAAATATTTTTATGATAAAATAAGTAGTTTTGGTACTTACTGCATTTATTTTTTTTTTTGAAAAAATTTGGGCTGGAAAGGGTTAATATGTTGATCGAGGGTCCATTTCCTTTCATTGACACTCATAGATTCTTTCAGGTTGACCTAGTTAACATCTTTTAACTTTCTCAGTAGGGTTCTGCATTACTGGTGGCTAAATTTGTGTGGGACCTGAGCTTGATGGAGCCACAACTGGTGAGCATATTGTTGGGCCAGAACACAAACGGCCTTGAGAATGGTTTAAATGAATCGGTAATACACACGCAAATACAACATCCAGATTTAAAATCAGACCCATAAAACACAACTAACCATGCTAAATTACAAGAAAGAAAACAATTAAATATAAAATCAAGAAACACAAAAATAAATTAAAATAATAACAAAGTGCAACAAGATCCGCACGAAATAAAGATAAAAATAACACGAAAACCTAACAATTAGACCGAAATTTGACAATTTACCAAAAAAATGCGAAAACCCATGAAAATGGAATAAAAATCAAATAATTTGAATTGGAAACAATTCAATTAAAAAATTCAAAAGAAAAATTGTCAAATTAAATTACAAAATAATAAAATTAAGAATAGAATATTCTAGAAAATTTGTTTTACTAAATCAAATTTAACACGCAAGGTTAGGGTCGTACAATAGGTATATATACCGATTCATTTTCACATAATTTTAATCAGTTTTTTGAAAAACTTGAATCGTTTTTAACTTTAAAAATTAGTCTAATCTGGAAGAGCGTTTCAACCAGTGGAAGCCAAAAATTTTAGAATGTGAGTGAGAGAATGTTCGAAAACTCTCTCCACGTCGCGTCCTTGCAACCTCGAACGAGCTCTGCTCGGGCGTCGGCGTGGGGAGAGAGTTATGAAGTATTGTAAAAGAAAATTATGACACTATGTAGTACTATGCAACAATAAAAGTATTTAAATAAAAATGAAACTTTTGAGTCGAAATTTTTCCGGCCCACAGCCGACAAATCATACAAGATATCAAACTGTGTAAGTGCGTGTATAATCTCCAATAGTGAGAACGCAGTAGCTGGGACGTAAAATTATCACTCCGTATAGGGGAAACGGGTTGAAGGGGAAATAGTCTTTTGGCGATTTCGTCGTCACTCAATTTTCCATAAACTCGACCTAAAATTTCTGAAAAACAATCGGCTTAAAATCAAAACACCGAGTAGTCTAGTGGGCACTCTTAATCTGTAATATGAACACAACTACGCCTAGGCTAGGATACGGGGAAATAAAAGAAATTAAAATCGTCGATATGGCTTCTGAAAGTTTCAAGAATTCTTTAATCGTTATAATTGCTATTAAAAATTATAAAAGATTTTTAATGTAGTTTACTAAAAGTTAAAATAATCCAATTAATTAAATAAAACCCAAAGATCTTAGCCTTGATTAGACTCGTGAACCCGAATAATCATTTCAAATGTTTTAGCGCATTCAAACCGGTAAATAAACAAGCTGCGTCATTACCGTGCAAATTATATCGCTAATCCTTCTATAATAAAAAATATAAATCCTCCCCGTCCAAAAACTTAGTTACGATCAACGCAAAAAAGAATAAAACAAAATGATATATTTTTCCTAAAAATCAATGTAACAAATTAGTAACATCCAAGATTCTGAAGCGACCACTTAATCGACATCAGACATATAATCCTAGCGGCTACATAATAAAATTTTAAGTGAAATAAATCGCTTGCCCTGATAAAATAGAAAACCATTGAATATGACAATGATCTAATCATAACCACCGTCAAACCCTCATGAGATAATAACCAATGTCTTTATCAATTCCCCACCCATAAATCAAATTGAATTGGTCATGGAGCTTCAGTTAAAATACCCGTATAAGTGGAAATTACGCCTAGGTTGGAGAAATCATCCACATGCCGACATTAAAATCAATCGCCTTAATAAGTCCTGACCCCGAATAGACTAGGTTGTAAAAGCAAATAATTAATAAAATCATTTACAAGTAACGTAATAGTGAAATAAAATCACTACTGAACAAAATAAATATATTATAAAACCGACAATAGCACTAAAAGAACTGATTGATGATTCAACGAAAGATTGACCTTCCCACCACGAATACCCCGATGAGTTCTTCCAGAAATCCCTGTCCCTGAATATATCCACAACAATCATATTTGAATAGGCCAGATCACGATCCCGATCCCGAACGCCTCCCACCTGAAATCAACGGATTCATTAACGATAGTGAGCTAAAGGGAGAAAAACTCACCATTTTTAAAATATTAATCTAATTTTCACCATCTAATGATGAATTATAAAAACACATGGCAAACGTTTTCCCTGTTCCGACGGCGAGCTATAAAAGCAAAATTTGCCAAATAAAAATCGATGCGCGGTAGCTAAATATCAAAAAATCGACACTCAGTAGTAAGACGGAAATGTCAGTCAAACAGTCGGCATGACCTTTCAGTAGCACCACAAATCGATTAATGCAATGGCATACACCCGTTATGTAAGTCGATCTAGAAAAATTAACTCTACGTGCAGCCACCCACAAATTCTCTTCTTCCCGACTGACATACTAGCTCGTATAAAATCTACTGACAGATCGAGATTGGTAGTTAATTTCTAAAAAATTAGAATGCATTATAATCCTAATCGAGTAAATGAGAACGTTTCCGCTAGAATTCCGGAGGAAGATATAATTGTGGAGCCAAGATCTCACTCCCGAAGTGGTAAGCTTTACTCTTTAATCCATCTTATTAATTCATAAAATACGATCCTTAGACGAAATGCCGAGAGCACCTGATCCCAACGCCAAACTCCCGAGATAGAACGCAGATGGTATTAATTAACAAAAAATAAAATTCTATATTGTTGGAAATTTGTGTTTTTCTTTGATTTTTCTTTCTAAAGTCGTACCAAACCTAAAGAAGGAAAAGTCACGAGGATATACATTTGGGCCTGAACCAGTTCAGAAGGGAATATCTAATATTGAATAGATTTCAGATTACCATATGTGACAACCATAACATTGAACAGGGATTACCGACCTTACTTTGACCCGTTTGTGATGGAGAGATAGTCCGAGTGTCAAAATAACTTAAAATTGCGAATGGAGATAATTGGCTTGAACGCCGAAACCTAAACTTTCAAAATGATGAAATATCCCTCTTGCCAATGACGTATTCCCATGCCCGAGAAATCCAATTTCAGATTATCGTTCAATTAGTATTCTCAAAATGTATTAAAGTAAATCAAATCATTCTGTTAAAATTACCTATCGGATAGTATTCTTTAAGTTTAATAAATTAGATATCATTGACATGTTAATATTAAATATTATAGATCTCATTCATTTAGATAATTTAAAATAAAATTGTATTTTGAGTTACTCAATGTATAGTTTAAACAAGAATTTTATTCTAATATTACGGTTAGTTAACACACTAATATCGACAACCTGAAATTTATGAACCTACATTATTTATCAGTCCAGGTTTAAATTTTTGTAATTTAAGCAACATTGAACGAGTAATTCGATAACCTTAGAATCATCGGGTAATGTAAGTTGTGAATGGAGCCATATAACCTCTTTAGTAAATGAAATGAATTTCCCCTTTTGCAGAAAACACTCTAGTGAGGCAGTAGGGTAAAGATAAGTAAATTAAATTAATTTCACGGTTTACAAATATAGTATACGTTAAAGGAAGTTGAAAGATAAATTTTGAAAAGAATAATAATGTCAAACTTTGTTCCTTGCTAAAGGAACTAATGATCTCAGATTCCCTCTTCATCACGGCTGGGTCGGGTAAGTCGAAATTCCCCCTACAGCACGCTTCCGCCGAACCACGTTGTTAAAAAATAACCTCCTATCTAACTGCCTTACGGTTAAAAATGAAAAGAATGAAACACGCGAAGGAACGGCTAAAAAACGACATCGCGCCGCATAAGTCAAGCAGTGCACTGATCTTTTCGGGGAAGGTTAAGCAAACTAATTTAGGGAAAACCGACCAATGAAGCGCACAACATCATTTTCCGACACGCGTCTAAGTACATTGAATAAATATTAAAATTGTTTTGTTTAGACGATTCGTGGATCGATGAATCCCGGATCATGGTGTGCTTTCCCGCCCATGCGGCAAATCGATGTCGCCAGGCCATGTGGGATGCGGGATTCACCGTCTTCCAAGTCAAAGAGTTGAGATTCGGAGCCCAACGACAATCAGAGGAGATCGAGCTTCCGTTTATTGCCATAAAACGGGAGCCAGGACGCAACCCGGCACGGGAAATCCGGGGTCAAGCTGAGTTCCTCCTCGCCCGTCTTGAGGAACATCAGTGGCAGACCAACATTCAGGTGAATCAAGCCAGGCGCTATCTCGCTAATGTCAATGACGACATCGCAGCAGGTAGAATCGCCAGTACAGACGGATACGCTCCTCCGTACAACACATCGTTTAACCTCGACGACGAGAGATTGAACACTAAATCTACAGCCATCAACGTAGCAGTTCCGCGGAGGATCCTTCCCGTAATATGAGAAGGGAGAAAGAGCAAGCCGAGGAACACCGCGAGCATTCTTACGCTTGGAAGGCCCCAAAACGGAATGACTATGGACATCGCCGTGAAACACGTTATGATTAGTTGTCGACAATAAAACATCTTAGATGATTATGAGTTTCTTGTTTGATTAAAACTTTTAAATAAAACATCTTAGTTGATTATGAGTTCCTTGTTGGATTAAAATTTTTAACGATGACGACTATAAGACTCCATAATTAATGATTATGATTAACTAAAACTGAGGTGAAATAATATGATCTAATAACGCTTTTTTGTAGATATAGAGCCAATTAAAATCCAGCAAAAAGAATTGGACCACTCGCGTAAGATCAACAAAAGTTTTTATGAACAAATCTTGCAGTTGACAAAGGAGGTGCAACAAATCAAGGCTACTTGGGTAGAGCCGATAAGGTAAAAATGCTCTACCAAAAGATAACAGCTGCACAGAAGGGCTGGTCAGAGGAGAAGCAACTCAACCAGAACCTGAGGACACAGATAAAGGGTCTGGAAGTGGCGGTGTCAACCTGTCAAGAAGGCGCGGCGGTGACGTACCCCCTCGTCTTCGACCCTGCCCTACTAGCTTATAGAAATACGGTAGCTACTCCGAAAACTACCCCAAAGCCCAGCATCCATCGACCAGGAAGAAAGGAGCGAGCCAAGCGTCGAGCCGCTCGACACCCCAACTAGAGTGTAATTAGTATCATTGAATACATGTTTTCTTTCTTTTTTTTGATTGTTTTCTTTTGTTCCGTTGGTTGATCGAAATAGTACAACGTTAGTACAAACGAGAATAAGTAACGAGAGTCAAGTAATCGAATTATGGATTGAGTAAGATCAAACAGATAATGATGGAACCAGAATGAATAAAGCTTGAGGTCGGGCCAGAGCAGTTCCTCTGTGGCGCTCACCTTTGGCGACCTCACAACCAATGGTTACATTACCAACGTTGCCTAGCAACGGGTAACCACTGGGCGCAGCAAATGTTTACATCTGGGGTCGAGGTTGTCAAAACCATAAACTCCACAATATTATTAGATCCAAGTTCCGATGTTTCATAAGAGTCGTCTCTAGGTCCTTGTCTGAATTTCTTGAACCTGTATTTCCACTTTATCGTTATTGGTTTACAACACGTTGACTTGACGTTTAGGTATAGTTTTTCATTTTATTATGATGAAACCAAGTCGCTTCTAACTGAGCATATTTTGTGAGCTTCCGCTAAGTCTGAGTTGATCTTTACTACATAAAATTGGATAGTTATGATAAGTAAATTTAGAATTATTCGGCTGAGAATTTAAATTTCAGTTAATCACTTTGTGGTAGTTTTAGATGCTCGGTCTCCATCAAAGTGAATCAAATATCGGTTGACTTTCTAATTCTCTCGACTTTCAGTTTACAAACATGTGCTAACATTTCACTTCTAATCTCTAACACTCGCTAGGATATACTGAATTACTCTCATCAAATAATTCGCTTAATCCTTAACACTTACGAAAAAATACATATAATTAAGTTAATACATCACAATTTTAGTCACTTTAATCTTAAATACACATTTATTATCAAAGTTCATTTTTGTTCTTGAGTTAGATTTAATATCGGTGATCGTCAGTTTTACCATGAAAATATTTTTTTCCATAACAATTGGAAAGAGAATATCGGTATTATGACCGTTTTTGAGGCTTGTGATTCGATGATTTGTACCATACCAGGTAATTTGGACTGTCTCTATTCGGTATTTTGCCATTCCCAATTTCACTGAAAATACGAATAAATCTCCTAGTAACCTAAATGCATTTTAAACTCCTGTCATATGAGGCAAGTCAGATTCAGGCTCGACTCTCGTTTGGTTATGCAAGACTTGATAACTCCATGTCCTCGCACCGTTATGGTATGATTGGCAACTCGTCTACGATGAGATTTTTTAAACTCGTAGTGGGTCAGTGGGAAATTTCATATGAAAGTAATTTAAAAAAAAAGTTAAATTTTAAAAGTTAATTCATTTATTATGCAGTTAACCTTCAGTCTGTACATTCGGGTCAAATGGACCCGAGTCTTTGTAATAAGTGATATAATGAGTTTTTACACCCACTAACTATGTCAAGCAACTAGATTTGCCTCAACTAAGGTTTTCCACACACATTACAAAAGAAATAATCAAAAATACATTATATATGACGTAGCTACGATAGTTTTAAGCAATTTAATTATATTTTGGTGCATTGGGGTTAATCTGACCCCAATGTTTTTCCCGCCTAACAATCTATAGAAGTTGTCTCTTTTTCAAATGTAAAAAGTGAAATTCAGTGAATATTATTTTTGAATAGAAGTGTTGTTATTATAAATTAATTTGTTTGTGATAATTATATATTCATATAAAAAACTATTTGGTGACAATTTTTATAAGGTGAGAATATTTATATATTTTTGTGGTTGTTGTGTTTAGTCTAATTTTCTAGGCATATAATAATTTGGATGGCCCGAAAAAGACAAACTAGCCAGGATATTCGAAATCTATTCGAAAGCATTATCGATTCTGATGATGAAGAGCTAGCAAATGATAACTTTGATAGTGACTTTTCTGATTTCGATATAGCAACAGATGAAGCTGCTGTTGAAATGCAAAATATAGAAACTGATGAAGAACAAGAAGTACAAAATATAGAAGCTGCTGAAGAAGCTGAAGTGGAAGAAGAAGGAATTTGGTATTCCGCGCAAAATAAAGAGTACAAAAGAAAATGGAGGGCAAGTCCACCAAATGTAACTAGAGTTCGCGACTTTCAAATCTTAGGAGAAAGACAAGGAATTTCTGTTGAAACAGCTCAAGATATAAATACTCATCTGGCCGCGTTTAAAAAATTACTTCCCGAGGCATTAATAAATGTAATAGTGGCCGAAACAAATAGAGAAGCTCGGCATTTCTACACTATAAATAGTAACACTGCATGTATTTGGTATGATACAAATTCAAAAGAAATTTATGCACTGATTGGTATACTTATATACGCTGGGGCTCATAAGAACTGGGATGAAAGATTGAATGAATTATACCATCTGGACAACCGTCCTTTTTATGGGGCTGCAATGTCATTACAAGGAGTGCAGCAGCTTTTACGATTCTTGCGCTTCGACAATTATCAAACTAGAGCAGAACGTTTGAAGGAAGATAAGCTAGCAGCTTTCCGTGATGTATGGAATATTTTTTTGGCAAATATCAAAGGACCTTATAAACCATCATCATTCTTAACTATAGATGAACAACTGGTATTAACTCGTGGCCGATGTTCATTCAGACAATATATATCATCAAAGCCAGGCAAGTACGGGATTAAAATTTTTTGGATTTGCGATGCGTTGAATTCGATTCAAATAAACCCAATATCATATTGGACTATAATAAAACGAAGGGAGGAGTTGACACACTCGACAAATTAATTCGTACCTATACCTGCAAAAGAAAGACCAAAGGATGGCCAATGGTTTTATTTTTTAATATGATTGATATTACAGGTATAGTTGCTTATAACCTGTACAAATGCGCCAATCCACAACTGTTCATTCAGCGGAAAAGCAATGAACGTAAAATCTTTTTGAAGGAGCTGGCTATGCAATTGGTGAAGGATCATATATTAAACTGAATATCAAACCCACGGGCAATGAAAAAAAATGTTAAAATCACTGTTCAGCAAATAGGATATAATATAATAAACCTTAGACAGAGTTCAACAGCCGAAGGAACAGCGGTGAATAGATCTGTCAGTAAGCGACCAAGATGTTATATTTTCCATCGATCCGCTGATAAGAAAACAGGAACAAGATGTTATGTTTGTAATCAGTCATCTTGCACAACACATATAAAAACCGTTTGCATAAATTGTATCAACGAAGAAGTAATGGATTCGCTCGAAGAAGAAAACAACGAAATCATGTCAGACTGGTTAATTTTTTTACTGTAATATAATATAATTTAAATTATCTTAATCTTAACCTTATATATTTTGAATAAAAAAGTTTTTTTCATTAATTAATAAAAATAACATGACTATTTTTTAACAAAAAGATCATAAAAAGCATTAAAATATATATGGGGTCGGGTTGACCCCATGCACAGACTATGGAAAATTTACTATGCACAGACTGAAGGTTAAACAAATTTTATATAAACATAAATGTGATAAATTCAGTACACAATACTAAAAATAAAATAACAAAACCAATATTTAATATTTTAACTGATATCAGGTGAAGTCAATGGCTTTCATGATGCTGTACTGTTGAAGTTGATTTGGATAAGACTGGTTTATATTCGAGATTCATCAGAATGTTCAGTAGTCAAGCTAGTTCAGTTTTTATTTAAAATATATTTCATTTGTTAAAATGTTTGTTCACAATAATAGCTTGAACCAAACGCATATAAAAGAGCAAAGGCAATTTTTTTGTTACATGTGAATTTTGAAGGAAGAGATGTTAAGCATGTTGATATCGTATCAAGATGATTTTCTTCGGTTTTCTCTAAATCTACAGTTTTAAATTTATCAGTGCATAAAGTTGAACTTCTTAAATCAACCAGCTCTAAAATTGGTGATTTCAAGTAACTCAAAATATTGCAAATCTAGTGGTCAACAAATTAAATAATGCACACAAACGCAACATACAACAAAAGATGCATGCAAGTTTATAACATGCAGTAAAGCTGCATTGACAAACACTCTTATAATAACTTAATTATATACCTTTTTAGAGGCATATTGTCGAGTCAAAATGGCGGTGGGTACTTTTAATTTTTATAATTCTACTCTGTGGTTTCTCTTAAAAGAGATATCATAGTAAGATTTATTTTAAATTTAAAACTCTTAATATTTATTTAGCTAAATCGATTGTTTATCAATCAAATTCAATATTGGGAAGACCATATCAAGATCAGTTGAATTCAGTTTTGTCTTTTTAATATATATTTAATGTTCTGAAGCAGTGGTTCTAAGCCTTTTTATACTCGTGGTTTACCAAATAATTCATTTTTTTTGTAACCATATTTTTCTAATAACTTAAATTTAAACATTTTTTTTGAGATTTAATTATGTGATAAATTTTAAATTAACCTCAAATGCAATTATTTTAAACAAATTTATTTAAAACAAAAATAATTTACAAAAGAATATTCAAACAAATTACCAAAGATAAAAACACACAAGCATGCAAAACCAAAACTAAAATTTCATTTCATTAGCATAAATTAATCTAAATAAATCTAAATAAACAATTTATATAAAATAAATTCCACAAACATTTCATTAAGTAAATAAATTATCGGATAATTGATCTAAGGTTCTTTAATCGATGGAAAGTGTTAATTTATTGGCAGTGTAATAAAGGCTAAGTTTTTTCGAATGATATTTAAAGTTTTTGACAATGAAACAGTAATGATATCGATGTTTTATAAGTTTTCTAGATTTCTCACGAAGTCCAATTAGAATTTTTGATCCATAAACTTTGATTGTAGGAAAATATTTTAGGAGAAATAGTTTCACTTGATGTGTTTCAGTACACCTGTTTCAGTTCATTGTTAACTTCTATAAATCTAACTGCAGTTATTTTTCAGATTATGTATTAGCTATTTTAAAAATGACTGGTAAGAATATTTTAAGGATTGAATTTTGATTTCGTAATGTCATTCAAGATTTTAAATAGTAATTTTTATCGAAATTTATATTTAATTCGATAGTAATTTATTATTTTTAGATTTTTAGAAATTTATGTCAATTTTCTCTAAAACTCAAAGTTGAGTTCGCGGGATTTTCTTCCAAAATTTTCTAAATATTAATTATAAAATGGTAATTTATAGAATTGTTATTCATCTGAACATTTTTACATTTTGAAAGTTTATATGCATATATTTATCACACTTTACTTTGTTATTGTGAGTTTAAAATCAAACTTTGTAAGATGTGTATAATTTTTCGACCCATAAAAACAATTAAAAAATTTCGAAGTTATGACAATACATGAACTGCATTTAAACCACCTAAGAAATTATGTTTTTATTTTATTTTATATTATAAAGCAAGAATATTCCTCACCCTACCTATGAATGCGCCCCAAATCTGAAATTGAAGTGTTATTTATATATGGTGTTCAAATATTTTAATATATGGATGATATCCTTTAATAAAATGTTTACTAGTTTCACCAATTGAGGTCTGCAAAATCTCATTATGCAAGGTTATAATGATGTTTCCGAGGTTGTCTCCCGAGGTTGGAGTTTTATTTTTCTGTGTTTAGGAAAATAAAATCTGGGTAAATAATTTGGTTTACCATAAGGATTCTGAAAGTGGCTTTCCATTTAAAAAGGCTTGAAAATATTCTTGTTGAACATTCTGGAGGAATTGTATTTAAGTTGAGCGAGAGACTTAATTAGAGATCTCACATTCTGAAATTTGAATAGTAATTAATAATTTGACATTAATTATTCATTGTACACTTACTCAATTAATTTTATAATTAATTTGTTTGACTCGTCCACATTCCTAGTTTTCATTTCACGTTATCCTCACTTTCTTAAATATTTATAACAAATACAAATTGTGATAAATAATAATAATCATCATCATTATCATCATCATCATTATCTTCATTATAATTAAATGAAACATATTTAATTATCTGTACATTTGTAAGTAGTACATTAATTCATTTTTTAATTGAAATAAACAAGTTTCATAAACATCAGACAACTGCCGGGCAGAAAAGTATCAATAAATAACACATTTTAATCCTAATAAGATTGATTAGGAAACTCTATTAATTATATATTAACTCTCCATACTCGATGCTGGGATTGATATCACTTCAGCTGAGCGTAGACCACGTCCGCAGATCAAGAGATAATTACCCAACATTCTAACTAGCCAGATTGAATAATGTGACTCGGTGTCGTACAAATAGCTGGATAGGTTAGTTATAAAACCCAATATAACTGTCAAAACAAGAACATTAATAACTCACCCCTCCAATCAAGCGTCAATTTGGTAGTAAATTTATATTCATTTCTATCAAAATTGTGAATTCGATACCCACATAAAGATCTCGATAACTAATTTCCTTCACACATCACTGGTCAATTTCATTTATTAAAATTGACCCAGCTCATTATTATTATTATTATTATTATTATTATTATTATTATTATTATTATTATTATTACTATTATTATTTAAACTTTTAAATAATTTATCAAAAGAGGAATTATTTTGAAAATATAATTGAGATGAATAACTATGTAAGTCATTTCTGCAGAGTTTATTAAATGAAGTATTTCGTCCTAAGATAGAATCATTAGGGCTCATTCTCTCTTTTCTTCTATAATCGAAGGATTCTTTCCAGTTCCGTTTCACGTTATTTACTGTTTTCACTAAAATTATTATTATTATCATTATTATTAATTGAAAAACGCAAACTATGTATACTAAAAAACATCGCGCTATTTACTTCGATCGTTTATCAGTCTCATTCAGGGTAAAAATTACAATAACGACAACTGAAAATAAAGAATATTTCAACAAATCAATCAATAATCTTCGTCTTCAACCAAAACCTGGAATCTTTCAAATAAAATCATTTTCAAATTATTCAAAATTATTTGTAAAAATCTTCATGGAATAGATGTAATGACGTGTACATTGTTGACTAAATGAATTGACTAAAATTAGTGATCATTTTAGGAAGTATACAAGTAAAAAATAGGTATTTCTGATTTAAAGATTATCCCAAAATTTTTTAGTAACTGTTGGGAACTAGCAACTTACAAGGTATTGCTAATAAGATCTTTAAATGCTTATAATCATCGAATTGCTCACTCTACAGACATTTTGAATATATTTAAGTTATTGAATGCTGAATTTTGTATATTGAGTGTTTTGTATAATGTTGTTGTTTTGAAAATGTTTTTAAAATTTAATTGTAATCTCATTTTATTCTATGGAAATTTGTTTGAGCGAAAATGGTTTTTGAATTTTGAAAAATAATTTTATTTGATTTGAACACGGGCATTCACAAAGAAACTAGAAATCATATTTTAATTTCAATTTTAATTTTAGTTTTATACAACTTGCTGATATACATAAGAAATACAAATAAATTATTTTCGAAACCAAAATAAAGTTTGGTACACCTAGTACAAAGTTTGCGTGTCAATATGGACACTTGTGCCACTAAAAATTTAATACAGTTTGAAAACGAATATAATTGACTAATTTGTATAAATATATATTTTCGTTTAGTTATTGTTATTGTTAATGCGATTGGTAGCCTGAAGAAGACTGATAAACAGTTGATCTATATATAGAGCAATACTGTTGAATATACTTATTATTATTATTATTATTATTATTATTATTATTATTATTATTATTATTATTATTATTATTATTATTATTATTATTATTATTATTATTATTGTTATTATTGTAATTATTATCGTTTTATTATTAATTTACAATATTAAATATGTGGGGCTTAAAGCCAAAATTAAAACTAAAATAATTTTATGGTCAATAAAAACAAAAAATAAAAAGTGTGAAAATGGCCACAGCACATACACATGCACCGCAAGCAGAAACTAAAAATAAAATAAAAACACCAATAAACAAATTAAAATATAACAAAATGAAATAAAACAAATATTAATAAAATCTATAAAAACTACAGACGCAGAACGAAACACATATTTAATAAATAAAACCGCCAAAATCTTGAAAAATAAGATTTAGAAAAAACACAGGCGGAAGCGGCGACCAAGAAACTAAATTTTAATGGTCAAAAAGAATAATGACCTAAAAATAATAATAAAAAGTAAAATCAAAAAATTACAAACAATTTAACAAAAAATAAAGAAAAATGAGTGAAAATTATAAAAATATTAAAAAATTAAAAACTCTCAAAAATGGCGAAAAATCGCTCATTGGTCGCACACACACAAAATACCTATATAAGCAGTGGCTAATTTCATAAAAAAAACTTACAAACTTTTACTAAAACCTAATTTTCACTTGTATGACCTTTGTTTAAATCGAAATTTTAAAGTAAGGAATTTTGTGTTGTATTTTGTATTGCAATATATTTTAGTATAAGGATTTCATTTTAAATTTTTAAGTAAATATTATAATAATTTGCTCTGGATGGTCGCGACATTTTTAGCGTCGCTGGCAAGTCCCCATATGATAAAATATATATATATATATATATATATATATATATATATATATATATATATATATATATATATATATATATATAAACATGTATTAGAAGTTCTAGAGGTCGAATGGTGGCGCTACGGGCTAGTTCAGTTTAGCTGAAATTTTACTCAAACTTAAATTTAATAATCCATTTTACATTAATAGAAGTAGGTTTATTAACTTTAAAAAATTGTATCTTGATAAAATAGCTACACATTATGCTCAACGATAGGAGAGCTAAATGATCTTTTATTCTACCATTCAAATGTATGAAGTCCCGGGAATTCTGAAAATCGTTACGAGCGCCCCGGTAGGCGAGCCAGTTTCTGTTATGACTCCGCTAGAGGAAGTTCGAGAGAATAAAGGTGTAATGGTCCCCACCAGAGAAGACTAAGGAATTACATCAAAAAATTGACAGCCTTTCTCGTTCTCGCAACGACCTGGTATGGGAAAGTCAAGCACAGCGAGTGCTCATCTCCCGTCTGACGACGTTGGTACACAGGGCTTTCACTGAAGCCGAACTGCAGTTATTGTTACCCAACCACGATTGGGCCCACGATATCGACATCGTCAGCAACTCCCACGAGATGGTTCGTCGGGATCATTGAAACTTTCTAACATGCCCTTAGAGCCAATTCCACTTCCGGCGAACATTCTGTTACCGAGAATCAGAAATCCAAAGCATAAGCCCAACAAGAATAGCCGGTGACGCGAATGGCGACGGGCGAAACACGCTCTTCTATTAGCATACCTGGAACAGGCAAATGAGGCAATCACGGCACCGGTTCCCTCGACTTCCGCCTTGGAAAACATTCGCTTGCGCAAATGGGAAGATCCACGTCCCATAAACATATCAGACACCCATGATGATATGGCGCTAAATATTCAATTGACAGTGGATCAGCTGGATGTGAATTTCCCTGAGAAATTCAAGCTGGACATAGCCACAGGCCAAAGGCGACAACAGAGGCCAGAAGTTTTCGATCTCAGTGAACTTCCCGGTCTAGCAATCTCATCCGCCAGGCCGTATGCAAATCTGGTAACGGGCTGTGCCACGAAGAGACACGTGGACCAAATGCGACGATCCCCGAGACGTCGTTATTTCCCTGTAGAAATCGATGAATAGAAACTAACTGCTGGAATTATCTTTATATGAAAACGTCAACTTGGTGTAATTCTAAATATAGCTTGATCTTCATTTGATTTATTTTTTATCTTCTTGTTCGAAATTTTATTAGGTGTAATAGTAGTGATAGTAAAACGTTGCTGAATTCAGAGTGAAATTTTTATCGTCTAAACGAAACAGAAGAGTGAATTGATGAATGAGTATTGTGAGAGTAACATAGATGAGAGAATGATGTTTTTCCCGAAAATGGTGTAATTTAAATCCAGATAGTAGATCGAATAAATCTGAAATTAAAACAGTAACATTTAAATTCACCACTCTAGAATGTAATCATAATTAAACGTGGACTAATTGATAATGTGTCGGAATGGGTAATTTATCACACAAGGGAAGTTGTAAACCCGAAATACTTCTACCTTATCCCTGTTTCAATTTAATTTCCACAAACTTTAGGGAATAATCACTAAATCATTAGCTAAGATATCCTATAAGTAAATTTCGATGCGGATAAATTAAGTAACTAAAATAAGAACTTAAGAGATTTTGAAATTTTTAATAATTTAATAAATAAATCTTACGTATTTAAACACCAAATATATTTATGAAAAATTTTATCGAAGACGAAATCTTCCGTAAGATGAGGTGGGTGGTATTCGCAGCCAAGTTGGACTTATTATTTATCATGTGTCAGGAGAGGTAAGTCCTTCTACGGCAGTCTAGTACCCGAAAACGAAGGTCATCCAAGGAGTAGTATTGGAAACACTGCTAACTTGCTCGTATGGTTTTCGGCCAATGTGTACAGTACCAACGTGAGATATCTCACTGGTACATAATGGTGTAGCGAAGTTGTGAGGTGTATGAGGGAGAGGGATACCTTAGGAAAGTATGTTAGGAGAAGGGATAACAGTGATTTCCATGGTAACACGAAATTTGTAACTCACTTTTACACCAAAAAATATTAAATTCATCTCGTATTCTTGCCGAATATAATTATTATGGTTCTGGTTAAAAGGATAATTTAGCACCGAAATTGATTCTTGTCTGTAACAGAAATTATTGATTGCCCCATCTCGATTGAATTTTAATTAAATTTTTAATATCTTGTAAATATTTAATCAATATTATGTAAGTAAATCAACACGGTTTTTCAATTAAAACTAGTGAAATTTTATCTTTTTAAATTGAAAAAATCTTTATAATTTTATTGACAATGAAATGTAATTAAATAAATTTTTTTCAACATTTTTGTAATTTTTGTGTATTGTTTTATTTATTTTTGAATTGGCGGTTTAGAAATTTATTGCAGAAAAAAATTGAACCTATTTGGCATTGATATGCAGAAAATTGAAGGGGACCGATCTAGAGTTTTTTTGTGAGTTTTTGTTAATAATATGATTATGTAAATTATTTTTTGTAAGCAAGAAATGATTCTGAAATATATATATTTATATATAATGCTGGGGTTCGGATTCGTGAAAGATTTACTTCGTTGAATCCGTCTCTGCTACGAAGAAATATGAATGGGTTGAACGTTACAATTAGGAGTTATAATTGTGTATTATTGATGATATAGACAGACAAATGGTCTTTTTTACAAAATCCTATCTGCAGCATTAAAATGATATCTAGACTTACCTCTCTATCAGTTTCTCAAAAAACTCATGGTGGTAAAAATATCCATTAAAATTATGGGATCATTATTAAAATGGAAATATTTAGTGAATGGATCAGTCAATCTCAAATCAAAGTCCACAAGTACTGATCAAATTTCTGGTAACCAGCATTCTTACAGTCAAATCCTCTAATAAATTCTAATGTTCATAGTGGTAAATTTCAAAAGTAACAAGCCAAGAATGCCATCTAAAAATATGAGTGGGCAAAATTGTTGATAATCCCAAAATATTTGTCGATATTATTATTATTATTATTATTATTATTATTATTATTATTATTATTATTATTATTATTATTATTATTATTATTATTATTATTATTATTATTATTATTATTATTATTATTATTATTATTATTATTATTATTATTATTATTATTATTATTATTATTATTATTATTATTATTATTATTAAGTCAAAGTAACCTGAATCCACCACCATTCAATTTAGTTTTCCAATAATTAAAAAATTTAATTAATTTTAATCAGATTAATAAAATGAAATTAAATTAGAAAAAACTTTCTCATTCCATAATGAAATCAAAGAAACATCATTAAAACAACAAAAAATAATCGTAAGAATCTGACTCGGTGTTAATAAAGAAAAGTAAAGTTGCCAAATTTCCAAGATTATCCATCTATTCGTTGTCATAATCTGGAATTAATTTCAATAAAAAAGCTCGGATTTTTGTTAAAATGCAATAAATGTCTCATAAAAACAGCGGCCGGCCTGAGATAAATTTTGGCTGGCAATAATTACGTTTATTAATTATATCTCCCTGCAATACGGCAAAAAAAAATCTTGCTCCCGATTGATTGGTCATTGCTCACGCTCATAAAGATATCATAAAAACCACTCAAACAGGCCAACCATATCAGCAGCAATTCGGTTTCCCATAAAAAATATGATTAAAACAATATATTAAATCAAAAAATTAAATTGTTTAAATCCTCTAATCTTTATTATTCAAACAAATCATCGATTAGAAAATTCCTTGGAATCGTCCAAAGAAATGGACTAAAAACCCTCGTAATGTTTGAGCTTGATTTGTTTTAATCGCGAAAGAAAATTTTATTTCAACGACCTTTTTATATTTATTTAATATTTAATTAATTAATCTTTTGGTATCTTTTGATTAAATGTTTCATATAATCGTTTGTATCATGTCTATTGCATTCCTTAGTAACTATTTTCATCTACTTTTATTATTTTAACATTTTCATGACTCAGACATTTCTTAATGAAAACCTTTGATCAGTCGTCCAAAGAGAAATCACCATCTTTACACTTTCCAATCATGTCTTATTTTACTCTATCCTATTTTGTGAGTATAAGAGTTTTTCATTTTTTATTGAAACATATATAAATATTTTAATCACTTTTTGTATAGTACTTTTTCATATAAATCTCTGACACCTTCTATGTATCTCTTTTATTTCTTTGTTGGTGAATATCCGCTTTTGATGGTGAGAACTTGTCAAAGTTTCTAATAAAAAACGTTTGTCTTGATCAGAATAATGATAGTCAAATGACAGAATGCAAGGAGAGTATGTAAGAAAAAGAATAACAAATTGTTTGTTTTCCAAATGGATTCTCATACTGTATATACTTCCGAATTAATATGATGGGACATTATTCATTTTGTTGTCCTGAAATTGTTAAAATTTTTCCAATGGCAATCAACACTAAAGTTTTCATATAATTTTACAAATTTTCTTTACAGTTTTACCAATGGCATCGCGGACATACTGACCTTTGAGATTGATTGACTACTTAACCCTGACAAGTCATATGCCATTTTCCTATCTCATTCTTGTGTATGTTGGGTAAAATTATTTGTCAGTGGAATATGAAATTAATAATTATTGATCTGACTCCTTGTAATACGCTTTCGACTTTCAACTGTTTGACTGGTTTTAACACTCGATAAAATCTATTTAGTTGCTCTCTTTGCTTTGACTTGAAATAACTTGAAACTCTCGATAATGACTTTATTAAATTGTTTCTTTTTTCTGACACTATTTTCAACAATAACCTTTGGTCTTTTGTTAACTAGTCTTGTATTCAAATTTACTCTCATTTTACTTTTTTTGTACTCCTTTAACTACTTTTTCTTTTCCTACTCTTTTTAAATCTAATATGCATTTCCCTTTTATACTTCATTATCTAATGGCACTTAAATATAGTTATCGTTTTGATTGCAGCCAATTCCCTTTGACCATTCATAACGCTGTCACTATCCTGACAGTTGTAAATGTATTTTGAACAACTTTTTTCTTTTTCTTTTTCAGATTTTCCAGTTCAATCAATGAAATTAGTAAATTTCATTTCCATTTTGTTTGTTTTTTTACATTTTCGATTTTCACTTGTTAATTAAGAACGACCTTATCGTATTTCATTATTTTATTTTAATGATTTCTGTTATTCCCTTTGCATTTTCAATTTCTCTTTTTTTCATTTCTGTTTATCAGAGTCTAGAACCGAATACCCTTTGTTTTATAACTTTCCCCGAGTAATTCTGCTCTACTTAATAATTATTTAATTTTATTATTCAGGTATCCTCAACATTTACATTTTTCATCTCGTATAAGATTTAAAACCTTTCCATTTAGTTTCGGAAATACTAAAACGGCAAGCTACTAGTTCGGTTATATTGCCTTTTTGTATTTTGAAGAACATCTATAAGCATTCAAAAGCGGTAAGATGTTTCCCGTATGATGCAATGATAAAGGTCAATTATTACATAAGATGACATATTATTACGTAAAATATACGGTATTTATATGTAGAGTACAGATCCTACTACTGAATCTTTAGATCAAATTTTATTATTATATGAAATATCCTATATTAAATTATGTAATTCCATGAAACAATAAAAAATTAAACCCATAATCAAGACCAAAAAGATTTACTAAAATTTATGCATTGCAAATATATCTCTCAAAAGCGCAGCTTAGTGAATATATTCTACATTGCAATAAAGTGGTAAATAAATTATCTGTATTTTGATTGGATAAAAATCGGTTCATGTTTAACATTTAAAATAAAAACACCTTAATACTTTTAGAAACATTTTTAACTTCAAAATATAATATTTTAATTTCAATTTATATATATATATATATATATTACTAAATCAAATCTCTTACAGCTGGAATACCGACAAATTTAGGCTCTCTAAAATTCCCAACAAATTCATCATTACTGACAATAAAATAGAGGCACTAAAAATCGAATGACTGACAGAAAGTCTTATCCTGATTAGAATAAATTTTAAATGTTTTAATTTATTAATATTATTATTATTATTATTATTATTATTATTATTATTATTATTATTATTATTATTATGCATTTCATAAATGAAAGTAGAAATTAATTGTAAGAATATACAAATTTTAGAAAACCCAGGATGCTGGGTTCAAATATTGGTAAAAAATTTCTAATTAAATTAATCATTTGTTTCAATAACTAATTCCATGGTGATATACTTAATTTACTTAAAGTTTAATTAGAATGACAGTATTTGTTTTAATGAATTCGTTCTAATAATCTGGACAAATATATGGGTTTCTAGATAAATAATTATTTTGATTCGTCGATTAAAACAAATATTGTAAACAATTTATCAAATTTAATTGCTAAGTTGGGAATAATCATATGTAAAATCATATTGAGGCTTTAAACGTCCCTCTTTGTAGAAATAAAACCGTGTTTAAGTTACAATTCATGTTTAAATCATGCATATAAATTTCTTTTAGAATTTCTATTCTGACTCGTCGATATAATAACAGTAATATTATCTTGTATTTTTAGATGAAATTACGACGTTGGGTGTAACTAGTATTCCTTCGTCCCTCTTATCATTTTTATGATTGAAATTTTATCCTCTACGACATAGGAGAAGTAGGTTTCTAACATCTCATTTATATTCTTATCATTCGATTTCTTACAGCGGACAAAATAATATTATCATTTTTAGAAGACTGGAGATTGAATACTTATGTAATAATAATAATAATAATAATAATAATAATAATAATAATAATAATAATAATAATAATAATAATAATAATAATAATAATAATAATAATAATAATAATAATAATAATATAATAATAATAATAATAATAATAATAATAATAATAATAATAATAATAATAATAATAATAATAATAATAATAATAATAATAATAATAATAATAATAATAATAATAATAATAATAATAATAATAATAATAATAATAATAATAATAATAATAATAATAATAATAATAATAATAATAATAATAATAATAATAATAATAATAATAAATAATAATAATAATAAATAATAATAATAATAATAATAATAATAATAATAATAATAATAATAATAATAATAATAATAATAATAATAATAATAATAATAATAATAATAATAATAATAATAATAATAATAATAATAATAATAATAATAATAATAATAATAATAATAATAATAATAATAATAATAATAATAATAATAATAATAATAATAATAATAATAATAATAATAATAATAATAATAATAATAATAATAATAATAATAATAATAATAATAATAATAATAATAATAATAATAATAATAATAATAATAATAATAATAATAATAATAATAATAATAATAATAATAATAATAATAATAATAATAATAATAATAATAATTGCGAAATCGCAAATCCGACTAGAACAATGGTAAATCATTAAAATGTATAGAAATTAAGCGACTATTAAATAATATTTTGGAAATTTAACTACGATATCTACTTTCATTGAAAACAAAATCTTTTCATTTATTAATTAATTTTTATTCAAATCACTTTAAATAAACAAAGATGAAAGGAAAGTTGAAAGAAGAATTCCTAAAGTGTATGCATATATAGATAAAGCTATATACATATGTATTATCATACACTAGTCTTATCCCATTTGTCATAATCGTCAATACGCATTCTAATGAGTTGTATGAAAAGGGAAAAAGACCTCAGCTACGTGTAGGTTATAACAAAACGCAATTACTATCAAACATACACGACAATTATCATTGAGATTTGGCCAAAAAAAAGAAGAAATAGAAATTTTTCTTTCAAGCTGTATGTTCCACTATTTCTAACTAGCTTTACCTTCTTTGATTTGAACTCTCAACGAGAATAATAAAAGCCTTTGGTAAATTTCTAATTAAATTTTTTTTATTAATTATGTATTCGATAAAGTTTTTATAATATTTTCATTTGATTTTTTTTCTCGGTTGATATTTTCCATCTTTTCGTCTGCTCCGTTTCTTAATTTATCGTTATATAGGAATTGGACTTTCAAATGAATTCATTGTTTTAATATATTAAAACTTTTTTCGTAGGAATATTTAAAATTAAGAAAAAACTATTTTTAGTTTTGTAATCATTATCAAGGTTTTTATATTTATTTTTTTACAGAAAGCAATCGCGCATTTGCAAGACAATTTTTATTGAAAATTATTTAGATAAGAAATTAAAATTATTAAAATTAATAAGTCCTCTAATATTCTGTAGAAATTTATAATGATATACTATAATAATTATTTGAATAATAATAATAATAATAATAATAATAATAATAATAATAATAATAATAATAATAATAATAATAATAATAATAATTATTATTATTATTATTATTATTATTATTATTATTATTGTTATTATTATTAATATTATTATTATTATTATTATTATTATTATTATTATTATTATTATTATTATTATTATTATTATTATTATTATTATTATTATGATTATTATTATTATTATTATTGTTAGTAGTATCATTTAAGAGTTGTACAATGCGTTCAAAAAATTAACTAAAATTTAAGATTCATATAAAAAGTAAAGTGAATCAATTAACAATCAATTTAAAAATTAATTAATTGAACTGCTACTGAAAATATCAACATATTTTAATAGAAAAAACTATAAAAATGTAATAATTTTAAAAAGTAAATACATACCAAATATAAATTAAAGAATATCATTTTTAAAAATATGTTTTTTCAATATATTTCGATAGCCTGGATGACATTATCAAACACTGAACAAATTCAATAAAAAATATTATAGTTTCACTGTTAATAGCATCATTATATTTACGGAATTCAATAAGGATAATGAATAAAATTAGTTAAATATTCAAAATATAAGTGAATAATATAGTGAACATGTTGATTGTTGATTGAATTAATTCTCACATTAAAGCCTTTAGATTTGATCTTTTTAGGTGAAATATTTTTCCGACCCTCAAAAATACATCTATACTTAGAAAAGCCCAGCTTTATATAACACTTACACTGAAAATGTCTACTTTCAACTCGATTGTCTTATTATACTAAATAATATTAATTTTCCATTCAATTGGGCATGTTCTAGAAATCCATATGTGTAGCATTGCACCAAATAAAGATAGATTTTTGCTAAACGAGAAAACTATAATAGGCCCATCTAAACAAGCAATTTTATTTCATTTCTTTTATTAAATTTAACATTTTTCCTCTTACAACTTTTCACTTCAACATCATCAATCATATCAATTGCAACACTTTCCGTACTTATTAAAGGAACAATAAAAGTGGTCAGCCTATTGTCTCTATGTGTGATTTTATTATTATTATTTTATATTAATAAACAGCTTTATAATTTCAATTTAATTTGTATAATTTACAAAATAGCGTTTTAAAAACATCAAAAATATTAGACAAAACGGTACTTACAATTTTTTCATTAATTAAAACAAAAATGGAGTTCTTCTGTGAGGCACTGAAAAAGTTATCTTTGAAAAAAATGTGCAAAAGAATTTCATTTGATTTATATTTTATACTCTTTTACTTCATGAATTTACACTATTTAAAGTCTTCTTGCTACTTATTTACTCACATATTTACTACTTCAAACATAAAGTTTTCGCCATTTCCAAAACGTAAAATTATATAACTACACCTGTAACTCTGTAGGTTTTGTTGACGCAAAGATAATTTTAAAAAGCATCCCAAATTTGAAACATGTCTATTAAAAATTCATATTATGGAGCCTTACTTCGCTGTCAATATGAACTTTTTTTTATCCAATATCTGAGCAGTTTTGGGTTTTCTTGGCTCTCGTCGGTTCTATGTAAGAAACTCGATCCTATCTGGGACTAAACTGAGTGATATTACTACAAAATATAAAATTCATATCAGATGTATATAAATATATGTAATATCTTATAGACCAAGTGTTAGAACAGTTCAGAAGATTCTGGTGTCACGGTTAAAGTTTGTAACGGCGGTTGTTTTCATCAGTATACAATCATATTATGCTATATATTATTCTCCATTCAGTACGTCATTAAATTGGGTTTTATAAGTTTGGAATTTTTGATTGTTATTTTTTAGTGATCGCACAGGTGTTGGTGAGGCTGGCTGTAATTCTAACGATGTGGGTCACCAAAAAAAAAATTTCTAAACTTTTCATTTCAATTGTTTCTAGAATTTTTTATACAAATTATATACATATTTTTTTTATAAATTATGATAAATTTGATATCTTTCTGTTCCATTTAGTATTTGTCGTAAAATAATCAGATTAAGAATTAATAAAAATAATTTTTTTTTTAAAAATTATCACTCGGTTTGATAACTAGATATATAAAAAAATTAAAATTTCAAAATAATCCAGAATTTCCCAGTCAAATTATTAAAATTTTTTTGATTAAAATTGTCTTACTTAAATTCAAACTTTTTTCACGAATTCGAAAATTAATTTTTTTTATTAAGTAGAATTTTAAAAATCATATTTAAGAAATCAAAGGCCCTTCAGTTAACTAATTCTTAATACTAGAAAACTCACTAATGTAGATCCCATTTCAATGTCCCATATCCGTCCCAGTGAGCCAGACCTATTTACGTAAATAAGCGCTATTATATAATTAACCAGTCACGAATCGTTGATACTGAATACTTAAAGACAGCCGTAAAATACTTAATGAAAATTTTTTTTATTTATTTATTCTATTTATTGATTGATTATTAAAATTAAATTTCCACTCAGTTGGGCATGCTGCCGAGCTCGTGTACAGAAATGGCTGGAAGTCTTTCCAATGCATATAATTAAAAAACATGGCAAACTTTACAAATTAAACAATTTACAAAATCGAAACAAAAGCTAAACGGTGTTATCGCTTTATTATTTATCACCAAAACTACCAGAGTTGATTGGTATAATTTGGTATATGTTAAGCATATCAACAAAATTAATGTAATTAAATCGAAACTAAAGATAGATTGTTACTTAATTTGTCGCCATATTAAAACTGATCATATGTTCTTACAATAATAAATATGAGGTATTAAATTTAAACCAAAAAAATGTGAAATCTGACATCTTGACGCGTGGTAGTTTTTAGTATTAAGGTGTTTCGAAGCTCAAAATACTTTGAAATTATTCTAACATTGATATTTAAAATATTGTTTTAAGGGGCCCTTTGAACATAGGGGGCCCAGTACGATTGCACGTGTTGCACCTGCCATGGTACAGCGCAGGCGTAAACACGTCGAGCGCGTTTAACAGGTTAATACAATTAAACATATTTTATTATTTAATTAAAACATTAAATTATTTAATATTTAAATTAAATATTGCATTATTATTAATATATATTGTAAATATTATATAATGTATATGTAGTTGTCATTATCCTTTTATAAATGCTTGATAAATGTGTTTTTATAAAGAGAAAAATCAATTTTTAAATAAATATTCCCGAAAAAAAGAAAAGATCAATCTGAAAAAAGAAGCAAAAACGAAAGTCTTATTAAATTTTGTTTTTGAGTGATTTGAACTTATTTTAGATCGAGATATTTCATATTTAATTTTATAAATAAATATTTCGAAAATTAGTTTACATAGTTATTTATTTAAATTATATTTATATAAATGATTCCACTGTAAACAAAAAATTTCAAATTTAAATAATAATAGTAAAAATAATAATATATTAAAAAATAATATAAAGCTTCACATAGTAACTACTGACAAATCTCCAAAAATCAATAGCCAATCGAAGAAGCGTTCTATGAAAATTAATCAATTTCAAAAACCTCCATGAGTCAGAAATGGAATTTGCTGCCACCTTATATTTGATACAGATCTTTCTGTAACTTCAAACAAGTGATTGAATAAATGTTAAAATATGTTGCTTGACATATTTCTTCTAAAATATAATTGATTTTTCCAATATTTAATTTATCAGATCTTCTGCCTCGCTTTTATCCACTGGTATTGCGACTTGATTAGTAAAAAGAAATGATCGCCGCAGATCCTGTCAATAACGCAACAGTTATTCCCCCACCCCCCATTATTGAGTCGCGTTATAGAAATTTATGTTTCAACTTAATTTGACAGAGAAGAATGCAATTTGTACGTCAGTATCAAAAATATTGAAATTAGTCCTCCACAAGATTTATGAATCTTTTTGACATCGACATCCTCGAACGTTCTAATAGACATTAAAGGAAACAATATAAATTTCAACTATCAAAACAAATAATATTCATTTAGATTACAAACGATAAATCAAAAAATATCAACCGATTACTTGTTGGGTACGAACTGTCAAGCAGTACTTCCGGTAGCAGTTACTTCCTGTGTGATGTAATAGATGTGATTGATTAATTCATTAATTAAATTTATAATCTTCCATTTGGAAGTTGTGAGCACTAATAATAATAGTATAAAATGGTGATTCCTTGGTAGCAGCATAAATAATAATAATAATAATAATAATAATAATAATAATAATAATAATAATAATAATAATAATAATAATAATAATAATAATAATAATAATAATAATAATAATAATAATAATAATAATAATAATAATAATATTGATAATGATAATATTAATAATAATTTTTGAAATATTATTAAGCTTGTTTAAATTCATATATATTTTTAAAACACAAGTAAGAGAAAATTTCAATCAAAGAAGAAGCAGAGAGCAAAATACTTATTACATTTTGTTTTGAACCCATCAGGACCTTTTTTAGGTCGAAATATTTCATGTTTCATTTATTGAATAAACATGCGGAAATTAGATTAGATAGTTATTTACTCAAATTATATTTTTATAAATGAATCCGCTTTCGACAACAAGTTATTTTAAAATTTAAATAATAATAATTATAATTATAATAATAATAATTATATTCATTAAAAATTACTTTTATTTTACAAAAGAATGAATATCAATTTTTCTTTTAATTACACTGCTTTAATTACGTCATTACGTAATTATATTCCATAGAAATTTTGATTTTTGTAATGCCGCGCTTGTGAAATTGTTTGGGAATAATTCTTTCATTATATTCGATAAATTATATTTGATTTACATGTATGAAATGAGTTTAATTAATCTAAAACAAAAACAATTAAATCAGGATTAATAATATTCGACGGGAAACTATAAAGTAAAAAAATATATTATTATTTTCAGTTTCTAAGCTGATATGGGAGGTCTATCAGAAGTTTTGCAAGAGGAAGCAAGAGAAATTAAAAGGAGAACCAGTGTATTACATAATCATCGAGTGCTAATGGTGATGAAATCAATGCACACACGCAGTCACATATTTTCAATTTTTATCGAGTAATAGTGTGCATCAATTAAGAATTATTAAAGTTAATAGTAAATATTTTATTTACTTTTTTTATCAATTAGGAACATCAAATGTAATGTTTGCTGACTTTTGACTTTAATTGCTCATTGTAAGTTTTTATGAATACGAGGATACAGTGCGATAAACGACAGTTTACCAAAGACAATTTTTCATTAATTTTAGTTTTAAAATGGCAAGTTTTATCCTTTATCAGGAAAACTATTCCACAATTTTTTTGTTGATACCCCTCATTCATAAGTCAGTTTATTAGTAAGTAAAGTTTACCTATAAACTAATCTTTTTTTTTAATTAGCTTCAAAAACAGAAATTGTCTTTTGAATAAAATGCATTCACCAATAGTAACGGAAGAACCCTATATAAAATAAACACCAAAGAAATTTCCTGGAAAGCCAAATTACTTGGGACTCCTGAAACCAAAATTGTCCATGGCCTAAAAATTCCTTAAATCCATTCTGTTGTGAATGTGTCTATAATAAGGTGCAAATTCATAGTAATCATGGACAAAGTTGAAAACATTACGATATTTTCAGTGTGGACATCAAAAAGCTGAATGTTTATGAATTTACCAAATTGTCAATACCTAGAATCCGACACTGAAAATGGTATCGTTAGAGAGAAATGATACAGGGTGGGTAAGATATTACATTTAAACAAGATAAATATAATTCATAATTATTTTGTCCTAGAGATGAAATTGTGTATAATAATCCATTGAAAAATGTCCGGTAATAACTATAAAAGTCTATTATTTCATCCTCCTATGCCATACCAGCAACAAGTGGGATCATTGTAGGCAAACATAAATTCCTCACAGTACCAGATTCCCTGATAATGTGTTGACTTCGAATATTTCCATTTTAATTCCATTTGCATTACTCACATGATATCCTTCAGAAACTATTTTTTGTCTAAACCTTCCTTGCTCGGTATCAATTATAACTGCTGTAGTAGCAGAATGTTCACTTCTTTAATCATTCAATTAACTGTTGCAATTCGCTTAAACGCTGCAATTTCCGGACTTTCATCACGAACACTTGAAACGGTTAATGTCAAATACAATTTCTTCATGACTTCTTTCAAGTGGACATTTTTAAAGAACATTGAAAATGCCGTATTAATTATTCAATATCAATATAATGGGAAATTGTGTAGCGAGATCCCGCAGTAATTTTAGGATACTCGTTTTTGATTGGATACGGTTAGATTTGTGTTTCATACTAGCATGATCTTTTATCCAATAATCTAGGACACAATCATGTCAATTTATTAAGTTATTATTATTTTTATTATTATTATTATTATTATTATTATTATTATTATTATTATTATTAATATTATTATTATTATTTAATTATTATTTTTTGTTTGTGTAGTGTTTGTACCGCAAAACTTCGAATTAATAACATAGATGTCCGCTTGAACAATTATTCTTCGTAATATATCGAATGCAATTAAACAAAAAAAACTGAAAAAAAAATCCTTCTGGAAATATTTCAATAAAGATTCCCCCTGTGAAAATAAACTGTTGATATACATCATATTTCGTTTATGTATTTCATTAATAATCCCAAAGCAACAGCTAATTGAGTACAAATAACAAAAGAACATGCCGTTGGATGTTTAAATTCGAATTTTTAATATTCTCCCCACACAAACTAATTAAGGTTTGAGTAAATCGAGTTTGAAAGGAGCTGTTATGTTTAATAAGAAACGAGAAAAGAAAACTCAGATGTTTATTCACACAATTTTTGACAGAACTGCAAACACTTGGTGATGAGAAAGAAATTAGCGTGATTCGAATGGGGAATCGACAAAAAAAACAAAAAAAAATAACGGGCTTTGTTTTTGTCCACTGTCAGCAGAGACAGTTGTATTATCAACCAACGGTCAGCTGGTAAACATGCTTTTAATGTTTAACTTTCTGTAATATCAACATCATTGACACAGGCTCGCCCGAATCCCAAGCCTTTCTGAAAAAATATTTGGATACAATTTTTAAATATATATGTATATTTATAAATAAAAAAAAAATTTTTTTGAAAAAGACATACTTCCTTTAAGACTTTAACTTCGATATCTCACACTCTACGACATCTGAGAGGAAATAGACAACTTATGGACATTGGCTTCATCAGACCTACTACTACTACTACTACTACTAACTGGGATCAGGGCGATTTGAGCTGTATATTCATTATCAACAAACCAGGAAGGAAGTGAGAGGCGGGTTTGTTGTATTTGAATAAGAAGACACTACATATATGAACTTATTCGTCTGTATGCGGGGTCTCTGTGTATGTTTATTTGTACAGTAAGTTTAGCACGCAATTCACTATCTAATATGCCCATCAATCCGAGAATATGTATATACATATATATTTATATATATTATAACAGCTGAAACAGTGGACATTGTACACATCACAGAAATGGTCACTGCATGGAATATTTATATTCCAGTGTGTATGTGTGTGCATATCACTGTGTGTGTATGCCAGGCAGCGTGGGCTTGTGTGTATGCGTGTGTCAACTGTCCACTAGTAGACATTGGGAATTGCCACTTTTGCTGGTGATGTGCGGTAGGGCCGATTCGACTGGTGCCGTGAGAGCGGGAAGTAGTAGAATGTGTATTCTGCAAACAAATATCGTCCGGCTTAACGCCATTTTAATTCGAATTATAATTTAATAAAGGCGGCAACGTATTTTCCATTGAGTCATTGTCATCAAATGATAAATATTTCACATTATTAATAGGGACGGAGAGTTTTCATATCGATTATATCGTCATTTTTTTTTAATTTATACTAGATTTAAATGTAAAGATTTATGTGTGACGGAATCATTAAATTATTAATAATTGATTTTTAAATTGGTCGACGGGGAAATATATAAAAATAATTAGAATTTTCCCAATACTTAGATTTTTAGTAATTTTTTAAAAAAAATCTATTAATTAAAACAAATTATTGTTAATTAAACAAAAGTTTATTCGTAATGTTTTTTTAGAAAATCGATTAATTAAAATTATTTTTTTAAATATTTAATTGTTTCAAAACTATTATTTTCACATAATTTAAATAACTAATGTTTCATAAGAAGATTTAAATTTTTTTTCCAATTAATAAAAGTTCTTTATTTTATTTATTTATTAAATTTTAAGTCAACCATAATGAGTTAGACAAGGATAAGGTGACCAACTATACTTATTTACTGAGTTTTGTACTCTTTTTTCGCAAACCGTACTCTTTTCAAATCCTGTACTCTGAAAGTCTAATTTGTATAATTTTATACTCATTTGTATTTCTAAAACATTTTTTAGATTATTTTATTCCAATTTTATTAATTAAATATTTAAAATTATTTTGACAGTGATTTGAATTTCACGTGCGCATATTGCTTAATATCAGATTATAATATCTATTTAAAATCAAAATCAAAAATATATTACTAATATAATTTTTAGATTATTAATTCAAATTTGAGCGAAAACAAAAGAAGGAAAAA
This sequence comes from Schmidtea mediterranea, assembly GCA_022537955.1. Classification (NCBI taxonomy): domain Eukaryota; kingdom Metazoa; phylum Platyhelminthes; order Tricladida; family Dugesiidae; genus Schmidtea; species Schmidtea mediterranea. The sequence goes on from CM039681.1 coordinate 46,423,517, forward strand.
TAGTTTAAACGAAAATTTAAAAAAAGAGTTTCCGTTCATTGTAGTTAAAAGTCGAAATGATGACTCCTTGGTTAAATGCTCAATCTGCAATAGGGAATTTTTTCTTCTTTTTTCACCTATGAAATATTTGCAAATTGTACTCTTTTTGAACAAAAAATAGTTGGTCACCTTAGACAAGGAGCAAAATATCGTTCTCTCAGACTGAGTCACAAATCAGAGCTTTTCATAGTTAAAACGATCAGCAATGGTTGCTGAATAATGTTAGGCAGCCCTTAAAAAACTTTGAAGCTGTCAGATCAGTAGATTTTGGAGGACAATTAATATTGTCAGAATGAAAGAACATCATCAATCTAGGACTCAGTGCAAAGTGACTATTTGAACAATAGTGTACTTTATGTACAAATGATCATATTTTGCTGTGATTTTTATAAATAAACGAGTTCCAATTCTTTCAATGCCTTCTTTGCAATAAACTGAATGCGTAATTATTATACGTATTTTCTTAAATTTGTATATATTCTAATCATCACTATCAATACTATTAAATTCATCTTTTTCTCTTTTGCAAAGTTTTCCAAAGTGTTTACCTTTTCCAGTATTTTCAGAAGTTCATTATTTGTAGAGTAGCTCTTTAAAGCTAGCTTCATAATGAAGATGCAATTATAAAATAAATTAAAGAGGACATATACGCAATTCCTTTGAACAGGAAACCCTTATTAATGCTACTTGGGTTGAATCGGTTACCGTTGAGTTTATAAGTATAAAGTTTAATTTTATTAGGTTTAGTGAAAGAAAGAGATATTCAATGACATCTCTTCGCCCAATTCCCATCCTCGGTAAAACATTCTTCTGAAGTAAAGTGTGACTGTATTTTTTAAGAGCCCATGTATTCTACAAGACCTTATTATTCTAATAACCTTTTCAACAGTGATCCAATTTGCAATTGTATTTGCATTGATATTTGCATATACAATTAGGTCAAACTTAAATAAAAATTGAGCTCTTTCTTTTTTTTTTGATCTTATTACATTTTGGTCACTCACTTTTCAATTTGACTTCAATAAAAAATTTTTTACTAAAGAATTTTCTACTCATATCAAAGAAAGCAAAGTCATCCTTAATAATAAATCAGTACGAATAAAAAAGATGATTCTAAAGAATGACGAATTTAGATTTAGTGAGTTGTCCAAGTTGTAAATATATCAACATATATTAACCAAAATAGTCCAAAACAGAGAAAGGTTAAGACTCGTCATCTTGAGTCACCTTCAGCCCTTATTCTCAGTTGAAAAATGTTTTTGCAAATAAATAAATATTATCAAGTTTATTCTAAAAAAGTTAGAAAATGTCAGAAATGACGCAGGAAAACTAAAATTAATATAAATTTCTTTTTACTATTGAAAAATATTAAATATTTAAAAATATTTTTAAAAAACAGAAAAACTTACGTGTTATCCAATTTTTTTTAATGATTCTAGTAAATAATCCAAATTTACTTTTTAACTAGAGAAATATTTATTATTATTTTATTATTGAATAGCTTTTTTTAAATAAACTTCTCTGGGGAATTCCGTGAGATGTAGTAAGGCTTATTATAAACAACATTCTACGATGTTTAATAAATAAATCATATTTTGAATAATAATAAAAATAATAATGTTAACAATAATATTAATAATAATAATAATATTATTATTATTATTATTAATAATATTAATAATAATAATAATAATAATAATAATAATAATAATAATAATAATAATAATAATAATAATAATAATAATAATAATAATAATAATAATAATAATAATAATAATAGTAATAATAGAAAAACGCCAACTACATATTCTATATTTCGACTGTTTATTAGTCTTCTTCAGGCTAGAAATCACATTAGCAAAATCTAAATGAAAATCAGAAAATTTTTAACAAATTAGCTAAAAATTATCTTAAACAAATTAGAAAATTATTTTTATTTAAAAGAAATTAAACATTTAAATTAATTATTAATAAAACACAAAAATTATCATTCCTTTTAAATAAAACTTTAAAAATAAAATTTAAAGTATTTTTACATAATACAATCATTTTAGTCTCCCAAAATATTATAACAAATACATAGTATACACAATTAACCTCCAATTATTTAAATACATTCAAAATACATGTAGACTCAGCATTTTGAACATTAATTATAGGATTTTTTTACAATTATCTTAAAATCAGAAATACCTATTTTCGTTCTCGTACATTTCCTAAAATAATCACTAATGTGAGTCAATCCATTCAGTTGACAATGCTCAAGAACTCGAGTGCAGAAATGATGGGCAGTCTCTCAATGTATGTGGAATTGCACTCATTACATGAAAATTGATAAACGAGTTCAGAACAAAGACCAATTGGAATTGGAGACTTATTAGTGAACATACTGCTAACTGTGCAATGATCCTAAACTGAGTTTTGTCTATATGTTTGTGGAACTTATGCCATAAATTCTATGAAACCCTCGGAATGAGTCAATACCAACAAACAAATACTGAAGAACTCTCTACGAACCTTTTCTATAACTAACATACGGTAAAGCGTATTTTCACTTTTATTATTAGACTAAAGAGATTTTCACAGAGACGCTATTGTTTATCACTTGTACAGATTTTTTGTGTTGATCTGCATTAGTGAATAATTTGTTTTATCCAGACACATTCAGAAGATGTACACCTCAAAGATGCTCGAATTTAGTTTCAAACTCTTATTACAATACCGAGGTTTCCAGATAAGGCAAAACTACATATCTTAACTAATATTTTTGACGCAACATATGTCTGGTTATTAATAGAATGTACAACCTCCTCAAACCTTGATATAGTGGACCTTTTAAAATTATGAAAGCCCATCTAGAAAGCAATACAATAACGTTTATTGTGAAGGAAAGACATAAAACTGTTAATCTATATAAAGTCAAGCCATTATATGATGATGTTTACAAGCACATTGTCTTTTAAAATGCAAAGCTTTACCCAAACTATATTTAACCGTTTTGTTTTTATGAAGATAATTATGACGAACAACGCCATAGCAATTAACGTAAACAGTTAACATAACTTTCTTTTTGGACTGAAATCAACATGATTTTAGAGCCTACCATTTGTATGCGTTTCGTGTATTCATAAGCTTGGGTCTCGTCACCTGTAATCATGTTTTCAATGAATATTTCATAAGAATAATGATTGGTAAGGGTTTCTTGGGCAAATTCAACACATTGAATGTTTTGTAACAAATTCTGCTTTGTTGAAATAACCCTAGCTGCATCCTTTAGTAAACCCAAATCACCCTTTAAAATGTTCTGAATGGATTCACATGATATTGAAATAACTTCTACTATTTCTTTAAAGTGGCATTTTTAAAATTAATCTTTATGGTTCATAATACAAATTATTTAGATTTTTGTTGGAAATGTCAAAATATAGTTTATCTTACAAGTCCATGTTCATTTTCAAAAAAACTACAAAAAAATATTTTTTTATTCAAATATACATTTTTATCCAAATAAAACCAAACATTTACCACATACCTTTTTGATTATTTTCTATGTTTCAGAATTTTTAATTTTTTTAAAACTAAATTTACCACAAATTCTTTGTTCAATAATTTCATTCATATTAAAAATCGAATAAGTGCAAAAAATTGATATAAACAAACAAATGGCATAAAGCCTACTGCGTTACAATCAAACTAAAATTTGGATATAATATCAATTAGATGTTTGTCAACCTATAAAAACAAAAATTATACACGTTAGACATGTCAATTTTAAATGAAGGTGAAAAAAGCTGTGCCCAAAATTCGTGAATATCAAAAAAAATCGATATCTTTACTGATTCATAGTCAAATATTTTTTAATAAATTAAATTTAAAATAAAAGTAATTAGTGGTGAAAATTAAAGAAGTTCTTATATGTTTTTCTTTATACTAAATTTATATTTTATGTATTATTCTCGAAGCTTTTCAAAACTACTTCTGTATATTCATTTTTCCAAGTAACGCAGATTGAGTGATGTCACACTATAAACCAATCTTGACCCAATAACTGATATTCAATCTTTCATTTAAGTCCTTCGCAAAATTGAAAGCATGCATACAATAAATGTTTATTTCATTATTCACCAGGGTCCCTAAACTAAAACTTCTCGGGTCCCATCTGAATTTAAAATAACCTAACCGATAAGTTATTCCTCATACGAACATTAGACAAGTGACCAACTACACTCCCTCGTAATAGATAAATATTATTGCTTCTCAACGAATTAAAACTTCGCTGGAATATTATTCCGCTAATTTATTTCTCCCCATTACATATCCAAGAAATCATAAATAATATATTTTGTTTTAATTCATTTTCAAAATGATATTTAGATTTAATGGTTTTAATAATTGTTTATATAATTTCACATAATTTTTATTTGTCATTCATTAAAAAAAAAGAAAGACAACCAAAACAAAAATCTTCATTATCGTCTCTTGGGACCAAAGACACAATTGTGTTTTTAGAAATTAAAATTTAAAAAAAATTACTTTTTTAAAAAAAAAAAAATTTAATAGTTTTTAATTTATAATTTCAATGAGCAAAAGTAGAATTCCAAAATTTATTACTGTCAATCATAAAATGTACAAAAGATTATGAGACCAACATTGGATACTAAATGTATGATATATTTATATGTGACTGTAAAATTCATGTTATTAGCATTGCTATGGTGTACAGGTCGTTTTTTTGGTGGTCTAGATTTGAAAGCAAGGAGAAGTAAATATAAATTTAAATATGATAAATAATAATAAATAAAAAAATATAAATTATTTCAGTCATAGATCATGTCGGTCATTATTGGACTCGGAACAGGGGAACCAATGGAATCCTTCGAGGCTATGCATGACTTTTTATGATAGTAGTAGGATGCGCCCCATCTGTATCGTTTGTTGCAACTGGGACACTGATATTTACCCTCGGTGCTATGCTTACCTTCAATATGTTGTTTCAGTGAAAGTCTGCTGCTGAATTCTTTGCCGCATTGGTTGCATGATTTGCCGATTCCGAAAAAATGATGATGAGGATGAAGGGTCGGATTGAATGTCGGACTGTTTTGCAATGGGATCCGAGCCATTTCATGGGAAAGCAATCGGTCAAAGTTAGCAATTGCTGGAAGGAGTGTGTTTTTGGAATTAATATTAGTTGTCAATGAAGAATTTGGACTTGCGTTGGAATTGGAAGTTGAACTGTTGGAATTTAGATTTAGTGAGAAGGCATCTGTCATGAAAGCTGGATTCTTTTGGGAGTTTATCGGGGAAGCGAAGGCCACCATGATGGGATCTGTTGATTGAAGAAAATTTGATGAAATTGTAGTTGTTTGATTAGGTATCGGTGGACTCACTTTTGGTTTTAAAGCTGACTGATGGAATCCTGGATTGAAATATGGCGTTTGAATGGGTGGTCTCAGCAACAGTCCTGTTGGATGTAAAAAAGGATTATGGTCCAATCCTGAATTTATGGATTTGAAATTGAAGGAATTAATTGGAGAGTTGTTTGGATGGACTGGAGAATTTTCAAGACAGGGTTTGGAACTCATGTGAATAAAAACTGGACAGTAGTTTATATGGGTAAGGTATGCTGGGAAATTGTCGATTCTCTGTCCACAAATACACGAGAAACCATTACTGCCTGGAAAGATAGGTTGGAATGAGGGTTTGTTGGGAAAATTAATCAGAGGATGTTGCATAAATGGATTCGTTCCATTCATTATTAAATTAGGTGGCGAGGCTTTATTTTGGGGATGGGGCATTGAAACTTGAGTATGTAATGTATTCGAAAGATTGGATGTATTTCCTAAATACGAAGTGGAAGCTGTTGTAATGGTCGTTGACGATGTTGATAAGGAAGTTAAGCATCCGGCTGACGATGAAGATGTTGATGAAATTAAAGCCGCTGGTCGTTTTTTACACGTTCTTTGATGGTGATAAAATACAGGAGGCCATCTGTATTTTTTACCGCAGTATTTGCAGGTGTATTTTGGAGGATAATGAATATGCATATGCTGATCTAGCAAAGCTTTAGACTTAAAAGATTTAATACAGTGACTACATTTGAAGTGCCGTGAGTTTTCTATAGGTGGTCCATTAATAACTGAGTTAGCTGTCGATAAATGACGCTCTGAAAATGGTGATAATGGAATGGTGGAGTGTGAAAATGGCATATTAGTAGATTTTAAGAAGTCAATACCAAACGGCTTATCAAAGGATTTCAATAAGGGTTTGATATTGCACTGACTGATGTGATTAGAGGCTTCTGTAACGTTAGAGAAGGAACGCTGGCACCATGGACATTTGTTTTGAAAGGACATCGGAATATCTATTTTACAAGGTTCTAACCAACCATTGAGAAACTGATGTGACAAACCTGACAGAAGGCCAAACGATAAATCTAGTCGATTGTTGTAAAATTTTGACAAATTTGAATGGGTCGTTGAGACTTTGTTTATAAAATCAATGTCAAAGTTGTGAAAGTTTGAATCGGTTTGGAAATTGATTTCATCTTTGTGTTCTTCTTGAAGGTCGGTTGCTGCGATTTTACAGACAATATAATGTCTAAGGAATGACGGTAACCAGTCGTTCAAATGGCCACAAGTACAGGAAAATGAGCCACTTTCTTTGTGTTCACAATCAAAGTGTTCAAGTAACAGGATTTTATTGCTACATATAAATTTGCACTCTGGACAGTGCCACTTAACTGTTTCAAGTTTCCCATCAATCATTATCGGTTCTTTTATCGATGCTTCTACTTGTTCCAAAGCCGGAGATTTTTTACTCAAATCCAAAGCCTCTGAAGTACTGGAGCTGACTGATTGGACTTTATTTGGACTTTCCTCCACCGACAATGGTTCCAAAGATTCTGGTGTCCATTTCAAAAACGGGTTCCATTTGATTTCTCTTCCTTGTTGACAGGTTTTCAAGTGTGATATTAAATCGAGTATATTGAAAAACTCTTCTTCGCAGAAACATTTAATCCTCTTCATTGCGCTTTCCTCAATTGAATTTGCCATTCCCAACTCATCGTTGTTGTCAATATTGAGTACATTTTTGATGTCGTATCCGTTTTCACGCAACGATAATCCCGACCGATTGTTGGAATTCTCCGTTTCGTTCGGCATTCCGGATATGGGATAATCAAATTCTAACTTGAGTGAATTTTTCCCCAAATTCGAAATTTCATCCTCACTCATTTCGAGCTTGATCTAAACAAAATTCAAATTATTGAAATAATAATAATAATAATAATAATAATAATAATAATAATAATAATAATAATAATAATAATAATAATAATAATAATAATAATAATAATAATAATAATAATAATTATTATTATTATTATTATTATTATTATTTATTTCAGTATATATATTTGGATATTTATTTTTTATATATAAATTAGAAAATTTTGTTTTAATTTGATTGTAGAAAAAAGGTATTTTTCTTACAGATAAATTATTTCAATCGTTTCTTTTTTTTGTGTCGAAATTTGAATAAAGATTTTTCACGTTTCTAAGACCGTTTGATCCCGCCGATAGAACTGTGATAAGTGTTAGATGGAAAAGAAACTGAAGTATAGCTAATTTCAATTTCCCTTTCAAGGGAAAATAATTACAAATCCCTAATAGAAAAAAATACAACGTATTCAATTTGCTGACAATTAAAGTACTTATCGGTACTTGTATCTTTATATACTGATTCCTTCATGATTCTCATGTGGATGCGCTTTAATAAAACAAGCAGCGATATTGGTACCCTTGTGAGATGAATCAGAAAGATGTCTTTTAATTTTAAAATTCAATTAACAAAAACATTCATGAATAATTTAATTTTCACAAAAATGTGTTTTGAAAAAAATTTCATAATAATAATTATTATTATAATAATTATGATTATAGAAAATAAAAATCAGTGATTTCTGCAAAACTAATCCAATAAGCGTCAGCATTGTAAGGGAGGAGTTTTACTAAGAAAAACAACTCATCGATGGAATGCAATTTTATTTAAATAAAAAAAAAATTCGAAGGTAAAGTGAGTCAGAAATAACTCTTCAGCTTTAAAAAAAGTATCGTGTCTCATTGTGTTAGTCCCTAGAGAACTCGGAACAAAGACTTGGTTGGGCTGATAAAAAAAATCGAATCAGTAAAACTTTATCAAGTTCTGATAAAAAAAAAATTAAATCTATAATCAGCAGATTGATTCCGAGTGTGATGTGTAATAATAACACTATTACAGTTTTCTCTTTTTCCTAGGTGTGCCGAATAAAAGGTGTGTTTGACATATGTACTCATAAATTATGCATTACAGAGCACTGGTCCCCTTCTCCACCCCCCACCTCTCCTCTTCATCCTCCTCTCCTAAGACGGTTGATAACGACCGGTTCTTGCATACAAACTCAACAGATCATATTAGTAAGCATGCATTACTGAAAATACGAAGATGACTGGTTAGATTCGAAGTGCCGATAATATGCACACTGAAAAAAAAGACTGGCGCTGACCACTGGTCCTCTTCAGTCATCGATCGGGAGTTTAAAGAGATGCAGGACGCTACATATGTATTTCTCGCCTAAATTAAGAATGATAATAATAATGAACTCTTCACTGCCTTTACATACCGATTTCTTATTAAACCAACAATATCTGTGTTGTATGACGACAGGAAAGAAACTTTAATCAACGTACGGTATTCATAGTAGGTCCCACATTATGCGTGAAACTGCATCTTCTACTCATTTACTAGTACTTGTAGTTAATATATTGGTAACAGCATTAAAAGTAGCAGTAGCAAAAAAAAACTAATAAGTAGTTACATTAATTATATTTCATAATAATTATGGAAATTGTGGAAAAAGCAAAAAAATAAAAATCAATATTATCAGAAGAATTTAATTAAAATTAATTTTTTTTAATTAAATTAATTTATTTAGATCGATTGATTTATTACTCATTTATTACTTCGTGGGATGTTGATTGTTTAAATGTTTTGGAGAATGAAGCAAACAATACGACAATGGAGGAATAAAAAACTGGAGAAGAAAAAAAAAACGAAACGTAAAAATTCAATTGAACCAGAAATTTATAATTACGAAAAATTGGAGAAACGCAAAAATTTTTTCGATAATAAAAAGAAGTATGGAAAAAATGTTCAAGCGATATAATGAGAAATATTAATTGATAGTTGGAGTAATCCGATAGCTCCCAATGTCCGAGTTATAGGTGCGTTTACACAGTTGGAAATACTCCTCTCTATTCTCTGTTGGAGGCTGAACAAACATCATACTGACGACCCCAAAAGAATCATAATGCTCTCAATACGAAATCTCACTAATTTCAGTCTTATTCAAACAAGAATTCTAATTAAATCACAACTATTCTCTTTATCGAGTAAACATTATTATTATTGTATTTTTTTGGTCATATCAATAAAACAAATAGAATGGGCAAAAAAAAACAATTGGGAATTCCACATATAGAAAATCTATCCAGGTCATTCGTAAATTGATATTCCAAAATTTTTAGACTTTGAAATTATTATTATTATTTTTTTTTACAATTAATCCCTTCAATTTATCCAGCGAATTAAACCAATATTAAATATTAATCCACCTTATTAAAACAAAACCATATATTTTAATTAATTCGAATTAAGTCAATAAAAACTTGAGATAATTTTTACAATAACTAAAAATATAGAAAAATAAAAATATTTAAAAAAAAATATTAAAAAAAATTAAAAAAAATGTCTTACCGGTTTCTGATGCTCGTCGGTTGTTGGTAACTGATGATGATGCTGAGTTTTCCAATGAGCCAAAATATCGGAATAGTTGTTGAAAATATCTATCGAAGTCATAAAAGGTTCATTAAAGCTTCTTTCGTGTTAGAATTTCAAGAGTAAATGGTCAAAAAGAAATAATAACGGATAATCTGGCGCTCTATATATCATATCGAACAGCCACTCTATAGAGCATGCTATACCACTGCTTGAGTTCGTTAGTTTCTTTCGGCCACTGCCCAGCAAGTTGCGGTCATTGTGACCGTGTGCGTGTTGGTGTGTTGCAATTCTCGTGCAGAGGCACACACGGCAGATGTTGTCAAGTAAAATGTAGCTCCTCCAATCAGATGTTGTCCATATAATTAAAGGGACCCCTATCGTCTTTTCTTAATTATTTTAATGCATGTTCTCAGGTCGCATGTGTGTTTGGTGTTTCAACTTATTATTATTATTATTATTACTTATTATTATTTTTATTATTATTATTCAGCATTGTATATAAACTGACCACTGCATCGTTTTCTACATGAGTTATATAATTTTGTCCATTCTTTGGCAATATAATAATAATTTCTTAATATATTGATGATTATTACTGATTTATAATTATTACGTCATATTTTTATTTGTATCGATTTTTTGTCGTTTTATTAAATCTTTTTTTGTTTTAACTAAATTAATTTTTTTGTTTTTATTAAGAGTTTTCATAGTAACAATAAAGTCAATACGGTAGAGTAAACATAGTACCGGAAATGATAAAAATGTGGATTTCTTCTGTAGATAATATTTTTCAATCATATTTGTATGAAATAAATGTAAATAATCTCATTTTAAATTTGTTTATTCAATGTGAGTATAACATTAGTCCAACTAAATACTCAACCAGAATAATTTATATGGCCATTAATTTAAACAAATATATTCTAGTTAAATTATTATTAATCCATGAAAATTTATTATCAAAAATATTTTGGTTTATTTTTCGTTATAATCTTTTTAGTGGAAATATTTTTTTAAAAAATAAGATCTTTAATTTAATTATTTAATTTATTTTAATTGGTAATAATAATAATAATAATAATAATAATTAATTAATTTATATTCTAATAAATAAATATTTAAATATACATTTAAATACTTTTAAATTAATTTTAAAATTTTTCTTTGTATAAAATAGTAAAGTTTTTGAATGGATTATTAAAACCGTTAATGCGATCAGAGTTTGAATTAAAGGATAGCTATGAGCTTGTTTTTTTGTATTGTACAGTTAAAAAACGAAGTATAAATGATATTATGGCTTCATTTGATTTTTGAAATTTGTTTACAAATGCACCATTAGCTGATACAATTGATTTATGTTGTGCGTTGGGGGATGAGAATAATTCTGAACATCACATCTTGGATCAAAGGACATTTCGTAAATTTCTTGAATTTGTTACTTTAAATGTCAATTTTCTTTTCAATAATGAATTGTTTCAATAAATAGATAGAGTCGATATGGGCATTCCTTTAGCATCAACAATGACATTAATATTTTTTGGTGATTTTGAAAAGAAACTTTCTTCTTTCCAATTTGAGAAAACCTTTTTCATAAAAGTCATGTAGATGATATTTTTCTTGGATTTAAAAATCAGAAACACGTAGAGCCGTTTTTGCATTTTATAAACTGTGAACTTTTGTTAAGCCTAAAATATATAAACGCTACGTTGATTATATCTTTTTAGTATTTTCTATTTCTTATGATGTTGTTCCTTTTCTAAATTACATGAATGTGCTTCACTCTAATATTAAGTTCACACTAGAAGAACAAGTTAATTCATTTCTTCCATTTTTAGATTTATTTGTTTGAAGAACGGCTAAGGATTTTTGAAACCGAAATACATAGAAAGCCATCAAATACAGGCCACTACAATACTTTGAATAGTTTTTGTGACTTTAAATATAATAGAGATATGATTAAGGGTTTGATTTTTAGATTCTGGTCATTATCTTATATGTTTGAAAAATCGAATAAAAGTATACAAAACCTAGTTTCTGTTTAGAATAAAAATGGATATTTTAAGGAGTTTGTAGAAAGGCTGACAAAGGAAAGAATTGATCGCCTTGTGATGGCGCCTGATGAAAAAAATGTCAATTATAGCCCACCTAATGATGGTGAACCAATAAAATGTTTTGGTAATTCCATATTTGGAAGGATTTAGAAATTTTAAATTGTCTGTCACAAAATCATTATGCAATTCAAATTTATTTAAAATTGTATCAAAATCGTTAAAATCATGAAACATGTTTAGTAATAAATCTCAAATCTCAATAGATTTAGTTTCTGATCTAGTGTATAAATTTTCATGTAATAGGTGCCAAGCCACATACATTGGAGAGACTTCCCGTCATTTTCGCAGACGGGTTCAGGAAATGCCGATTGAGAGGTGTGAGTAATATTATTGAGGATAGAAAAATGTGCAAAGGCACAACTGATTCAAAAATTTTTATATAAAAACTTCAGTAATACGTGGGAAAGAATTTTATGCGAGGCTTTGGTGATTAAATCACAATCCCTTAAAATATACGGTCAATTAGCAACACATTGATTGAGATTATTTAATTAAATCATTAATTCATAACTATTACATCATTATTGTTTCCGTATATAACATTTAACAAAGATTATGATGGCAGACTGAAAATGAGGATAATTTCCTCGAAATTTATTTCTTTTATTTAGTTTTCTCGAGGTTTTATTATTAAAAATAATTATAATAATAAGGATGGATGGAAATTGGATGATCTTGGAGGAATCACATACTATATTTTATAATACAGAATCACACAAAATTGGCAATGAACTAAATTAAAGAATAACAACACCAATACAATATATAGATTCAGCTACAATATATTTCGACTGAATAACATTCTTCGTCAGGTAGTCTTGAACTTTAAACTATTTAGAGTAAATCACTGTTATTTAAAAAGATTTCTACTTTTACATTTTCAAAACAATCTATCAAGAATTAAAAATTTTGCTTTTTCTAAATCACAAATTCTACAAAATGTTAAAAAAATTATTTTTTAAAATTTTACAAAACTGAGACTTTAACAAAATTTAAATAAAATTTTTTAACAAAAATATTTAAAATTTTTTACCCAAACTATTTTACACTTAGTTTCATTTTGCATCAAAAAATTTCACTTACTAATATCAATCAATTCCATCAGTCGACTATGATCGAAACCTTGAGAGCTGATATGAAGGGCCGTCACCCATGACATATAAATTGAAATCCAAGATCCGAGCAAAACCTAAGTAGAAATTGGTATCCACTTATAAACACAAAGTTCAGATGACAATTGTTTTCCTGGTACTAATCAATTCTTTCAGTAGACAATTATTAAGAACTTGAGAACGATAATGACGGGAAGTCATTCCAATGTATACTTTATAATATTAATAATATAAATACTAATCTTTAATTAAATATAATAAACTAAATAGTGTTGTGTTATTTGTTATATACAGAGCAAAGATCAGCACTATAAATGAAAGTGTATTAGATGACATAAGGAAGTTTAGTATTGGAAAATGTTTTGTGAAATTAATATGTAAAAAAGAGTCATCAGTGTAGATAGTAGAAAAAGGAAATATATCATTTCAAATAGTAGGAGCAAAATACTTTAATAAAATTATAATATTAAATTTAAAAAGTAGTATAATTAACATAATATTTTCTACAAAATTTGACAATGAATCCGATTTATTTAAGGTATTCACGAATTTTCGGTACAGACATGTTTTTTCATTAGAATCAGACAAAAATCAAATTTAAGTTGTTTTTTCTTGGTAGTCTGATAGCTTGTAACCAGTTTCTGTGTTTCACTTGTAGTGAGCAGAGGTAAGATTGTATCTACCATGGTTTCAAGTGAATGGTGGTTTCAAGATAAAGATTCTTTCATCAAAGCCAAGCATTGCAAACTGATTTGGTGTCCAGTGCATCAAGATGAGAGTATAACAGTGGTAACTTTTCTGGCGCGAAAAGAGCGCCTCCCGCATTGTACTGATGAGAGCCATTAGCTCGAAACTAGTCTACTATTGGGATTTGCACTGGACATCACGTTATGTTTCTTATTTTAATTAAGTTTATATTTAAATTTGTGGTATAATGAAAGGCTTGATTTTAAAATTAATATTAAAGAATACTTGTGTATGAATATTTTCTTTTCAATTGTTTACTAATGTTTGCTGAAATATCATCAAAAATTTTAAAAATAATTATTGCACAACGAAAGTGCCAAGAATATGGAATGTGTTTTTATAATATTCGATATTGTGGAAAAATGAATTTTTGAATGAATGTTATGAATTTAAGAGCAAACCAAACGTAAAATACTCGTTATAATATAAGTAGTTTATAATATTTTATTCAGAAGATTTTCAATATTTATTTTAAAAAATGCTCAAATATTTTTTTTAAAAAACTCACAAAAAATTTTCCGCTCAGCTAATACGCTTCGCTAAATAATTTCACAATAAAATTTTAATCGTTTTAAAATTATTGCTCATAATTACATTTGACCCATTGGAAGATTTTCAACTGAAAAATTCAAAATTCAGCGACTTACTCAAGTGAACATATCGCAACGTAGCTCTTTTTATCAATTTTAATTCCTTTTTCATATATTTTACCATGGACGCCCATGTTACATAAAAAGAATTTAAGAAAAATTATTAAAAAGGTACCTAATTTATCAAAAAGTAATCAAAAAGTAATTAAATTAATTAATTTTTAACAATCTAATGAATAACAAATTAAATTAAAATTGTATTATTGTATGTTATGGTTTGATGCGGTTTGATTGAATTCCTTATTGATACATAACTACATTGAAGGATATTGTCAGTTTGATCGAAGAGTTAGGATATCAAGTGAATCAGATTTATAAATGACTTGCAAATCATTATTAATTCCGAGAGTATTTTTGAAAATAAAATTAGATTTTTTTATTGCAAATAACTGAAGTTGTGATTATATTGTATAGACAATTGGTTAAAATAAAAATTTGTGATTTGTTTGGTCTTATTCATGCAAACAGGGACATGTCACAAAATAAAGTGGAAACAAAATGAATACACTATGAAAAATACTCACTTTTATTAGTAATATTATGATGGCAAGTAACACCAATGGCAACTGCCTATTTACAAAATTGATTCGACTTTACAACAATTAATAGCTTTATTCTCTTTAATAATTCTTTATTCAACACTTTGACAATTGATGATAATCTACTTTGTTGAAAAAGTTGTCTTGGACCATGCTTGAAACTGGTTATATTTCTCGCCTATTTTATACGGCTTTTCTTCACATCACTAATTTTTAAAATTAAATAATCAGGCCTCAAAAACCGTGGAATTTGAACAAAATTATATTCATTTATTTCAGTTTAGCAAGCTGTTACACGCCAGTCAAGATAAGAGATTTAGCTTACTACTTAATTTGATTAGTTTATATCAATTAATCATTGGATCCAAAGATTTGTGTGCAAAATACTATGAGTGTGAATGTTTTAAATGTCTTTAAATAGTTTGATAATGTAAAATTGCGATAAATTATTGTATTAAAAAGATTTTAATTTTTAATGTTATTTTATTATTTTAAGTAAAATGATTGCAAATTTGATTAAAGTAAAAAAAATAAAAATATATTAAAATATTTAATTTAAAAATAATAATTTGTTTAAAATATATTAAAATCTTATTTTGTTTGGTTGATGATGACAGTGACCCTGTCGAAATATTTTCTAAAACGTATGTTTGAATGGCTTTTTTTAAATTAATTAGTTTATATTTTTTAAAAAAATTATTTCAAGAACCATTTTTTGATTTGGAATTATACAATTCTTATTTATCCTTTCATTTGTTGATCGCCAATATCTGTTTCCCCTGAAAATTTTTATTTTTATTTTTTAAATTTTAATTAATTTCTGGAATTTGTACAATTTTACTTTAAGTTACAAAAAAGTAAACCTTGATAAACAGTGTCGAACATTTTTTTTGAATATAGAAGAAAAATAAACAATATTGGCAACGATTTCAGGAAGATGAAATAAAAATATTTCGGTAAAATATTTGACGCCGATATTTTAGTTGATCTCGAGTTTGCATTTGGATCTATTCGCAAGTATGAAGCTTTACAGTCGGTCATTTTATAAAAAGAATAGTCAAATTCTTCAAGTTTATACAGCCCTAACAAGCAAGATTGAAGATTCTACCAAGGAATAGTAAGAGGAACCTGAAAGATGGAAGAAGAATATAAGAATGATTAAATGCCTATAATTTTTACAAAATACATTTTATAATTATTTTGTGCAAAAATCTCTGTAAACCTTACCTATCCATTTCCTGTAATCATAAATAATTAAAACAAAAAAAATAAATAAATTTCATTAATGATATTTAAATCGAAAAATTAATTGAATTAAACATTATTGCAGACAAGAACTTTATTTTCTCCCATAATTCCTCGTTCTAGTTTTCCGTAGGATCTCCGAATACGATTTCCTTAACGGATTAAATGGCTATGAACTCTTTTAATCCGATTAAAATCACATCGATTTATTAATCAAATTTTAATTAAATTGTTTTAATCATTATAATGTCGGACGAATTCTCGATTAGTATAAATAAAAATAGTCTTCAGAAAATCTTTGACATGGTGCCTTTTGATTTATTTTGTTTTTTCGTTCTTAACAATTCAAGAAAACTTTCTTCGTTTCTCTTCAGACTATGTATCAATCTTTGGTTTTCTATTACCACAAATTTAACGGTTATGCCCTTTTCAATGGGTTTTAAGAGAAATAGTCAGTCAAATTTGTTATGAGTTCTAAAAATGAAATAATTTAAATAAAAAAAATTTTTAAAGAAACCAAGTAAAATAGAGCTATAAAATGTGGTCATAAATAGAAAGGAGAGAAAGGAAAAATATAATGGAACTAGAAGTGTATAAAGAACACAATTAAGTGAAAGGCACCAAATTGTCAATTTACAGAAAATCAATAAATAATCAATTTTTCTATAAATTCTGAAAAATGATTTAAATATGTAGATGAGAACAAAATTATCGAAAAGTGAATGGAATTGTTGAAAATGTGCAGTGAAGTGTAAAGAACAGAAAATCGTTAATTAATTAATTAATTTTTTAGAAAAAAAGTTTCCTTTGGAATGATAACTTGACAAAATAATTATTGGAAGCAGACAAGGAAATAACATTGGTAGGAAATTTAAGATAGATATTTGTTTGTCCAAACGTATTTTATTTTAAATTTTATATAAATATTAATTTTAATTATTTAAAAATCATTTTGGGTTTTATAAAATTAAAAAAATGTTTTAAAGTGTAAATTTTGTTTTGAAGTTTCTTTGAAAATTTAGTGCTTTTGTATTGCCTATATACTTTAGATGATTAATTACTTATTTGATTAAAAGGCACGGAGAGTCAGTAACTCGCTGACTATAATTATTTATTAATTAAAACTGTAACTATTTTGAGTATTTATTTCACAAATATTGTATAGAAAGATATAAATAATATTAACATTGTCGAATTCTCCATAAAAAAATTTACACATTAAAACATTTTTTATATTTTAAAATTTCAAAATGATTTTAAAAACGTTTTTTAAAAAAAATAATTAAAATTAATATTGATATAAAATTTAAAATTCAATTTCTGTTGAACTTCGACATATCAGATAGTTTGAACTAAAATTTAAAAATGGATGTAAATCATTTTAATAGTTTATTATACTAATCCAAAATGGGCAACTATCTTTAAAAACACGAAATGCCCTTTAAATAGTTTCTAAATCAAATGATATGAAATCTAAAATATCTTTAATAGAAACCGAAAGGCGTCACAAAAAAATTCACAAGAGGTTATTAAAACACATATGTAAACAAATGATAAGATTTATATAAACGATAGATTCAAACAAAAGTGATACTTAAGACAGATAATATATGTATCGTAAACCATATTTCCATGTCCATTCCTCCTTTATCCGTATATCCTTGACATATTTATACTTGATAAATGACGTAATTCAAAGCATTCTACTAAGTCTTTATGCTAAGAAGTAGATTGAGAAAAACAAAAAAAAGGATTTTTTTTAGAAACAATATCATTTTACTCATGGAGAAAAATTTGTGGCGCCTGTAAACTGTTGTAAATGCAAATGTAATTATAATTTTATTTTATCATTAATTTTTTTATTTGTTTAAATCGATAACATTTACAATTAATTATCAAAATCAGCGAAAATTGTTCAATTTATTTCCCACCTTTTCTTTGCTCACATCAATATAAAGTAAATATGTAAAACAGAAAGAAAATTAATTAATTGTCTTTAAATCATCAATGGGAATAATTATTAAAACTTTATTTTTTCGAATTAGTATCAAAGTTGTGTTACTCATATTCTGCCTCAAAATCTAATATGCAACAATAGTTAAAACAAATGATCAAATTAAGAATTTTAATTATTCTATCATTATCTCGGGAAAAAACGATATTAAATTTCTTTTGAAGTTTCATTCACAAAAAAAATTTATCTCATTTTTTTCGCATACGTTCGAATTTTTCTCCATCATTTTATTTTATTATTTATCCTCATCATCATCATGATCATCATTATTATTATTATAATTATCATTATTGTTATCAACTTTAACAAAAAGAAAAAAAAATCACAATCGAATTTTATTTATATTGATATTTTTAAAATCATTTTATTGTTTTAATTCACCAAGAATCGATTAAATTAATTAAAACTTTTGTTTCAATTGAAAAATTAAAATTGATTTTTTTTTCAAAAAAAAAATAAATTTGTAAGATAAGCGATAATAAAATCATTAAAAAAGATTAATAATTGATAATCGAAATCGATTTTCTTTTAATATTTTACAACTTTGATATTTATTATTTATTTTAAATAATAATTATTCGCTTTTAATTTGTGGAAATTAAAATATATTAATATTTTTTTTTGTTGCTATATGTATATATTGTTTTAATTGATTAAATTTAGAAATGCATATATCTAAACAATTTTTTTAAAATATTTAATTATTTTTTCTTTATTTTCAGTACTTTTCTCAAGGTCTTCTTTCCATGAATGGTTCGAATAAATCTTTTTATCTTTACTCTTGTATCAATAGTATGTTGACTTATCTCCCAAAGGTAATTATACAAATTTTAATATTTAACCCCTCCCGTCTTTTTTTGAAAAAATCAAAAGAAAGTGCATTTTGATGAAGGAGTAGTTATATTGAAAAATGATGCATTAAATCGTTAATGACATAAATAATATTATAAAAGACCAAAAAGGAAGGATAAATTATATGAACCAGTAAGTTCAGAACTAAAACCTAAAAGGAAAACTATCTCTCTATCTACAATAAAGAAGATCCTCGGATAAAGAATCTTGATATTGTAAAATGTATAATTTTTGAATAAAGTCAAATGAACAATTGAACAACATATGTGAACCTCAGACCAAAAATCCCAGGATTTGTTCCTCTCCTGGAGTATTTTTCTAATTATGTTGGAATGAAGAACTTTTCAAATGTTTTTGATTTAAATAAAAATTTTTTTAAAAATTTTTTTAAAACTTAAATTTAAATTTTTTTATGAATATAAAATTCTAAAATATTTTGATTATTTCTAAAATTGTTTCTCGATTACAAGTCAAAAAAAATTCTAGATAGAAGGCCTAACTCATGCATTTACTAGTTTATAAAATATGACTGTATTCTATTCCTCCAAAATCTGCGGTTTGAAAGGGGGTTTGCATTTGCTCTTTTACCCGTGTCTATATCTATCTCAGCATCGAACCCGGATAAGTATGAAGTCCTCAGAAAGTAGAGTAAACTAGTTTCTTATTTCCATTATGGCAATCTACTTGCGGTGAAAATGAAAAAATCCTTACTTATTGTACCTAGGAAAACCTCAAAGTAAAACGACACCCCTTCAGATCGATTGACAGGCAAAGTCACACCAAAAAAATTGATTAAAAAATCGATAATCACTTACAAGGATTCAATCGATTATTCCATTTTAATTGATTTTCTATTACAGGTGCAAAAGTGAAAACGAAATGTAGAAAAAATGTACGACTGAACAAACGGGGAAATTATTGAAATCGTTTGGAAAACAATCGAAAACAACAGCAGAACATTTTGTCGTAAAATGACTCAAAAATTAGGATTACAAAAAAAGTTTTAAAAATTAGTTTTTGATAAGTTTACAAAAAAGTAGTCAAGACAAAGAAATAAATTTACAAATAAAATGAATTTTGTTTCATCAAACCTACTCATTAAAAAATCATAAGGCACAGGTTGAAATAATTGTTTAATGTTTTCCAAATTTTCTGATGGGAATTTGTTTTTATTTTCTCGTTTATCAACTTTTCTTGTAAATTTCAAGACATATTTATTTAATTTAATTATTATTATTATTATTATTATTATTATTATTATTATTACTATTATTATTATTGTTATAATTATTATTATTATTATTATTATTATTATTATTATTATTATTATTGTTATAATTATTATTTTTATTATTTTTATTATTATTATTATTTTTATTATTATTATAATTAATAAATTGTATTTTTTATTTCATCATATTGTCACTGTATAAAGTCCCCTCCAAAGTATGTGGAGCGCAAGGACTCATTGTATTATAATGTCATACATTTCTCTGATATCTTTCAGTAAATGGATATAAAATACTTGTAATACATCTACTTGGAATGATAGTTTTTGTGAATAGTCTATTCTCCAATGAAAGATATATCAAGTAATCCCATGAAGAACATGTTAGAATGTTCAATGAATTCGACCATTTAACATGTCAAACTGAAGAAAGTTATACTTTGACGACTTTACCTTTGGTCCGGGGTTGCTTTGAAGCTCTCATTATAAAACACATACTTTTAAAACACTTTATGGATAACAACAAGCAAGATACTGTAATGAAAGAATATTCATATATCCGTAAAACACAAGAAAATTATCGTATTGATAAGTTTTCGCAACCAAGAGTTCAAAAAGCTAGTGCCATTTCCAAATTAAATCTTCATTATATTCACATTGTCCTCATTTTCCATTTGATGTACGTAAATACAGCGGATCTATTTTCCATTTGTCTCATGTTTCTGGCTGCATGTCACTAAAATGTATGTGTGCATCTATCCGTCAATGTATACAATTACTTGCTTATAACAGATTGAATATGGAAATGCTATATGAACACTAAAATGAAAATCTGCATCAAAATTGGCAACCAATAATTTTAGTATTCTTGCGACATAATTTGTGCTTTTTGAAATTTATATTTAAAAAATGAAAATTTTTTTCATTTCATTTTTAAACCAGATTTTCAAAGGTTTTACTTGCGAAAAATAAATTCTACGCACATTATATATTAATTTGATCTTTTTTTTGAGTAAAAACCTTTTGTATTTTCAAGATTTCATACCTAAATAGAATGCTGGTAGTCGACTTCTCTCAAATGTGAAATAAACGAGAAATGTTTTGTTTAAATTAACTGAAACTAGAAAATGACAATAATAATAATTAAAAGAGTAAAGTTTATCCCAATTAGAAGTCTCATCACCATGATGAGCGATCAAAAATACAAAACAACACAAAACTATGGGGACAATTTCAGATGAAATAATATCATTCTTTTATACAGATAAAGAAGTCCTCGTAGTCAATTCGTAATACTTACCTATCAATTAAGGCAATAGATTAAGATTAAGATTCGTATTGGAGATGACAAAATTAATTGGATAACCGGATTAGAAACGAAAGGAAACTCATTACGTTTAATTAGAAAGGGAGATGGATTCTTTTTTTCTAACATTTGAAATATCAGAACAACTAGCACAATTAAAACAAACAAACTCAATAGAATAAAAATTAAAAAAATAAATTTACTCGTGCATATATTGTGGTAAAATAAAATTTATATTCCCATAACAATTGCCATATTAATTGATTTAATTGAAAACTACATTTATCAATTGTCAATTAATATTAACTCAATCTCCTAAACATGTTACAATAATGGCTTCATTTAAACAAAAGGAATTTTAATTATCTTGTCGCAAGGGATTTGAGTTTATTTTAAAATAGATAATTATTATCGTCTTGTCAACTACAATAATTAAACTCCTTTATTTTTTCGTTAGTCATTTTTATAGATTTATTTTTTATTAATATTAATCTAAATTGAAAAAAATTTTTTTTCTTTTTTTTTCTTTTTTTTCTCTTAGACTTTTTTTAGTTGGATATAAATTTTTGTTTTTTGAGAAAAAAAACTTCTTTTTTTTTATTATTATTATTCGACAAAATAACAACGAAGGAAGGGGAAAATTTAATTAATATCGATTTAATAAAAATAGGGTTTTATTCAGCAACAACAAAAGTGTTTGTAAATGTTTTTTGACAACGTCGTCAAACGCTAAATAAGATACATTTGTTTCGTAAAGCAAACTTTTGTTTTAAACATCACTTCAAACGGATTTTTTATTCAATTCAGATGACAAATGCTTTTAGTATTTTTCTTTAATTATGTACTTCAATATCAACTCAAATAACCGACGATTGAGAGATCACTTTGAATCGTTCGATGAGCATGGTTGGTAATGAGTCAACTTGTTATCTGTAATTATTATTATTATTATAATAATAATTATTATTATTATTATTAAAATTATAATCTTAATGATTATTGTTTTATTTCTTTCAAAAATAACTAGGAAGCAGGTTATTAAAGCCATTAAGGAATAGGAGACCAGAAAAGGTTAAGGTTTAAACCTTCAATCAACCACCAATATATAATTCCTTTGTATATATTGTGTTACGTTGATATGGGTCAGAGGTTCAGCCTGTTTTCTCTCTTTTTTACGAACTCTTCTCTACTGACCATAAATGGCAAATTTTGTCACATATCGTTCCTATTTATATAAATAAGTTTCCATCTGATACGACCAAATCCCCTCTAAAAGATTTTATCTAATTTCTAACTCATATATTTTCCCAATGACTTATGAGGTTTCTATGAGTAATTTAACGAGACTATTTTATTTTATTTTATTTTAAATTATACCCGGTAAAAATATTAATTTTTTTTTCCTTTTTTTAATATTTAATTATTTAAAAATTAATTTCAAATAAATTAACGAAAAAAACACTAAAGTTTATTATTTGCCTTTTTAGAAGCAAATGGGACATGATATAATGATAATATATAAATATAATGATATAATACTAATTAGTTTTCTTTCTTCTAAATTCTTTCCCAACTTTATAAATGTATATAAATTATATTCTGAGTGAGATAAATAAGTGATTTATTGAGAGGAAAATTGGCAGAATGTTACTAGGAAGTTTTGTTTAAACATTTTTATTGAAACAAATATATTTTTTATCAAAACAAAGTCGTAATTGGTAGCGGGAGATATCAGTCCAAGCCATTTTATAGGATTTCCAAGAAGCATTCTCTACTTTTATTCACAATTACTCTCTTGAAATGCATTTATTTAATAATTTAAGTTTTTTCAGACAAAAATGTGCAAGAATTTATGGAATTGGTTTTATTTTAAGAAACATATGTGAGACAAATAATTGTTAGTATAATCTGCAAGAAAGAAATAGAAAAAATTATATATATTGTAGATCGGGGGTCCCCACTAATTTTTCTAGAAATAGGTTTGTGATCTATTCTTTTAATACTTACATAAAATTTACTTCCAAAGAAATAAATTCCTCATAATAAAACAAATATATATGTCAAAACATGCAAAATTAAAGTAATTACTATTTATTATATAAAATGTAAATAAATTTAAAAAGTTAAGAAATCAAATTTAATGACAATTAATTTTTCGAGTAATCAGCTATATAACTTTTCGATGTTGATACTCTAAATTGGATTGAATATCCACTAGGTTTTTGTAGTTTGGTATGTAAGTGCTAAGATAAATTCTTAAGCTGCATTCCAAATATTCGACTGTTAGTATTGCTCGGTAATTTTCATATGTGATTAAGCACACTCACAAAAATAAGAAGCCAAAAATACAACTACATTTTTGAAGCATTTCAAAATAACCTTCAATGTAGATTATTTGAATAAATTATACAATTTTTGTTAATTTTAAAATAAATATTTTTTAATAATTTTTTATATAAAGATTGTTTTTGTTTTCGAGTGTATTGAATTCTTATGTTAAATAATTTTTAATCTTTTTATTTTAATTTCATATTACAAATTGCTTGTTCAAATAAACATTTAAAAATAAAAAAGAATGTTTTTAAAAAAATAAAAAAAATTGAAATTAAATTATTAAAAAGTTATTTTTTAAAAATTATCAAAATTTGAATAAATTCTTTAATTAATTATTGTTGTGAAAGGAATTCTGAAAAGTTACGTTTAAGTTTCATTGTAACATATAAGATTTCAAATGTATAAGTTCATACATTTTAAATTATAAAATTAAATATTTATACAATGGTTTGGAAATTTAATAATTGCAAAAATCCGCTAATTAATGTTACATTAATTATATTAATTATTACTATTATTATTATTATTTTATTATTATTATTATTATTATTATTATTATTATTATTATTATTATTATTATTATTATTATTATTATTACTATTATTATTATTATTATTATTATTATTATTATTATTATTATTATTATTATTATTATTTTCAATTTTTTCATTGCGTGAGTGAAATCTTTATTAACAAAAGTTAAAGATAATTGCAATGAAATTAAAATAAAATTCAATCAATAAATGTTAATTATATCGATTAAAACAATTACATTTATTTACAAGTATTAATAAATTCAATATAATAGTAAATAACTCGATCGACAAAAACAAAGAATTGTCAATAAATATTCTATAAACCATTTCTATATTTATTGAGCGACGTCGAGGGAGAATAAAAATTCAAAAAAAAAGAAAGAAATTGATAAATATTTCTGCAGGTAATCAATAAATTTTATCATTAATGGTTAATTAAAACAAAATAGCATTGTTGAAAATCTAACTCAATTACTGTGAGGAAAATCAATACAATTGCCTCCATGATTAAATAATTGAATATTATATCGCTAATTCGATATGTACAACATCATTCGATAAAACAAAAAGAATAAATAATTTTTTATTTTTGTTTTAAATAGAGAAACTTTAATTTTCACTGCGTGACGTGAAAGCTTTCTACGATTAAACTGCTCATTAAAACAAAGAAATAAATTCACCAAACAAAGCCCATTTGAAAGTCTTTGAAGACGAGTTATGAAATACACATAATTATTACGAATCAGCTGATGAACCCCGCGTTGACTGGGTCGTACCAGAATCCGATGCAAATTAATTTCAATTATGCATCATTTTCGCTATTATTATTTTGTTTAACTTATCTAATTTGCCATATATTTCATAGTTGGGTTGACTGTTTCCATTGAATCAATCATTCCAATCGGAAATTCAATAAATAATATCAATAATTAAACATGAATTCAAATCGGATTTGATAATTTTTTTTTTAATTTTGTTTTTTGTTTCTATGAGGCAAAATTAAAAAAAAAATTTTTACAAAAAATAAAAACATTTATTACTCAATAATATTTATTATCATAATCACTGGGCGGGGCCGATAAAGGGAGTTTATTTTTTTAAAAAAAATAATTACAAAATTTAATAAAAACATTATTAATGGTTTTATTCTCATTATAAATTCGTTATTTTTTATTTTGTTTAAATGAACATATTTATGGAGGGGGTGGAATAGATATATCCAATTCCTATTTTATGAACGGTTATATATATCTCATCAACATTCAGTCGTTAAAGGGTTAAGGAAACCTCAGTCTTTGAAAAACATGGTATCGGTGTTGATTTCCTACACTTGATGTTCACATACCATATAGACAAACAATAACCTCAGAACCATACTTTTGCCTGGTATGGTATAACGCGATGGTATAACTCGACAAAACGAAAATGAAAACATATATAACGACACAATAGAAGCTCAAGGACCTTAACTAAGAATTTCTTTCGTTTACTCTTAACCTAATCACCCCATTGTGTTTTGTTTTTCCATGGAGCCAATAGACGTATAAACAAAAACATTTAAATCCAAAATAAAATCAAAGCAAAATCAAAACAAATAGTTGAGGAATTAATACAGTTTAATTAAAGCAGACCTAGCAAACATGTGGCCTGCAACGTTAAATTATTATAATGCCTTTATTATAATGCCCAACTGTTACTACGAACTCCTAATGCGCAGTTGTGTATCCAGCCTACTGAGAGCTCAAAGAGTGAGAGACCACCATGTTGTCTTCATAATTCGTTTTAACTGTGATCTGTTGCACGACGTGTATCTCTGCTTATGTGACAGATTTGTTTTTGACATACTGAAATAACTTCAAGTTAGTAGGTTTGTAAAATTAAAAATTAGTAGGAATTTGGTAAATTGAAAAGTCAGTGAAATGCAAAAAGGATAGATCTAATTCCATCTATATTTAACGTCCAATACCAGACGAAGTTCATGCTCAAGCTCAATACAAACTTTTGCTTGCAAGATTTAGTTACGAACAGTCGATGATTTGAAAAATTTTACTATAACCCGTACTTTGTTTAGTATTTCAGTTATTTTAAATATCTCGGTAACCCTTTCGGCTTCGCTTTCTTCATATTCATCAGTAGTAGCAGACAAAGAAAGTTCGTCTTCAAACTCGTCTTCCTATTTTATTACCAATGGCTTCATCTACAGAACTGGCATTTTGGTAATAATTTATGCGTTTTCTTAAATAAAATGTATTACAAACGGCTAAATGAACACCATGGTTTAAACACAATTGTACTTCTGCTGGAGATTCTCTTCCGTATTTGACCATGACACTGGCTCCGTCGTTGGTAGTAGCCATAACGTCGTTTTCAAAAGAAAGATGGAAAATTTTAAGATGATCGGTGACAATTGACAGAATTTTTCTTACGTTGCACTATCAAATAATTCTTATCAATCCAAGATTAAATACTTTTCCCGTTTTATCATGTACATTGATATTCATGTATCGATGTTGTCGTGAACTTACCCATTCATCCAAAGTGATGTGAATTTCTGACCTTTTTTTATAGCTTCATCAAAGTAGTTGATATATATGTTTTTCTTTAGTTCAAATTCAGCATGAATAAGTGCCATTGTACCATTTTCGCTTTTTGGCAATTTGTAGCCCTGAGCATGAATTGCCGGCCGAATGAAACTAGATCTTGTATTTCCTCTAATAGAAAATCCGTCATCAACAATTTCCCCAAGAGTTATTTTTTTCATAAAATCAACTATTGTTTTATGCTGTGAGCTAGTACATTTTAAAGCATTTGAATCTGAATCGTCCGTTCTCTTACAAGTAATCTTATGAACATACCGCATTTGATTAATCAATGCAGATGTAGATCTCTTAGAATTGTTAACTTC
Source organism: Schmidtea mediterranea (assembly GCA_022537955.1). Taxonomy (NCBI): domain Eukaryota; kingdom Metazoa; phylum Platyhelminthes; order Tricladida; family Dugesiidae; genus Schmidtea; species Schmidtea mediterranea. The sequence goes on from CM039681.1 coordinate 46,450,951, forward strand.
TGTTCGGCATTTTTTACATTTGACTTAATTGTTAGCACTATTAGAAACCGGAATTTTCGTAAAATATTCCCAAACTCGAGAAGATGACATTTGTGGGTATAATATTTTGTTATCCAATTGTCAGTGGTGTTAAAATTTGTTTAGTGTTGTATAATACAAAAATCTACAATAGATTATCTATTATTAAATTCGAGTTAGTACTTAAAATTACCTGTGTAATATATATGTATATTTGTAAACTGTAATTGAGTTGTAACTGTAATTTACAAACAACGCAAGAAACGAGTAATCAGTGTTGCCAATTCTTAATAGAGAAAAAGTGCTATTTTTTATTCAGTTGGATGCTAAATTTCACAAAATAAGATACCATGGTTCATGAAAGGTATGACACTTTGGAAAAAATTTTATTTTTTAAAAATATGCAAAAAAGCACCTGGATGCTTTTCGAATATTTTAGATGCTAAATAAAACTAAAAAAATTCTAAATTTGGCTTCCAAAGAGATAAAATGGCAACGCTTCAAGTAATGACAAAATGCAAAAGCTACGCTGATTTAAAAATAAAATTTTGTTGCAAATAAGTATTTTTAGTTTTGAAGTCTCATATTGTAATTCTTTTTTTATTTTGTTTCTCATTAAACATTATTTAAATCTAAAAGACTTGTTTTTTCTTTAGGAAAAAATACCTAAAAGGAAAATTTGATAAAACCTTAAAACCGCGATTACCAGGCCCGGTTTTCGGTTATGGTTAACCGAACCGTACAAACTCTAATTTTAACTGTGATTTTATTGTTATATTTATTATTATTATCTTTATTATTAACTGAAAATAGGTTTTTGTCGATAGCGGAATCATGTATAAAAACATAAATTTAATAATTTTTATCTCGCATGTTTTCATTTCTTTTTTTCTAACCATTAACATTTTATTTTTTGGTATTTTCTCGTTTTTCATATCTTTCATTTTCCAGCACTCATAGATTTTTTTTGGCTGAAGCTCAGCCCCATAACTATACGTACTTATAGCATTTAGTCTTATTTACTTTACTTTCCGTTTATTCTTTTTTATTTCTTATTCTTTTTTAGACTTCTCTTTTATCTATACACTTTTTTTTGCTTTTTTCTATTCTTTGTTTCACGTGAAATTTCAATACTAAATATCAGTAATTATTTATTATGAATATTTCATATTCTGACAAAATGAATAGTCATGAGTTAATTTTGCAAACCCCTTGTATGATATGTATATGGAAAGTACGGTGTTTCTAATAAGAATTATATTACAACAACAATAATGACAGTTTAACAAACGAACCCAATATAAAATAAAAAAGAATAACTTTTAATTATAACATTGCAATTTGATAAATGATAAATTCTTGTACAATAGGGTCATCCTCTATACCGATGGAGAGTCAGATTGTTTTTTATCTCGGGTTATAGGCGAATGTGTTTTGAGAATGATCGTTACCCAAAACCAACAGTTACCGGAAGTGTCAAATTTCCGATCAAATCTCTGATGAAAGCATATTCCAAAATGAATTGTCTTAATACAATTTTGTCACTGGAAATTATATATAATATCACAAAAATCAGTGTAAAATGACGAGTAGGACATCACTTGTGTTGATATGGAAAGGAGCCAAATTTCTTTTATTAATCTTACCAGCTTTTGTTTGCAAAGCACATTTCACCTAAGAAATCACTTTCAACTTAATCAAATATTTAAATAGTAACAAATATTGTAATTACATAACTGTTACGTCATCTCACCGAGACAGTGTAGCAAAAAATAAATAAAAAAATATGTTTATTTGTAATAAGATTAAATCATCTAAAATCACCGGGCCATGTCAGGCGTAGTCATGATAAATTACATTTATTGAGATGAGAGATCGCAATCGACTTCTCCAGCATGAAACGAGAACCAAATATCCGGAACCAGCGGCCTTGGCGTGTAGGGACGGTTTCCAACTGTAAGGCTCACCTGCTGTTGACAAATTAAAAAAGAGAAACCATACGAAAAAAATAAAAATATATATTTCAAAAAAACTAAATCGATAAAAAAATTATTTTTCTTTAAATCATACTACTGATAAATAAAATAATAAATCGAATAATTAAAAAGAAATTTATTTGCCAAAAGAAATTGTTGTTTCTTTCCTTCAAATAACCATGTATATATATATATACATTTTGCAATGATTTAAACAAAAAAAAACAATACTTGTTAATTAAATAAGAGATTTTAATCAATTATCATTAATCGATTAAAACGCAGCGAACAGCAAATGCGTGAGAGTGTTGTAAAGTTTATTGATATGTCAACAATCTAATAAGTAGAAAATTGTCGATCTTAACATGCCACCATTAATGGAAATGTTCGATTTTATCTCACAAAAACGCATCCGGCGTAAAAATCAAAATGTATAATTGCAAAACACAAACCCCCCTCATCATTATCGTCCCCTCTTATCCTCATACTCTCAAAGTAGGAAATGCAGAGTAGAGATTTTTTAAAGTAATTCCATAATTTATTAAGTTTGCGCGCAAATGAAATATACTCGAACTAGAATATAATAATAATAATGATAACAATAATAATAATAATAATAAAAATAAAAATAATAATAATAATAATAATAATAATAATAAAATTAATAATAATAATAATACAATTTTAATATTATTTGCAATATATCAAATTAAGATTTATAAAATTAAATGTTTTAAATTGTTTCATTATTTTAATATTTTATTATTATAAAAAGTTTATAAAAACATTTTTAAAATTTTTAAATATTTATTTATTAAAATATATAATTAAAATATTTAATTGAATTATAGTATTGAATTTGAGTATTTAATTAATTATTTATTGGAATATTTAATTAATAAAAAAATAGTTTCTTTAAATAAATATAAATAATCCATAATATTGAGTTGGCTTTTGGTACTATAAGATGACAGTTAAACTTTCGAAATATATCTTATGAAGAGTGTTTCATTGGTGTTTTCTTTTAATTAAATCATTGCCAAACTTATTTAACTATTTATTAATAATAATAATAATAATAATAATAATAATAATAATAATAATAATAATAATAATAATAATAATAATAATAATAATAAATTATAAATTATTATAATTACAATCACTGGAAATCTATTGCTGGATTGTGTCTGTGTGTGTTTGTTGTATCCTTAAACAAATGTTTATTTGTATATATTTTTATTTGTATACTGTCTCTGAAATGTTATTGTTCGCCAAATAATCCGATTATAGGTTTCTGATCTTTAATCTATGTCCACTTTTCTCTGTGAATTTCATTGAGAAATCTTAATCTCTTGTACGCTTCAAGGAAGTAATTACTGAGATCAAAGGTGGCTTACTAAACTGGTGCAGATTGATAAACCCTCCTTTGTCTTCTATCAGATCAGTCTTGTGAGCTAATGTAAAAGGATTAATAAAACGCGATTACATAAAACTTTTAATAATTTAATTAATTTATTATATATATATATATATATTTTTATATTAATTTTGTTTTCATTTTCAGGTGATGAAATAATTTTAAAATATTAGTGATTTCGGTTTTTTTGTTGTCGTCGATTTTATTGGATTATTTTATTCGCTATTCTCTTCATTAAAATTATAATTATAATTATAATAATTATTAATTCAACTTTTTGAAAAAGAGAAAATTTCAGACAGAAAGATAAAAACAGTGAAAGAGCTCATTAAGATAAAGAACCTTCATCAAAACAATATTAAATGTCTTGATGGTAAACATTTCAGCTTAATTCAATGCTGCTTTAGTAATTTCAGTGCAGTATGGACTTGATGAAACTGGAAGACAATTACATATAACCAACTATGTATGTTTGTTACAGTCATATTTTATTGAAAAATATATTATTTGGTTTGTCGAAAAAAATATCTTTAACAACTAGAAGATTGAAATACCAGTGAAGATTGACTTAAATCAGCTTTTTGGCAAATATCATGTACAAAAGAATTTCTTTATTGGACCATATTTTTTACTCTAATAATGAATTTAAGAAGAACAGTTGACTGTCTAAATAGTAGATAAATATGCCCTATCCAGGTCACCTCCTCCCCTGCTGAGGATAAAATATTTTCATAGTATTTTTATGTAGGTCGTGGAAATTTTATATAGTGTGCAACTCCAACTACTATAATAAATAAGTAGGTCACAGACACACATACTATATAGTTTTATTAATAAATAAGTAGATATAATACACACATGCATTTTACATAGTTTTTAAAAACAATAAGTTAATGAACTACTTAATTTTCTTGTTCTGGATATTATATTAATGCGAATGAAGTGTCATTTTACAAAGTTTTCAAGGAGCTTTTTAAAATTATACGGTACTGGTCAAAGTTATGCAAAGTATGAAATCAGCTGATAGAGATTAAAATCATTGTTTTTTCAAATTATTTTTAATCACAAGTGGCATTATATTTATACTTCGCTTATACGGCGGGTTCGGTTTCAGACCACTGCCATGTTGCGGAAATCGCCGTATGGCGAGTCACTTGCGTTTTTTCACTCGCTATCATATATAAATACCTTAAACACCCTTTAAATACATGTAAACAACGTTAGCCTATATATATGCGCTAATTTAAGTAAAAGCCAATAGTACAAATTAGAGTACTCGAAGTAGCCTAGGCTAGGCTAATTTACGATAAAATACAAAAGTCTTTTAAATTCGCACTTTTATGAATGTAACCGGCTAGCAGATTCAATGCTGTGTAGTGGCGGAGTGTATAACGACGCACGTGTTGTTTTATTTTTTGTCCGCATTACCGAAGCGCAATAAAATAATTTTCGGCGGCGGTGCATTGAGTCAGGCCAATTTTAATGTAATATTAAATATTAAAATGCGAAACGCGGCTAAGCGAGCGTCTTATGAACGAGGTATACCTGTACTCGCTAGGTATGAGTCGTGATAAATTTGTAAATACAAAGTCAAAAATACAAAGACATTGAAATACAATTGAATGTTTAATAAAGACATGTGCATGTTTTTAGTTATAAACAAGAACTATAAATTTAATGTAAATTTAAAATGATAATAGAAATTTTAATATTTGCAATATATTTCAAGGAAACAATGAAGGATAATCAAGGAATATCGGATAATTAATTAAATCAAAATAGTGCGTAATACTAAGTTAAAATTTTAGTTTTAATATAAAAGGTTATTTTGGTTTGTTTGTGTGTCTAAAAGAATTCTGTTTTAATAATTAGAAAACCAATAAACTCCATTTTAGATGGTATATACTGAAGACCTATAAAAGGGTGTATTAGAGATGTCATCAAAATAAATATTGTACACGTATGTCGGTTTTTTAACAGTCCTTATCATGTTCCGGTAATATTATGTTGTTCAGCCTTATAATAATAACAATAAGTGGATTTCGCATTAAAATTCTCAGGCTTCATTTTACTAAATACAAAATAAGAAGTAAAATTCATTAAAATAAATAAACTTTGTTGAAACTAATGAGTTTTCTTTTTATTATTTAAACAAATTTCTTTAAAACATTTTTTAAAAAAAAACTCAAATAACATTTTTACACAAATTCAAATATTCCAATAAAATTTCATGCTCGAGTTTTAAATATTTTATCCACAATATTTTCGATAGTTAAAAAAATGCTCCAATATATTAGTTGATTATTTCTCACAATAATAACAACAATAATAATAATAATAATAATAATAATAATAATAATAATAATAATAATAATAATAATAATAATAAAAATATTAATAATAATATTAATAATAAAAATAAAAATAATAATAATAATAATAATAATAATAATAATAATAATAATAATAATAATAATAATAATAATAATAATAATAATAATAATAATAGGTCTACATATAGGAAGGTGGGTAACGGTCACAATCGCCCGAATAAATTATTCAGACCAGCTTCCACCAAACTGTAACCGACTTCCAGAGCGAAGGGGAATGCATTAAAATACATGACACTGATTATTGCCTCACCAACTATTTAACCTCTCTCAGAATTCATTACTCTCTGCCATTCTGCGACACGAACGAATGGACGAATGGATAAATAAATATATATATATATATATATATATATATATATATTTTTTTTTCTAATATCTGTCCATGCCCTGATGATTCTGCGCTAGTCATCATAGATACCCAGACAAGCGTTGCGTTAGCCGTTTGATCGATGTCCACCTAAATTCTCCTACAATTGTAATTAATAAAAATAAATGTTCCATGTTTTTATTGATGAGTATCAATTATTAATTGATTCCATAAGACCCATATGTGATTTCGCTGATGATTTATGTTATCCATAGAAGTCTTAATTAACTGTTCTGGTGCTTTGATTTTGTTTATCATGACATGCGATCTAATTTATTATTGATTTTTAAACATTAATTTTTTTCCAAAATAATAATAATAATTGATTATTTAAAACAATAAATAACAATAACAATAATAATAATAATAATAATAATAATAATAATAATAATAATAATAATAATAATAATAATAATAAAAATAATAATAATAATAATAATAATAATAATAATAATAATAATAATAATAATAATAATAATAATAGTTATAATTATAATAAAAGTAATAGCAATAATTATAAATAAATAATTTTAAAAATAAATAATAATAATAATAATGATTTTAATGAAAAAAATTAATAAATGATAAAATTTTGTTAAATGAATATTTTCGATTATGAAAATATAATTTACTTTAGAAAATTGTTAAATGCTCAGTTTTGTGATTAGATATAGATCTGATTTAAACAACACAAACTTTAATTTTATTATTCAAAAATTTAAAACTATTTATTATTTTTAAATTCAACAATCTTATTTTTGTTCATTTATCTTACATATTAAATTAAATTAATTAAAAATTTTTTTTTTAAAATTGCTGAGAAATAAACCAAAATTTTTTTTAAAGCTGATAAATGGTTAAAACGATTTTTGGTCGTGAAAGAATTTTAAATATTTTATTAAAGTAAAAAGTTTGACAGATTGATGATTTTACTTGATTATGGTTAAAATCTCGATATTGTTCGTCTCAATGAGACGTTTCATGATGAAGTTTGAAAGACCAAGAGCAATTTTTTATTACATGTATAAAGAACTGTCTGTGAATTCGCTAAAGTTTTCAGGAGAGAAATTACGCATTTTAATTTTTAAAAGCTAATTAATATTTAATCAAAACGAGAATTTTGAAAGAAAAGACTTTATTGTGCATTTAAACAATTTCTCAAAGAAACATCAAATCGTTTATTAAGAAAGATGTCAAGATTTTGAATGCAATCTAAAATTCACGTCCAATTTGAGTACAAACTGAGAATCTTCCTTATAAAGTTGACTGTACTTTATACGTACTTTAGTCAAAGTAGTATTGAGGCAAAACTTATAATTATTTTATTTATCAATTTTTCTGTAGAGAAAATGACTTGTCTGTCAACTCTTTATTCTTTAATGATGAAAATTTAAAAATATTAAAACTTCATTTACACTTAACCTTTAAGAAAATATATGTTATAAACTATTAGTAATGTAAAAATAAAAAAAATCTAAAGATAAATTTCGTTTTATTTAATGAGGTTTGTGAAGGATGCTACAATTTTATAACTGTATTTCGTTATTTTTGTAAGTTTAAAAAGTTGTCTCTCTCTATGAGAGTATTTTACGCTGCGCAAAAAAAATATTCCTGAGTAATTATTTCAAAACAAAAATTAAATATTTTTAAAATATTTTTAATTCAACACTTTTTTTTGTTGTTGTAAATATCACACAATAATTTTAAGTAAACACAATTGGAAAAACTTGACAATTATCCTTCATATCTTTAAATGATATCGTTCATTCTGTCACTAGTCCGTATTGAAAAAAACGCTGTATCCAAAAGATTTTTTTACAACAAATTTAAAATGATTTTTTAATTTTTAAATGAAAAATAAATTGATAAAATTTTATATTTTTAAGAAACATTTTCGTACACACTAAAGTTGTGCTGTTCACATTAGGAATACTTATTGTGCAGAAGCGCGTTGTAAGTAGCTTAGTGGGAACTTTGCTTCTGGCCAGATTTGCAACGAATAATAATACCAAAGTGCACTAGAAAAGGAGCTGTAATGGAAAAGTTTTACTTTTTTAATTTATTGTAATTTAATTTTTAGTATAATTTTAAATTTTAATAGTAATTTTTAAGTTATTTAATAATTTATTTTCATGCTTTTGGTTTATCAAAAATTAAAAAAAAAATTTTTTTAAATTATATTTGGATTATCAAAAAGGTATTTATTTGTAAAATTAGACAATATCGTTAAAAACTAAATATTTTAATTATTCAAATTTTATTTCATAATTTTCAACATTTTTTGGCATATATTCTTCAAAAAAACATAAACTTATAGAATTATTGGTGATGTGGAAACATCAAAAGTTTCTTCGAAAACATTAGTAATTTCTTTAATATATTTAAAATGAGATCCTCATTTATTGTAAGTTGTTCGTACTCAATTTTATTATAGAAATATTTTATACCGTGCTTGTATGTATAGATTCATATTTTCAAATTTTAACACACACACGTAAATAAAAAATTTTTAAAAAATACTTAGGCTTTTTATTCGAGAAAATGTTTTTATGCTTTTTAATCGACCGGTGATTTGTGCCAATTTTATTTTTTTATTCGAAAATACCCCCTCACTATAGTGTGACCAATCGTAGGCGATTTGAGTGAATTTTTATGTTAAGGTTTTTAATCGAGAAAAAATACTTAGGGTTTTTATTCGTGATTTTAAAATTTTTTTAAAAATTTAAACAAAAATTAAATTAAAAAATAATTCATTTCACCAAAACGTATTTATTATTGGTTAGCTGTTTTTAATGTCATCGTTGCTCTTATTACTGTTTCTACACCAGAACTTATAGTGATTTTTATTATCGCCAATCATATCATGTCTTATTGACATTGTGAAATCACAATTTTGCTTATCTAATTTCAATGATTTATGATCAGAGAAACTTATTTTATTTTTAGGTTTAAATCTTCTAGGTTCTTCTTTCATTTAAAATTAAATTGTGATATCGTGTCTAAATTCAGTAATGACAGCCCATACAACTCCTATATAAGTCAAATAGTTTCGTTCTTATATAAACAAGTAAATTGATGTTTTGGTAAAGAAATGAAAAAAAACATTTTTCCCCATCAAAAAAGAGCTTTATTCCAAACTCGCTAAACACTTGAATTTCAGCTTCATTTGAAGACATGAAAAAAAATCCTCACCACTTTCGGTTCTGAAATCCCAAAAACTTTGTTTAAATGGATCAGAAATTTTTTTTTTAAAATTACATTCTATTCTAAAAAGTTTTGTTTTAGTTGGAGATTTTCTTATATCGATTTTTCGTTTGATATTTCCAAAGAATTTTCCAAAAAAAAACACAAAAAATCAATAAAGAAAAAAATCCGATTATAATCAAATAATTGAAATCGATGACAGAAATATTCAAAAATAGTAAACTATTAAAACAAATCAATTTAATTAATAAATGATTTTTTTTTCGAATAATAAAAAACAAATTTTACGTCTGAATTTGATGTAATTAAGAAGATAAAAATAATTTCAAAAACTAATCTAATCGAATAATGTGAATTAATATAGATACGATATTGAATTATACGCCTTGACTTCTGGCCGGACATTATTTTAATGATAGAGCTGAGTATTACTGCTCACTTGCAGTGTTTGGCCTAATATTTGTTTAGAACGAGTTTTAATTACCCTTTTAGATGTCCCAGATGCCCCGAACATGTAGAGAAGTTGTCGCTGTTGGTTTTACGATGCATTTTATACTTATGACAGCCATAAATTATATGTTTTAACTTTCCGGGCGAAAATTAATTATCCGTTTGCTGGGAAGAAGATTTACGAAGCTTGAATATATGGATATATATATATGGATATATGAATAACAAAATTATATGTCTGAATGAACTGTATATTCAGTAGACATAAGATCGGCTCCATTTGTTTCAAAAAAAAACATAATTTCTTCATAAATTTCTTTTCTTGTTTTAATTAATCGATAAACAATTATTCACCTTATATCGATTTTGCTTACTATTATTATTATTATTATTATTATTATTATTATTATTATTATTATTATTATTATTATTATTATTTTTATAATCATTAACGAATATCTAATTATGTTAATATATTATGTCCGCAAGAAAGGAGGAGAATAATTATGATTTATTTGTATAAATAAATTGAACCAATTACAAATATTATCAATTATAAATCATGAAAATACCAATTCATTTAGAATGGCTCACAACGAGTAACGATATTAGAGGAGAAAAATGCTGTTGGAATATAATCATAAATAATAATAATATATTAATTGGTCACCTTCATGACAGCTTAGCCTAGATTCTCGATACAGATTTATGGCCATATTAATTATCTCGTCTTTCGGTGACGAAGTCTTAGCAAAGTATGAACGTTTTCATTGAGAATAATAGATAACCAACCAAGTGATATTCAGACCGTTTTCCTGGTTTTTTTCTAGCAAGATTTAAATTATTATACACATAAATCCGGGCGAGACTCATCAAAAAGTATTATCATTACAATTAAAATTTAACAATAATTTTATTTTGAAAGATATGAGACCGACACATTTACATTTCCCATTTCTAAAACTATCCAACCCCATTCCAATTTCTGTGTACATCGACCGTACATAGACTAAGATTTAAAATCTTTCACCTATATGTGCTAATTTATATAATTTAAATGTTTTTACGTAAATAGTGTGTGCCTGGAGAAATGTTTACAGGGGTCTATTATATTATATAAAACAAATAAATATAAATAAATAAAAACCTTCAAATATATATATATATATATATATATATATATATATATATATATATGGTAGGTAGAGTTAGTGGCTTTCTGCGCACACACACCATTGCATAATAAATAGGGGGGATTGAGAGATTAAGTTATGTAATTACGCAATTAATCACGGTAGTCTTGAATACATAATTATGTAATATAGATAATTAATTTTTGTTTGCACAAATGTTTTTTTGATAAATTTTTTTTCGAATTTTTGGCGCGATTTTTTTTGAAATTGAAATTTTAATATTTTAATGTAAATTTTTTTTAATTTTATATGTAATTATTATTTTAAGTTAAATTATTTTTTAAGATAAATTTTAAAATAGAGTTTAAACTATAATTTTATATATATGATTTTTAAAGATGAAATTTTTAGTATAATTTTTAATATATAATTTAAAATATAAATTTTATAGTATAATTTTTCAAAGAAATTTTTATATATGATTTTTAAAGATGAAATTTTTAAATAGAATTTTTAGCATGATTTTACAATAAGTATTTTTTTTTACATAAAATTATTATACTTGAATATAAAATGATAAAATTTTTGTTGTATTTTTAAATATTATTTTTAAAAATTAATTTTTTTTCAACATTAATTTAAAATAATTTAATAATTTAATAATTTGTTTGCAAATTAAATTAATAGACATATCTTAAAATGTAATGAGCTGCAAACAAGTAATTGAATCACAGTAAATATATATTACCAGAATAAACATTAAATTTGACAACTTGCAACGTCAGAAGGATCAGTTAAATCAGATGTATGTTGTAGTTGCAAATAGAAATAAAAATTTGCGTGACGTAGTTTATAGACTCGAAAAAATCTGGTGAGTAATTTATCAGAACATAACAATGCATTACAAGAAGCACTAATAAATTATATGCAAACAACAGACGAAGAAGAATCGGATTCAAATGACTCAAAATAAATTCAAAATAATATGCAAAGATCAAACAATGATACAGATCTACATAACAATACAGAAAATGAATAATGTTGTTTTTATTAATAAATTTTAAATTGCTGTTTTTGTTTAGAGAATTTTTAAATTTTTTCAACATTCGAATGTATATAATACAAAATAATCTACAAATAAAAACACACTAATTTCTATTATAATGTTGTTTTAGTAAAAATCTTCATTATCTTCATCATTGTCGGAGAACTGAACATCGTCTATGCCTATGAGTTATTCCTCAATGATAGTTTGCAGAATTTCATCAGCTGAAATTTCTCCAATAATTTCTTCATAAGCTACAATTTCTCCGACAACTTCTTCATAAGTTATAAATTCTCAAGATATATTTATATACCCGTACACAAAACTTTTATTTTTACCCACCCAAACCCTTTTATCCTCCCTATTTGTAAGTGCTACTTTATTATTTTTAAAACTATAAAGTTGATGATTTTTTGTTCCTATTCTAAATTGTGGTACAGAAAAGACGGAGTTTTTCTCATAACACTCTTTATAAGATTTATGAGTTCGCTCAGTATCCTTCAATGATACACCCTTAGCTTTTAGACAAAAAGATTTACCTAATAAACTGTAGCATTTAGGTCGAAGGAAAACCCATTCGTCATAACCTTCTCCCTTATTTTCGTCCTTAAATTTTCCAATGACCGAATCGAGCTTTTAGAATAAAGCGGATGAGTAGATAGGTAATTAGATGTATCCAAAAGATTATCCTTAACCATTTCAGACAAAAGAATATCTAGTTTACAATTTTTAATCTCCAAGAAGAAAGAGTCTGTATCTCCTGCAACTATATTAATCTCACAATTAAATTGTCGTCGATATTTTTCCAAGTCCTTATACTGAAGCTCATACATTCTAAGTTTCGACAAGTCAAGCACTGATTGTCTTATATAACTTGGTCTATCTAAACATATCGAATCAGGATTTAACAACGCAGCTATAAGATCATTGTCAATTTTTATTGATATTTTAAAGGTAGGTTTCGAAGTATAAGTCACAAGTTTTTTATCTGTTTTGCAAAGATGCAAATTCATTCTCTTTTTTAGATTTTCAACAGTTTTTCCATATAAACTGTTATTTAACAACTTATAATAATTTTTAACTAATGTATTTGTACTTTTAGCTCTAAGTTCTATGTTTATGTTGATATACTTATAAAAAATAGTAGACTGTTTGAATCTTACTGCACGATTAACATGTGTCACTTTAATACCAAGAGACAAGTATAATTTTAATAATCACCAATGAATTACATAGTAATATTTAGGATAATGAGTCAGCAACAACTTTTCAACCTTTGAACCCTCAGGTTTCATTTTCTCAGCAGCAATAGGAAAGTCATCTAACTTATCATAAAGTTCAGAAGGAATCTCAATATCAACTTCTAGAGTATACCCATATGAGAAAGATTCAAGATTCAAAGTCAAACAATCAGATATTATTGTATCAAATCCGTCAAATATCCAATTAAATTCACTACAAAGTAAAGGTTGACTTAAAGCCCAACCATATAAATTATTTTCAATATAAAGTAAATCAGTGTTTTCGTCAGTTTTAACATAGTGTTTATTAACAAAAGTAAAACCACCTCTAATACCTCCCTCATAAAAGCTAAACATTTCATTTTCAGTAATTAGTTCTATAGGATTATTCAACGACATTAAAGCAGAAGACCAAGACATTCCGGGAATCCCAAAATAATTTAAATGTTCTAAACTATTGTGTGTTATCGATTTCGCTCGAAATTGCTGGAAAAAGTCTGCCAAAAGAAAACAATCTAGTTTCAGATAAACTTTCATGTAATCAAGAAAAGCCCTACAATTAGTTTCATCCCAAATAACCTGAGCTTTTTCATATTCAGCCCCAGTGACACCTTTTCAAATCGGTGGTACCTCATAAGTATCGTGAAGAACATCTAAATCTGCATATATAACATATGGTGGGTTTACGGTTTTGGACCAATCGGTGAATTTAATAAATTTATTTTCTGGGAAAGTATATAAAGTTGTCCCTAACTGATTTCTCATACATAATATCTCATGCTTGTCCAATGCTTTCTTATCTCTAAATCCATTCAGACATCTATGACACCATATAGATCGAATTCTTTCTATTGTGATATTTTTACTATGACAATTCAATAACATAGTGAGTGATGTTATTCCTACATAATGATAATTTTCTACTTTATTTAATAGTAATAAATTAATAATTTTTCCTTCTGTGACTTTGGAACTATAAATTATGTTTAAAAAACGCGTGTTTTAAAACAAAGTCGTTGTGTTCGGGTTTTTCTGTTTCGTCATAACTAAATACATTAGTTATTTGTCCTTCGTTATTTGATTCAAATTTTCTAATACCATTTAATTTCATGGGGTCATAATTTAATTCATTTAGATACTTAGTATAACTATAACTATCTTTTCTATGTCCACTAACAATCTCATCTTTTTTAATTATTGACAATACGCTATAAATAAAACATAAATTATCGCTATTTTTCACATTTATTAAACACTTTTGTTAGCCAATTGTTTTGGTTTTTTATGTAATTTCTACCACTCAACCTACTGATATTACTTATTTTTGTTACTATAAAGTAAATTTCGGTTATTTTTCTAATAACCCAACTACTCCCTAACTCTGTTATTGAATCAATCTTTTCATTGATCTTTTGTATGCCTTCATCAAAGAATGATTGGATAAGTGGTCTTGCGCTGGAACTAATGTTATTTAATTTTATCTCTCCATCTTTCTCGAATTCAATTTCTATTCCAAATTTAATTTCCACATATCTTAGTTCCTCTATTGTCTCTGTTAACTTGTGAATTAACTCTACAGGAAAAACAATTTCCTTAATGTTTAAGTTGGTAGTATCTATACTAATTATTTGATGAGTACCTCGTAAGTCACTTTGAATTATCGGTAAATTTCCGCCTATTTGTATATTATTATTATTTTGCCACATGTTTTCAACCTCTTCCATTGATCCATCCAATGATTTCGTCTATCCAATATCTTCCACCGCTTCCACCTCTTCCAACTCTCCATCCCATGAATCCATCGATCCGATATATTCCACCGCTTCATCCGCTTCGTCCGCTTCCGCCGCTTCCAACACTTCATTGGATAAATTGCATTTCTATTAGCAAGACCAATATAATGACCAGCTAAAACTGACAGTTCAACACGAACTCTTCTAACCATTAACTTTGCATCTAATAATATTATTTGTGGAATTATTTTTGTACTTCTTTCAGTATTGGATCTTGTTAATTTAATTTGAACAATAACACCAGGTAATAAATATTTTGGTTGATCAAAGAAATCTAATTGAAGTTGGGAACAAACAATGATTGGTTTTGATTTTGAAATCCAAATTTTTCTTTTTGTGTCATTTTCTTCATAACCCATTTCACCTAAACAAGTATGTTTTGTATCGTGATTGTAATTAATAATAGTTTCAATCATTGCCTTGTGTGCGAATACATCGTTACTTCCTTCAATGTTAGTAGAATTTAAAATTACTTCAACATCATTAAAAAGAATTTGGAAGAAGAAATTGTTTGCAGTAACATCTGATTCATTAGATAAATTTTCCCTATTACTATTTAAAACTTTCATTTGAATGTAGAGTAATGTATCGTTCAAATTCAAGTATTCGGTTTGAGAGCTATTGATGTAAAATTGAATTGATGTGTTTCCTGGATCTGTAATTGAATTCACCGGATAAATATTTTCAAAAGAATCATTTTCAATCACTGCTTGAAGAGATGGTCTATCAAAGATGCATTATTCTGATTTTTCGCTAATCATGAATGGAATATAGTTCCGTATCCTTTCATTCTTTTGTTTATATATTTCTTGCTAATTTTTCGACGGTTAATTACTTCTCCCTTTTGTTCTTTATTAAATACATCAGAAACTTTGTTAATAACAGAAGGCAAGTGTTCCATTACAACTGGTATAGAATCTTTAATTTCAGATATTGCATTTGATTTTAAAGCAGGTAAGATTTGATTTATTATTTATTACATCTTAAGATTATTATTTATTACGTCATTAGCAGTTTTCATACCAAAATTTCCAATACGTTTAAGAATAGGTAGTGCGAATCGCCCAATTGTTTTTAACCAACCAGATCCGTACTGTTTACCTACAGAATATGGTAAATTCCCACCATTTTGATGGGTGCTATAAAAGTTTACAATGTCTGGATTACTCATTTATTTTACGGAAATGTAATGTCAAGTAAGTTTTATCTTGTTTACCAAATTTATATTTTACACTGGCAAATACATTGGATTTTTTTCAATGAATTGAACAAGATCGTCTTTTTTATGTTTTTCTACCCAAACACATTTAAGAAGGGGAACACTTAATTTGCCCACAAGAATTGGTTCAATAATATTTGTATAAATCATCATTTGTATATTTCTTTGCATTATAGTTGGTAAACTAGATCCAACAATGATCTTTTCACGGTAAGATTCTTCAATTAATCCCAAACTAAGAGCCAACAGTTTACTAAATTTAACACTACTAACAGCATCTTCCAATACAATTTTAACAAGTTGACTTTGTTTAATTTCACATGATTTGAACGGATGGGGATAAGATGTCATTAACTGATCAGTGACTTGTGAAAGTTCAGTAATGTATAAATTTTCATTAAATGTCTCAGTATACTCTACATCATAATTATAAGTTATAGTTAATCGAATAATATCAAATTTTGATTTCTTATTTGGTATACGTATCTGATTCAATTCATCATTAAAATCTACTTCTTTTTTATTAAATCCCAAGCAGTTAGCTTCTTCAATACTATCAAATGTTACTTTGAATGGAAAATATTTACAATTAATGTTCAAAACTTTATTGTCAATATATATCAGATAAAATGTAGAGTTGTGACTAATTGTATAGTTTCCTTCAATATAATAAAATATTCATAACTATTATGTAATGTACTCATAATATATTTAATATAAGAGTTGTTATAAAATGGAAAATTATTGTACACAAAAGTGAATTCAGCTAAATCAACTTCCCAATCTCCATCCAAGTAAATCTGATTTGGAAATTCTACATTAAACTTTCCAGCTTCATTATTTGGAAATGTAAGTGGACAACTATTACTGGGTAAATTCACGTAAAAATCTTTTTTATTCATTTATTTTCTAAAATGTAACAATAAATGTGTTTTGGTATCTTTGATAAATTAAATTAATTTCCCACTATCATCTCGAATATTTATTTCAATGATGTTTATAGTTGAATACGATACTGGAAGGTACATTGGATTCTTCATTTCTAATTGAACAATTCCTCCTTGATCATATTTTTTAATCAAAATAGATTTTAATAGTGGAACTCTAAAATCACCAACATTTATTGGTTCAATAATATTTGAATAAATGAACATTTGTTGATGATGATGTAATAATTTAGGAATTTTAGTGCTTAGTATATTTTTTTCAGTAAAGTTTGAAAATTTAATCCCAAATATTTAGTTAAATTTGTGTCAAAAGATATATTTGAAATGTCATCTGAAAGTGTTATTTTGACCAATTCATTATTTTGAATTATCAATTCTTTAAAAGGAGAAGGATTAAATGACAAAAAAAGACCTTGTAATGATGATAAAGTGTTTATGAATAAATTATCTTCAAAATATTTTTCAAATTTTGATTTTTCTTCATAACTTATAATTATCCCAAATTGTTCCATAACACCATCATCTGTAAATTTTGGTTATTTTATTCGACAATGATCCTCTTCACAAATGATTGATGTAGATTTTAGTCCAAAACTAAACGCATGTTGAATATCGAAGAATGTTACTTTAAATGGAACATGCTGACAGACAATAATCAAATTTTCATATTTTTCAATAAACATGTCAACATCTGAAGTATATTTTGGATTTATTAATTTATAAGTATGATTTTGATTATTTATTTTCAAATACTTTATTTCACTACCACTTTTTATCGATTCATATCGTAGACAAGAATTATATAATACGGAAAAGGATTATACACAAAAGTGAAATCAATCAAAGCAATTTCCAATTCACCATCCAAGTAGACAGAATTTACTTGTACATTAAAATTACTAGCATCGTTATTAGGATAAATAAGTGGACAACTATTACTAGGCAAAATCATATAAAACTGGTTTTCTTTCATAATATTTATTTAATCAATTGAGATGAGGATATCCAAGTCGGAGTTTCGTATCCATGCCACTTAACGTAGTATTGTTTATATTTACCAACATTTTTGGTTTTTTTAAAATCTTTTCAATTCTAAATATTGTTGGGATTGGAATGATTTGGAATTCTTGTTAGTAGAATTTTCCGCTGATTTCTTTATTCTAATGATCTGCTATTAAATATTACACGATTTTCTTTATTTCATATACTTCATCGCTCCAATTGTTGTCAAAATTCTTGATGAACGGAGAAGTATTGATTTTACTAATTCTTACATGATCACCAACCTTGTATTTTGGCTTATTGATTTTTTTCTTTCTTTAATGCTTGGTATTTGTTGGTAATGCCAACTCTGTTGTTAATGTCAACTTTGTCTGTAATGTCAACAGGTCAGAGACCATTTAATCCTTTATGTGGCGAATGATTGTAACTAAAAATAATTTTCGGTAAAACATGTATTCAAATTTTATTACCTTGATGCACAAAGTATTTTTTCAATCTTTCTCTCAAAGTTCGATTCCACATAACAATCTTTGAATTGTGAGAATATAGAGTAATGATTGGCTTTGATAACTACTTTTACTTTGCTATTATAAAATTCTTTACCTAAAATAAATTAAATTAAATAATTAATTAAATTTATTACCCAAATCAGTTTGTAGATTGTGAGGTTGTCCGTCTTTAAACAATTTTTTAATTACAATGGCCATTTCATTAGCAGGTTTAGTTTTTGTTGAAATAGCACGGGCATATCTACTGAAAACATCAATACAAGTTAAAATATATTTGTACCCTTTGTTGATTCTCGAAAAAGGTATCATTTCTATCAAGTCCATTTGCCACAAATCATTGATTCCTCTTGTTTTGTATGGTCAACATTGGTTTATTTAAACTATATGCTAGTTGGTCCGATAACCATTTTTGAGTCTCTTTTTTAGAATTAATCACTCTTTTTGTTAATTTTTGTACAACACCAAAACCATCTGGATCTTTTGGGTTTGTCCATTTGAGTGGATTTTTGATTAATGGTTCCTTCATTATTACAACAAGATGTTAAAATATTTAAATCAACTTTATCTGGTTTAGAATGTTGTAAACTCATTAAGATCTTAAGGATGAAATTGCACTAATTGCCGATAAAACTATAGGAATTAATGTACCCAAGAACCCACCCTTTTGTTTATACATTATTTTTTTCATTAAACGTCTATTTTTAGTGTTTAACAATGATAAAAGGGATCTCTGATGTCTTTGTAATACCACTATTTTAGCTTTACTAATATTGCCATTACCTCGAACTATATTTACAATAACTTCAAGCAAATTGTCAATAACAAATGGAGGGAAAGCTTGTAAAATTGCTATTCTTTTATTATTTTTAGCCTTTACTAATGTATTGAAATATGGTAGACTACGTTCAAATTTCATGTTTACTATTTAAAATCAATTATTATTATTGTTTATAATTTGATCCACTTCTTTTTCTTTTAATTCTTCTTTAAATACTTTTTTTGAATCTTCTTTACTTTTGATTGGGTTTTACGAATAACTTTTTTGGATTGAATTTCGTTTTTGACAAATACTTTTTTAAATGACATGATTAATAATCATTTATTGTTTTCAATTTTGTTTATAAATCGTAAAACCTTTTTCATTAAAAATATCTGTTCGGATACGTAAATCGTCACTACATTGTTGTGTAAAGTCAAAAAATAAATACCCATGGGGAACGCTTGTAGCATCTTGGAATGATTCAATTAAAAATTTTCTATTGTTTGGATAAGCTTGCCTGGCTAAGAAATCGATAATCGTTTGATCGCGAGGATTTTTGAAAATAACTAGGTATTGAACATTTAAATTACGAGTTCGAGGACTTCCTCCTTGATGAAATAAATTTTGAGTTATGAAAATAACAGTAACTCTGCAATGTCTACTGATTTTTGTGAACAAGTTATTGAAATCTTTTCCCTTATTTGCTTCTTGATACAAATCATCTATAATTATTACATAGCCTCAACGTAACATAGACGACCAGTTTTTATCAAATCCCTTAACTATTGTCATTTTCAATTTACAAAACTGATTTTGTGTCAATCCGTGTTCTTCGTCTGCACCCCTATGCCAATATATTTTATGGAATTTTGATTTGATCATGTTTGACTGCAATAAATTACATACAAATAAAGTTTTTCCGCTCCCTCTTGGACCTACAATTTGATATATTGCATCATTTCTTAATTTAATTTAATTTAATTTAATTTAATTTAATTTAATTTTTTTATAATTTGATAGATATCTGAAAATGATTAGTAATATTAATTATAGAGGAAGAAGTGAAGTAACCGGAATGAAGCTCCCGACCGGAAAACCTCAAAATGTAGTGGATAGAAGTGGAAAATATCCAATCTTATTCTTCAAGAGCGGAAAATGCAGGATAATGGGATGCCAAAGACCATTACAGGAAGGAGATCTCAAATATCAGATTCAAGATTTACAAATTCAATAATTATCTTTGAATATTGACATGGGTTGTCGAATATACTTGTATGATTTGTCTACCAAAACACAAAACATTTACGAACCTGAACTGTTTCCAGCATTAAGACTTGTCAAGTATAATTCACTTTGTGTGGATGTATTTGCAAGCGGAAAAGTCGTTGTCATGGGGATAAAAACTCTGGAATACAACAGTCTAGTACAAGAAATATTTAATTTTATAAAACTTTTAATTAATAATCATAATACCGACGAAGAAATACTAGATTATTTATTAAGCGCTGTTTGTGTTTAAATAGATTGAATTCTGACGATTGTAAAAATTAAAAATGATCGACGAGCAAGAAGCATACGTATTCGAAACAATTCTGATGAAGATAGAAGAACTTTTTCCGAATATGAAAAACAAGCTTTCGTATTGTGCTCCTGAATATTTGGCTACACGGATCTATCAAATGACAGGAATCAACATCGAAGAAATTGTACGGATGCACTACGAATCAGTTCAAGGATCTAGTTTGAAATGTTTAGATGACTGCATTGTTTGTGCAGATCCCTCCATGTTGACTTGTCCATTTAGAGGCAGATGGTGCAAGGACTACAAGAAGAAAGAAGTTGTACATATTTTGTTGGCTGATCTAAGAAGAGCTTATTATAAGCAGATTTGTGATGATGTAAATTAAATAAATTTTGTTCTTTTTAAGTGTTTATTTTATGTGTTGAGAATTAGTTTTTTATAAAGTTTTTAATTGGTTGAATTATTATTATTATTATTATTATTATTATTATTATTATTATTATTATTATTATTATTATTATTATTATTATTATTATTATTATTATTATTATTATTATTATTATTATTATTATTATTATTATTATTATTATTATTATTATTATTATTATTATTATTTTGTAACATTAAATTTCTTTGAAAATTTGATCGTTATCAACATGTATAAAAAAAATCATTGTAAAATTATACTAAAAATTTCATCTTTAAAAATCATATATAAAAATTTCTTTGAAAAATTATAAAAACAAATAATAAAAACAAAATAATTGATGAGCTGTCTGTCTGTCCACTGTCCACATTTTGATATTATTATTGGACGTCATTGTCAAAAATTCAAAATATACTGAAGATTTTCAAAAACAAAATACTAAGACTCTTTAGTCGTATTAACTGGTCCTGCAAATTTCACAAAGCAAAGGCATATTTACAGTCAACGATCTTATTAAATAACTGTCATGGAAGAAAGCAATTATATAATTAGCAGTTGATACAGTATTTAAAATCTCAGGAACTCTATTGAAGCCAGTTGCATGTGAATAATTATCAAGTTCACATTCAATATACTCGCTACAACCTTTTTTACGGTCAGAAAAGCGTGAAAGTTTTGTTGAGATCCCTTGTGTTACCCAGTTTGTAAATAGGTTTGAGCGAATTCATGAGAACGTTTATACTTTGAGAAAGCCAACATGATAAACAGACATTGAAAATCAAGATGAAAGTCCTAGGAAGAGTGAAAACATTAAATGTAAAGTGCATCTTTTAGATTTTGGAAGTAATCTTGCCATGACGACCACTGAGAAAGCAAAGGATACCTAAAACTTAGGTTTTTTTTCAGTTATTTGATATCCAAGTTCTGAAGAAACGGGCTTTGATTCTGTAACAATATAGAACCCTATATCACAGATAGAGGCAGATTTAGAGTTTCAACAGAGGTTTCTTAACATCATTGTTGACATTCATAAAATGCAATTATTTTCTTGTTATTACTTTCAACGAATTTCCTCTTATTTCTGCACCAAGCTTCAGTAGGTATACAGGTTTATATATTAAAATTAATAAAAATATAAAAATATTTTACAAGATATTTAGCATCACTTTTCTGCTAAAACTTTTTCTATTTGTGGAGAAATGTTGTTCTCAGTTATAGCTTTTAAAACTGACCCAAGCTGAATGTCAGTAATTCTAGATCCGACAGGAGACCTATATCCTTTCATAGTACTGAATAATATTGCTCACAACGATATGCACTTCATATACAAATGTTATTGCATTTAAAAACCTGGCAGGTAAACATTTGTAAAATCCAGACGCTCCAACCTCGCTGAATTTTGTCTTCAAATCTGAATCACATAGAATTCCAATTATCTCCATTTGCATTTGGCTAGGTGCTAATTCAATATTCATTGTGAAAATCGAGCTAAACAAAGAAAAATTCTCTTCCAAAAGTTTTAAGCTTTCAAATCTAATTTCAAATTCAGTTCTAATCAGTAAACTTTTTTCGGCATATTTTTTATATAATATACTTCCACTTAAATTTGATTTGTTCATCTTGTTTGTCGGAAAGTGTGTTTTTTTTGAAAAAAATAAGTTTAGTTCTATCAACCACAAATGCCAAATCTTGCCACCACTCTGCGTCAAGCAACAGGATTAAGTCTTGGTTTTTAGTTACTAAAAATTGACATATTTCTTCTTTTAAATTCCAGAATTGTTTAAGAACCTTGGAGCATGATGGGCAACGCACCTCAGTATAGTAGAACAAACCACAGTGTCCGCTATCTAACTCACTTAAATTTTTATCTATACATATCTATTTATTCGTTATTTCTACATATCTATAATTCTATAAAATGCATCTATGCATTACCAAATAATTAGAAATATTTATGCATGTATACAGAGGCTTGTGTATTTTGCTGTAGAGTGATCAATCTATTCTTTTTGTTGTTGTTCTTATGAATGAATGTTAAAGATTTTACCGTAATTATAGAAATAAATAAAAATTTCTTTCTTAAATTATATCGAACATTTCTTTTGAATTTTACTTTAATAATCGGAAATTGACAAAGTCCAAATTATAAATCCAATGGAAAATAGTGAACATAATTCCATTTTGAAAACTATTTAGAACTTAAAGTAAATAACAATTTATTTGATTTATTTGTTTTTATTACTTCAAAATGAATTTTAATGAAGACTTAAGGGAGTTTGAAAATTACGTTTAAATAGAAACTTGTAATATTAAATATTTAATATAACTATATAATTTTTGAATATTTTACATTGAAATCTATAAGATCGGTGTTTGTATTATCTTAATTACAAATGTTTCAGTTGTTTGAATATTACATGGAAACTTTGAGAATTCGAACGTTTTTATTTAATTAATATATAGACGAAAATCTTAATTTAAGGATGTCTCATAATTAATGTTGCTATTATTATTGTTATTATTATTATTATTATTATTATTATTATTATTATTATTATTATTATTATTATTATTATTTATTTTATTATTATTATTACTATTATTAGTGTTGTTATTATTATTATAATGATTATGATTATGATTATTATTATTATTATATTATTATTATTGTTATTATTTTTAGTATTATTTATTATTTATCATTATTGTTGTTATTATTGTTAATCAATAAAATGGAATTCATAGTAGTTTCCCGGAATTTACATTCAGTAAATTAAAACAAAGTCCCGAATAATCATTCAGTAAAACAAACAAGCATGAGGAATACCTGTATTGAATGATTCATCGAGATAAATGTTCAGATATAATTTGTTTTTTTTTAATTTCAATTTACTGGAAAGCTCCATTTAATAAATCTCGGAGATATTGATTATGCCTATAATAAAAAAACTTTAATTGTTAAATGCAACCCATGCTAATTATTTAATTACGAATATAATTAAAAAAATCCCAACAAACAGAGAAAGAAAATTAAGAAAATAATCGCCCATCCCCAAAATTTACCAACGAGCGTATGCATCCATAACTGACTCGATGAATCGAAAAAATTATGATTCTTTTTTTTTGTGTTTTTTTTGTTTGATAGGAGAAAAAAATGTCGCAAAAAATCTATTGAGTTATTGTTAATGAAATCATAATTATGTCGAATAGCTAATGTATATTTATGCATATTTCTATGCAATAATCAACAAACATCAACAGAGAGAAAAAACAGACGATTTTCCACTATTATCGTCGATTCCGTAAAAGAGCGAGACTCGTTATAATTGTATAATAGGCCTCGTCACAACCGATTGCGTAAATGTGAGATAAACGCTTGTGGATAATTCAATAAATACACAAGGAGAAATATATATATATATATATATATTCCACAGAACCATTAAAACAAGTTTCTATTAGAAAGTCGTTAAGATTTTCAAATTTGAGTTTGTTTTAATTTATCAAAAAAAAAAAATAAAACTGCAATTAGAATGTAAATCTCAATGAATACGAGACAAACTATGTAATTAAAGTAGAAAATACCCAGCATTAAAGGAAACGTAATTGTGATGTTCTATTACCCACGAAGTTCTGATATCAATAACTGATACGGAGAGTAAATATATACATTATCTATATATATATGTATACAAATATATGTATTTATTTCATATAGAAACGTGTGCATAGTCTGCATGCAGCGAAGCGTGTCAGGTAATGATTTTACAATACTACTTACTTTTTTTATCATTGAGTTATCACTACTACTGACTAATGCCTATAACAGTAGTATAGTTTTAATCACAAAAAAAACCTAGTAGATGTATATATTCTATTTCAATTTATCATTCAATTAAAGCAGGAAGTGAGAAAATATTTTAAGCTTTAATTAAGAATTAAAATTTCTTTTTTTACAGATATATTTGTTATAATTAACATTTTCTGAAAACCAACATAAATTCATTTGAAAATTTATTTCACATACAAAACTCGAGGTATCTCTTTCGTTTTAATGGACTACTTAATGTGGGATTTATGTTTTATTAATAATATATTTAAAACAAAATTAATACAATAAATAAATACTAGTGTTTTTTTCTTAATTAATAATTTAAATAGAATTTTTTGTTATTATTAAATAAAAACCGTGTTTATATTGGAGTAATTAAATTTGGTTATTATTTTTTGCCAATAGGAATTTATATAAGAATTAACTTATTATTTATTATAATAAAAATGCATAAATATTTTTTTTAAATACTTCATTTTTTTGGAATAACGTTAAAATCAAATCAAATCGCGTAAAAATAGAAAATAATGTTTTTGTTGAATCTCGTTAAATCAAATTAGCGTAAAAAGAAAATTAAGTACATATATATATATATATATATATATATATATATATATATATATATATATATATATATATATATATATATATATATATATATATATATATATATATATATATATATATATATATATATATATATATATATATATATATATATATATATATATATATATATATATATAGATGGTGTTAATACGAAAACAAATCAAAGAAATACTTAAGGAAATTTTTCGAGATCAGTATTCAACCCACTTGACTTAGTTCAAAACAATATTTTTTTTGAATACGTTTGTTGCCATGATAACCATACCATGCCTCTCACGGACTGCAGACTGTGTGATAAAAATTTCTTTAGTTTTTGCGACACTCAACGTTTTAAAGTGAGATCCAATGCGATTTTTAATAACAGACTAGTTTCGAGAATTTTTGACTCTTATCGGTATTACTTAAAAAACTCAATCCCGTTTGTAATTAAACTTAACAACTTTGCGACTAAATCCAGAAACTTAGTTTTATTTAATTAATTATCCGAAGACCAAACACATTTAAATTTATTTTTTTTGATGAATCAAGAATTTTCCTCGTATCAAAATTCAGTTTACAACATATTTTGCAAAAAACAGTAATTCTTATGAACATAACTTTGTAATGTTTGAAAGTGATCTTCCTACCATGTCTAACTATTCTACAACTCTTAGTTCAGAATGTGATTTTTTTAAAAATAATTTGTTGAATTTAAATGTATCTTAGTATTGCTCTATACTGGGCCCTGCACACCTTTGAAGTATAGCATCAACAAAATATTGGAAGTATTAAATTTTACCTAGTATCTAAAAAGTGTGTTTGTTAAGAAATATCAAGCACCATTTGATCTATGTTCTGATCTCGATTATAAAATTATCATGCAATAAGTGTATTTCCACATACATTGGACAATCTGTCTGTAGCCTCTGAGCTCAAGTTCAAGAAAATCATATTTCAATGGTAAGTCAAATAGATTCAAAGATCCTAAATTTTGTTGTAAGGAATTCTCCAATGCAACTTTTCGAAGACCTTTTCTCAGTAAACTTCTTATTAAAGTTAAAATTTCCATATTATTATTATTATTATTATTATTATTATTATTATTATTATTATTATTATTATTATTATTATTAGTATTATTATTATTATTATTATTATTATTATTATTATTATTATTATTATTATTATTATTATTATTATTATTATTATTATTATTATTATTATTATTATTATTATTATTATTATTATTATTATTATTATTATTATTATTATTATTATTATTATTATTATTATTATTTTACGTTGTATCTCGACAACTAAAAGGTTTCTAATGTCTGTAGCAAACCTTAGATTAAATAAAAGGCGGAAAACGTCTTAATAAAAAAAATATCTCTACTCAACATGTATAAAACTCACAATATAACACTGTTTGTTTTTATCAGTAGATTAAAATTTCCAAAAATTATTAATTTTTTTTAAAAAACAAATTTGTTAAATTTTTTATTTTACTAATAACCATAAAAATAAATTAAAAAATGTTTTAATCGACTCATTATTAGGGTTATTTATTTTGACAATGAAGACTCCAATATAATTTTCTTTCATCCAGCTTCAATCGGCCACGACTTTATAATTATTACTTCCTGATTTAGTTTATTTATGAAATTTCCCATCACCCGAATAGACGTCGTGAGAATGACTTATTCCTTTCAATGTGATTGATACACGGCAATGCGTACAGAGCTCTCAATAAAAATAAAGAGATTACTAACCAAATAGATCGAATAGTTTTTGTCGTTTTACTTACAAAGTATTTTCTCTAATTTGAAAGCATCTATTAATGTGCGACGAGACAGTTTGTAAACCTAGGCAAATTCCTTTCCGAAAGGTTTGATAGTATTTTTCAACGGAAACTTTTTAATGAGTTTTCTTGTATATTCATTCGAACTCTTTTTTCAATTAGTATGAGAGGCATTTCTCTTTATATCAAACTGTCGATATCGTCATTTAAAATTTATCAAAATATCTAAAATTAATTATTATTATTATTATTATTATTATTACTATTATTATTATTACTATTATTATTATTACTATTATTATTATTATTATTATTATTATTATTATTATTATTATTATTATTATTATTACTATTATTATTATTATTATTATTATTATTATTATTATTATTATTATTATTATTATTATGATTGTTATTATTATTATTGTTATTATTATTATTATTATTATTATTATTATTATTATTATTTTTATTTTCAGATCTAGAAAATGGTTATTAAACGAATTTGCATTTTAGAAGAAATGAAAATAAATATATTAAAATTAAAAGAAAACGAAATAAAAAACTCTTCGTATGATATATTTCGACAGTTTGACTGTCATCTTCATCTACAAAAAAACAATTAAAAATATTATGAATTAACTTGATAATTTGAACAAATTATTTTTTTTATATTTATTTAATTTTCTAATAAATAAACACTTAAAACAAAATATTTAAATACTTTTAACTAATTTTTTTAAAATTTTTTTATATAAATATTATAATTTTTTTATCTATATAATAATTTCAAAAATAAATTAAATAAATTATTTTAATAAAATTTAAATTTAAAATAATTTTTATAAAAACATTCAAAACATTCGTAGTCATAGCACTTTGAACATAATTTTTGGATCCAATGACTTTATCAGCAATGCTTCACATATCACACGTTCCCAATCTCATTTATCAATTTACATGTAATGGGTGTAATACCACATACATTGAAGAGAATTCCCTTCATCTCTGTGCTTGAGTTCTAGAGCATTGTCGATTGAAAGGTTTGACCAGTAATACTGAGCACAATAGGAATTTCATTTTCCATTTTTGAATAAACATTGCAGAAATTGGCTAACATTGTTATTTATTTAAATTTTATTTATATTAATGATTCCTCTACCGACAACAAAAATGATTTTAAATTATTATCATTATTATTATTATTATTATTATTATTATTATTATTATTATTATTATTATTATTATTATTATTATCATTGTTATTCATTCAAATTTTACTTACATTTTTTTATTTATACTATTAGTTAATTTAATGATCTACTAATTTTCATTAATGGAGTTCATCACGAGTTTTACATACGCACACCTTATCTACCAGTCAGGAGAAAGGGCAAAAAGTATAAAAACCTTTTTATACAATTTAGTGCGACCACCTCTTCAATAGAAAGTAACGAATTAGTGACAACTCCAGTGAAAAGATTATCATAATATTTAAAAATAAAAACATTTATTGTACTTTTTGTAATAGATTTTTCATGATAAGATTATCTGTTTATAATAATTAAATTAAATTTTTCGCGCTCTGAATTTTATTGCAGTACATGCAACAATTTATTATCATAATTGTTCATCTGAGATTCCAAAAGTTCAATATGAAATTGTAGATTTCTAGATGACAGAAAATCAATAAATTTTGCGGCTCTCATTAAAAATTTTATTGATCTCTTTTCAAAAACAAGAAAACTTTTAAATAAATCAATATTTTTGATAAATGGAGAAAAATAAAATAAAAAATAAATTTTTATTTTATCAATTAAAATTCTGAACGCCACAAAACTCGGAAGATTCAATAACCCCATAAATATCTTTTCCGATATTGTCTCAAATCTCTGTAGCATTTCTCTTTGATACAAATTCCTTGGCAACGGTCTTCACATTTTTCATAAATCACTTCTAAAATAATTTAAACAACAATATATATATATATCTTTACAAAAGAGAAGTTCAGATCATGTTACAATAAAAGATTTTAAATACGAAAAGTTTGAAGGAAGAGTTAATACATTTATGAAATAAAAACAAAGTCTAGAATCCTTCAAAGGCTCTAGATGAGGAACGGTATGAAGTCAGGTGAAAGTTTATTGTAAAGGAAGGAGTAATCTAACAAAAACTAATGATTTTACCTTCCAAAATAGGAGGATCGGTTTGTTGTGAAGTGATTTCGCCAACCCTGAGATAAAAATATTAACATATAAATGGCAACATAATCAAGTCTTACCATGTCAACATGACGGCCATCAAAAAAAATCCGTAACAGAGAATCATTTTTGCTATAATATTCTTTGCTATAATTTTTTCGTCTTTTTATATGGATATGAAGTCTAGGTTATTTTGACAACTGTGTTTGTTCGATCTTTTAAAATAATGCGGCTTTAGAACAGCAATGTCAACAATACTGCTACTAATATGTCAATGGCAGACGTAACTATAATTTTGCAAAAAACAGAGAAATAGTTAAGATTTAATTTAAAATTAAGTATAAAATACCATAGAAAAACATTTTTTGGAATAATTTTGTTTAGTACTAATTTTGCGTTGTTATCACTGGTTGCTGACTAACAGGAAGTAGTGGAAATCTATTTTTTGAGGTTTCGTTGTTATTTTTTCTTCATTTTTTCCGAAATATAATTTTCATAAATTAATTTAACAAAGTTATTTAAAACAAGCAGTGAAGAAAAATAGACACCTAATTTCATTTTATATTTAGAAAAGAAATGACAGGCAAACATTTAGAATTAACTGCCAAAGACACTGCTGAATTCAATTTTTGAAAAATATTAGTTTTCGAGAAAATAAAGAGATAAAATAATAAATGATGAGGACTAATTTCATTTTGTGAGGTCTTTAGCAATACATAAAGTTCATTTAGCTCAATAATTTACAAAATTAAAGAGATTAACTAATAAATTAAAATTTTAAACTAAAAACATAATTTTATAAATTTTATGAATTTTTTACTAAAAATACACAAGTAAAATGAAAATACTTTGTGAAAAATATAAAAAAATTAAAATTTACTCTAAATTGTTAAAATTCAAAAATACCAAATTCCAAAAATTCATAATATGAAAAAAATAACTACTGATAAATTATGAGTAATCTATAGGTTTGTTTACTAAAAGGTTTTACATTTTTAAAAG
Organism: Schmidtea mediterranea; assembly: GCA_022537955.1. Lineage (NCBI taxonomy): Eukaryota > Metazoa > Platyhelminthes > Tricladida > Dugesiidae > Schmidtea > Schmidtea mediterranea. The sequence continues at coordinate 46,481,801 of CM039681.1, forward strand.
TATTTTTAAATATTTCTTATTTCTTAATGTCATTATAATTTTTATTTAAATTAAAATTTCGAATTTATTATAAATTTCATTTATGATTAATTTTCAAAAACAGTATGATTAATTTAAAATGTTTTAATTCATAAATAATTATAGGCAACTTTTTTTATGTGATTGCAGTAATTTTATCCTCGTTCATGACTCACTCCGCTTAATCTTTTTTATATATTTCTAAATACCTCAAAATAGAAAACTAAAAGTTTACTATTTCAATTATAATTTACTTTTTCGATGATTTTCTTTTACATTTACAATAGTTTCCAGCAGTCTATCATTTTTCAAATTTTGAAAAATGTTTTTTAATTTACAGTGGTTATTTTTTATGGAAGCTGATTTAATATGCTATCTAAGCAGATACATCTGTATAGTACTCTAGGCATGCACACGTGCTTATTAGTGGCTAGGAATATAAACAAGAAAGCAAAACAAATGTTTATATATAAATGTTTATATCCCATGTATAGAAAGTCATATAGCATAAAAGAAAAGCTCAAGGTACTTGGACTTTTAAGACAAAACAATAATAATGTTGGGAAAACAGCAAGAGATTCTGGAATAACAAATAAGATACTGAGAGACTAGAAAAACAAGAAGGTAAGATATGTGAAGTATGAAGCGAATCAACAACTTTCAAAATGGGATCTGGGAGAACAGCATTTTTTCATGAGCTAGAAGTAAAGCTCAAGACATGGTTAACTACAAAGCGCAAGACAAACAAACGTCTAGTTACTTACAATACTCTATGTGAACAAGCAATTAAAATAGCTTCTTTTCTCTCTTGATAAATAATTTTATTGGAAGTAACAGATGGAGTGAGAATTTTATGTCGGGCAAGAAGATAATCGTCCAGTTGATGAAACAAGAGAATAAATTCATAAATATTTCGAGATTTTCTAACTAAAATCCACAAATGTATTTCCGATAAATACATATAATATGGCTGAAACACCGATGTATGTGGACATGATGAATTCTAGAACAATATCGTTTAAATGTGAGAAAAATACAAAAGTATTAATGACAGGGCATCAGAAAACGATTTACTGTTGTATTAACAATCTGTCATGCCGGAAAAATTCCTTAATCGATGGTAGTATTGAAAGGATTAAAAAATCCGACTAAATACCAAACTCAAACAGATATATAAAGGCCTTTACATCAAAGTCAAAAACTATGAATAAAGATATAAAGACGTGGATAAATACATGCTTAAAAGATACAAGGTCTTTTAATAGTTTTGAAGGATCTGTATTGCTTATGGATAACTATCAGTCTCATAAAGATACGGGTGTTTTAGCGTTTCTTGAGAAAAATAATTTTGAACCAGTTTTTATTCCTCCTCGAACTACTTCTTATCTTCAGCCGCTTGACGTATCGATAAATTCAATCATTAAAGCTAAGATGAAAAAGAAACACAGACAATGGTTCTTAAATTAGGAAAAAATTTATATCAAGGGTGGATATCGTCAAAGGCCTGCATGGGAATAGATATTCTAGTTTATTTCTGATAGTATTATAGGAATTCAACAAATCGATGTATTTAAATACTTTCGACACAGTAGTATTTCTCAAAATGGTATAAATTTGAATGAAGAACTTCTAAATGCCAGACTAAAAGATATTTTATGTTCTTTAAATGTTGAAAACCCGGATTTAATTGATGACGATGAGTTATTGATTTTATATAAATTTTAGAATAAACAAATTTATATTAATTTATTTTAATTGGTTTTTTTTTTAAATTTTATTAAATTTTTGTATTTTTTGAAATGCAAAGACAATTGGTCTTATTTTTGGGGGTCTTTTTTTAAAAAAACTTTTTTGTTAGTAAAACCTGGTTTTCTTCAAAAATAAGACCCAGTCTTATTTTGGAAGAAAACCGGTAGTTTCCCTTTTTGTGGGAAATTGGGCGCATTAGCTTTCTTTTTTTCTAAGAATATCATATTTGTGGTTTATGTAAATTAAACCATATATTTCGATTTGTACCGTTATTTGAAAAGTGTAATTTTAAATTAACTACCGACTTACCTCTCATTTATTACGGACACATTACAGTGTCATATCCAAGTTTATACACATATAGAAGGAGCTGCCCTTCTATGTCTCCATTATAAGTTAAAAAATTTACATTATGACCATATAAAATTATTGGAATCTAAAGTTCCCTTGAAAACTGCTAAACAAAAAAAATGGTTTCACGTATAAAAAGGTTTAGGAAACTCTGCTCTATTGCATGGATATTTTGACAAATAATTTTTCATTTTTATACTTTAATATATATACAAAGTTTTAATAAATCTTTTTCCAATATTTTATGTAATTTTATTCATGATTTTTTTTAACAAAAATTGCATTTTTGAAGTTTTAAAAACTAAAACTAAAAATAAAAATCCGATCTTATCAAACATTTTGGTAAAAAAAAATTTGTTTAATAAACAAAATAATGAAGAATTTATTTAAACAAATTTGCAGTATTATTTAACTTATTTATATACTTTATTCCTTTAATATTTCAAAATAAACATCGGTTAACAAAAGATTTACATAAAATGAAAAAAGAAAAAAAAGACAAAGTTATTGAACATGGAATGGGAACAATCTAATTATACAGTAAAAACCAAAAAAAATATAAAAGATTTTATTTGCTGTGTAATAAAAGGATAAGGATAATAAAATAATAAAAAAATAAATATTTATTTTAATATATATTTTTATTATATTTGTCTTGAAAAATATAATAAAAAATTTTTGAAAATTTAAATATATAAAATATATTTTGTTTAAAATTGGTTTGAAATAAATATTATTTTTTATTTAATAACAGACTACAGAATAATTTTAGTGGTCCATGTCTGACTCGAGGGCCATAAACAGGTCATGTCTCGGTTCATACCTATTTTGGTGTTGTACAAAATTGTGCGCAAGGCAATTAAAATAGAGAATTTAACACAAAAAATCAACAAATTAAAGACGTAAAATATTATATTTTTTCAGGAAAACAGTTATGAGAAGGATACAAATAAAAAAACATAATTACAAATATAAAAATATAAAATAACTTTAAGGTCCATAGACAAAGTTATGTAAGAAATAAAAACTGATTAATTAATAAATGGTGAAAAACAAATAAATTTAAATAAAAGCGAAATACCCAAGCTTGACAGGCATAATTTCAGTCTTTCAAATTACAATAAAAATAATTAAATTTAATTTATTCCGGGTCCTCGTGAATAAATAATTTAATTTAAATTTAAGTGAAAAAACAGTCTTAAAAAAATCAAAAAAAAATGAGTTCTCAAAAAAGACAGTTTATAGTGGAGAAAAATTAGATTTATTTATTTTTTATGCTTGAGGTCGTACTCCTTAAAGTTACCTTCCGCATATCAAAAAGAAATGTTCAATTGTATCATTAAGAATCTGAACTATAGTAATTTGTGGTAATAACATAAAGTTATTGTATTGAGTTATTATTCTAATCGAGAACACAGAGTTGGATTTATAGCTTTCACCGGCTAAACAACCAATACAACTCAACACCGACAAACATAATGTATTTCAACATGTTCATCTTACACAACTATCCTTGACCTCTAGTTCTAAAGCAATTTATCCATTAAACTCTTATCATTTCTTTATGAATGTCTTATGAAGAAAAATAATTTTCAATGGCAAAAAATTGACATCTAACTGCAAATACTTTTAAAATAGATAAAAATCTGTATTTATAATAAAATCAACATTTTTATTTCTTCACATTCCTTTTTAATAATACTCTTCGTTTTCCATTCCAATTGCACCGGCCGTTTACGCAGGGTCCTGGACAGACCCGTTCACAGCTGTCACCGACAGGTTTGTCTGAATAAATTTATACATTTAATATCAACAAAACAACTATCCATTATTTTAATAAACTCTATGAAATACCTGCAAATTTTGGTTTCGTTGTCGGCGGAATGAATCTTTCTGTGTAAGACAAAACATCAGCGATGCTAAAAGCAATAAATTAATGGCTACCCCCCTCAAAACAATGAACTCAATACCAAATCAACACCGTGATGGCAAGTAGTATAGATATCTGATGTCTGTTCATATTCCAATAAAAATCTATTGAATTTACCAAATATTTATACAGATTTGTTTTAATACGTCAGTGCTAATTGTCACTTATTGACTTTCAGTAACAGGTGGCCAATGTTTATTGTTTGTAAATAAATTTTGTTTGTGTTTGTCGCATTTTTATACGTTTAGTAAAGTTTGAGCGATCTGCAAAAATGTCACTAAAACTTGGGATATTTATAAAAATGAATTTATAATTAAAAAATAATTAAAACTAAAATATATTTTTTATTGTAACAATTTGGTCGGTGCAATTTAAGGTGACCATTCGATTGCTAACGTTAGAAGAAAGCTGCATTACACAAAATGTTTGACATTATTCTATAAGGGCAGCTGTAACTAAATCTTAACTGAGGAAGGCAATACATTTTTTCTGCGTAATATACAACCATATAACGTCACAAATTCCCGTCCATGTGCATCTGAAAATGAGCGTTACTCTAATCAAGAAGCAAAACTTCATATCCGATCATTGATAAATACTTTCTGTACAGACATGACAGTCCCGGGGTTCGTTCAATTCCGATAATTCCATGAATGAACGAACTTTTCTTTTGCTCACTTGATCTACTCTTGCACATCTTTAGTGATATTTATACCGATCTAATCTTTTATCTAATATGTCCCGTGTTGAGCTTTTATTGTTGGTGGCTATCCTTACCACTTTGTTCCAAGTCACAGTACATAATGTCCATAGCCAATGGTGATTGAATTTTATATGATTTGAAGTTGTCGATTTGGAAATACCGACAAATGAGACGATTTTGCAGTTTGACTGAAAAGACGGAAAGTGATTAAGTAGATGATTTTGCATTATTGCAAAAATAATTATATTTTTCATTTGAGAATTTTTTGCTAGTTGTTATGAAATGGTTTTATCAATACTGTTTTTGATGAATACATTTATTATTTTATAATGCTTTAAACGAAATTATAAAAATAAAGATGATTTATTTGTATTAAAATATTTTTTATAGCTTATTAAGTTATTTTATAGAATATTAATATTAGTTCATTTTTTTTGGTTTGAAATATATTTATAATATTAGTTTTTATTAATAAACAAAATAGAAATCTGTTTTTTTTTTAAAAATTAATTTTCCATAGGCCAATTTTACCCAGACTGTTGTTAAAGGAAGCAACATCGGTCTGATTGTCTCACAATTATGATGGGATACTACAGGAAAACCTACTATAATAAAACGTATTATATATGCCCCATATGCATGACTTTAAGTCTAACTGGTTATTTAATTTTTTTAATAATCATAAAAATCATTTAACATCATTTAAAATAAATAAAAAAGAGCTTTTTTCTCAATTAATTAACAACTTCGAAACAAATGAAGTAATTTCAATTTCTGATGAAAATGAAGACAATGATGAAGACCGTGGAGAAGATCATGGAGAAAATGGTGGACAAGATGACTGTGGAGATTTACCTGTGATCGAATATGATTTGAATCGCTCACATAGAGTAATTAAATTAAATGTTGAACGGTATAATATGCAAACAATTGATTTACCAGTTCCAATTTTACTTGCATTGAGGAATGCATTCAATTAACTTGGCCAAGCAAAAAATTCAATTTGGACTGAATGTTGAATTTATTAAAGACGGAGGGAGCAAATTAGCATGGATATCAAATCGGGCCGCAGAATATAAAAAATTTGTATGAGAAGATTTATGTTCGAACTGTAGAAGGAAGCAGTTGGACAGTAAATAATGTTTTAGAAATCATATTTACTGTCACAAAATATCACCCGGAAAGTAGGCTTAGTGATCATAGCTACTTGAAGACACCGGAAGCTTTGAAAAATAAAAATGCAATTGTTAATATCAAAAATACTGACAATTTATGCTTTTATTTACAGCGTACTTTGAAATAAGAATTCGCATTTGATAAGACAAAACAGACAAAGAGTGAGCAAATAGGAAAATTATATGGACCAACTGGTGTATGACGAAGAAGATTTTCCGATGCAATTGTCAAAAATTCGAAATTTCGAGAGTAAAAATCCGGAAATCACAATTACAGTTTTCGACTAAAATAATACAAATGTGTTAAACATTGATGAGGACGATGAAGATATGGTTTTAAACATCCACGTTTGGATATAATTCATCAGACCAGAGTGGAGGGGGTGGCACCATTTTATTTGTTAATGTTAGAAGAAGGGGAAAATTTTCATTATACCGCAGTTACTAATCTACAATAATTAATGAATTGCCACGAGAGTGAAAATTGCCCAGTTCGTATTCAGTGCAAATGGTGCGAAAGATGCTTGAATGGTTTTAGAAATGATAAGGCTTTCGAAAAAAATATATCGATTTGCAGCAATTATATGCTCAGTACTACAATGTACACGATGCCACAAAAAAATATTTGGTATTTAGTGATTGGTCCAAAACAGTCACTCAGCCTTAAGTTATTTACACCGATTTTGAGGCAATCTTACCGGATGATGAAAGACATCATCAAATTCATTTACCAATAGCAGCGGAGCTGTTGTTGATAAATAATGTTACTGGGGTAAGTCAATATCATCAATTTATTGGCCCGGAGTATGTTGAGAATTTTTTAAAGAAAATTGAACAAAACTAAGCAGCAAGTAGTTTTACCGTACTACTATAAAAATGCAAGAAAAACGATGATAATGTCAGCAGCAGAACGAATTCAGCACAATAGGACAAGAGAGTGCAACATGTGCCACAAGAGAAAATATTTAGTTTGTGACCATGACCATTTCAATGGGAAATATGAAATGGTCACACCCACCCTCTACACGATGAGTCATCGTTTCCCGTCAGCCAATAGAACGCTCGGTTCTGGATGGCTCACATCTACCAGCAAAAACAATTTTTTTACCTTTACTCATTTTTTACTTTAAAAGTGCTAAAACTGTTTATTTAAAAACTATCTTCTTTTCACTTTATTTAAACATATACATTTTTTTATTTCACGATTTATAACATAATAATAATAATGACATAATATTTTCTACAAAATTTGACTATGAATCATATTTATTTAAGGTATTCAATAATTTTCGGCACAGCCTTTTTCAAGTGAGATACTTATTTCAATTTTTTTGGGGTTTTCTGATGTGTATTAGACAGTTGAGAATATATATGCAGCATTGCTTTTATATTGATTGACGTGGTGGCACTTTCAAGTGATTATTGATGTGAAAGAACTTTAAACAATGCAATTCAATGCGACAAAGAAATGTATAAAAAGAGAATGTCAAAAAGGAACTGCAATTGTAATGTTTCAGAAAATGTAAAATGATGTATTAAAAACATATTAGGATTTTTTATTTATTGGAAAGCAGGAAACATAATCATTTTTGAAACAATTTTCATTTTTTATGTTCATGAAGTTCCTCGATAAGTCGAGTTTGATACATTTAATTTAATTAATAGGGTAACGTTTTGGAGGTTTTTTTCACTTTTGTTATGATTTTTGCAACTCATTATTAATCTTAATAACATAATCGGTGTTAAATGACAGGAATTTTAAGTCAAGAAGTGTTGTGAATTATTATTCACTGTATATTAATTCGTTAGAAGCAGAATAATTGACTCAAAATGAAAATTTAAAAATTTTTGGTTTAAAGGTTTTTATTTTAATATTTATACTATATTTCATTGATGCAACTGTTTTGCAACATTTAAGTTGCCCTAGTAATTAATTACCTTATAAATTTAATAGTACATTAAAAATAATATATATAAATGTTTTTTTAAGTGAATCTAAAATCACAGTTTAAAAATCGCTACTTGTTAAATAAAATTTATATTTTTTCACAAAATAGTCACAATTTTATTTGATCACTTTCCCCAAATAATCTCTCCAATAACACCGTCCGTTAATACAGTACCCGGGACAGCGTTGGCTACATCCGCCTGTTATAGGTTGGCCTGAACAAATTTATTCATTTAATATCAATTAAATAACTGTTCATTTTATCAATAAAATACCTGCAAGTACCCGTCCTGTCGTTGGAGAAGGGAATATTTCGAAGCTGAAATGAATAAATTAATGACTACCTCCCATTTAAACATTAAACTCATTACCACATCAACACAAAGATTACAATTAGTATAGAAATTTGACGTTTGCTCATATTTTAATCAAAATCTTTGAAATTTTACCAAATATTTATATGGATTTGTTTTAATACATTAGTCCCATTGACTTCAGTGACAACTGGTCAATGTTTATTGTTTGTAAATAAATTTTGTTTTTGTTTGTCACATTTACAATTTTCATTGAAGTTTAAGCAAGCGGCAAAAATGTCGGTAACAATTGGGATATTATATAATTTTTAGAGTATGGGAATTTATTTGTCATAATAAAAATTTTTAATAAAATATACTACTTATAAAAAATTTTAACTTGCACAACTAATTTTGTAGTTTGCATACAGGATTAAAATTGCAACATTATTGATATAATTATTATATTTAAATTTTATTTTTTTTTATAAAATTTAAAATCACTTCTTTAAACTTGTTCATTTGTATCTATGACAACTAAAAGGTGTTCAATATGTTTAGCAATAAAATTAATATTACTGGATTGTTATTTTAATAAATATTAAAAATTTCATTTATTCTTTAAATTTTAAAAATAAATTTTTTATAAATGAAAAATAATTAGTTTAATTAAATTATAATAAAATCGTTATTTTTACAAAATAAATTCAAAATATTCGTATACCGAAATTTATTTTTCTATATAATTATATATTTTAAACGTGTTTTTTTAATTTATCTTAATTAATATTATAAAATATATTGAAATTTCCTAAATCTAAAAGTTCGAAGAAATAAAGATATATTTTACTAAAACCTTTGGCTAAGAATAAAATATTTAGCTATTAACTTATTATATACTAGTTTATTTTTTGAAATATTTCTAATTCATTTTAAATCACAATAATTCCAAAAATAAAATTCCTAATTTCTTGAATCTATTGAAAAATTTCTAAAATCTAAAATAAATTGGAAAATAAAATTAATATTTAAGAGCTTGAATAATGAACTCATATCTTTCGAAAATCAGAATAAAAGCTTAAAAGTTGTTTACTTAAAGATTTTTCTCAAAAATGGCTTAAATTTTCATAATTCATGTAAATGATTTACTCATCAAGTTGATTTTCGCACTAACTTGTATTAAAAAAATTATTTATAATAATTATTTAACATATAATTTTACGGCAAATTGCAAAACGGTTTTTTAACCTCATCAAATTGACAAATTGAAAAATTAAAAAATTAACATCTTTTATAATTTATTACATTTATAAAACTTTGAATTCCATCAAATTGACGGGTTTCGTATATCTGTGTTAAATCTGTCAACTAGTCTCTAAGATTTTGGAGAAATATTCCAGGTCTTGTCAGGTCGGGTTCTACACCATTATGTTGACGAGAATCACTTGACCAATAATTGTAAAAATTTTTATTAATAATTTTTAATATTCAAATTTTTAATATTTAAATATTAAAATTCTGTTATTATAATTTTTAATTGGATGCCAAAAATGTTGGATACATTCTTATCCCTATGTTTATAATTTTTTATTTCTAATAATTATTAAATCAACATAAATAAAAAGTAATTTCGGGAATAAAATTAGTAAACGGAGAATTTATAAATCATTAAATAAAAAGCGGCTGAACACAATAATAGTACAATAGTTTCAAGAACATAAAGGTAAACATGTTTAAAATTTACTATAACTTTTTTACTTTTCTTGCTTAGTGAAGCGAATTCATTAATTATTTTATTAAAATTTATTTTTCTCGATATATATTTGAGTGAAAAATTTTTATCTGGACGTTTCTTCGATATTTAATCTTCTTGGACTCGGTAGAGATCGCACAATGGACTTCGGCGTGCAAGCATGATGGGTTCCTGCGCGGAACCTAAGCGATCTTTCACAATACGTTAAACGATAATATAGTTTTGTTGTTTCCGATCTCTACTATCCAGAGTTTAAGAATATTGATAATTGGCTTGAAGTGCATAAGAAACGTAAGCCACAATTTTGAAACTTTTTAAATTTAAATGCTAACAAGTTTTTGAAATAATTGAAAAAAAGGAATAAGTAACAATTTCCATCATATTTTAAATATTATAATAAAACTATAAACAAGAATACAACAAAGAACGCAATTGAAAAATGAATAACGTTGATGTCAAATAAAGCTTTTCCATTCAAAATACATATATACTATTTAAACATCGTTCTTAAAATCTTATTTTTGGTATTAAGTGATAAAGTGAGTTTTAAATTATGAGTTTTTATACGAGCGTCACATTGATAAAATAGGTTTTGTGTTATAAAAATAACTGTAACTCCTCAATGTTTTGATATTTTTTAAATCCTATTACTAAATTACTTCACTTTATTAACTTCTTCGTACAGTTCATCAACAATAATAACTTCACCTTTCTGTTATCGTTTTGACTAATATTTATTATTTGCATTTCGACTATACAAAATTCTGATTGTGCCAGTTTCAGGACCACAATGCTAATATATCCTGTTAACCATTTCAAAAAATAAATTACTCTGTAGTAATTTTCATACAAAAAGCGATTTCCCACTACCACTAGGTCCAACAATTTAATACACTGTATCGTTTTAAAGGTTTTATTTTGTTTATATTAACTTCATTTACATTTTAAAATAGATAAATTTATTATCTAATGAAACTATATATCAACTTGTAGACAATTTAATGTCGAGTCCAACAATGTATAAATATTTTTTTCAACTAATTTTATATATAGGCATACCTCGTTTAGCGCTCATAATACGTTCCTGAAAACTGAGCGTTAACAGAAACAGCGTTAAAGAGGTATTATTTAAATTAAAATATGGGGTTACATTCCTAATGTTGGGCAAAAACAAATATTTTAAATTGTTGTTTATCTGGCACCGACATCCGATAAAATCAGGGCGCGCAAAAAGCAAATGGACGAAAAATCATCAAAAATAGCCTACTTAACATTAAATAATACAAAAAGTAGAAAAATACAAAAAATATATATAAAAAAAAAATAAAAACATTTTAAAAAAATCGAAAAAAATTGAATTTTAGCAAAATTAACCTATTTCATCAAATTGTCTTCAAATTCATAGAAAACGCTTATATTCTAGAAAATAACTATAAGAATTAAGCTTAAAATGTAATTAGAAACTTTAACAAAAAAGAATAGTGAAAATCTGACAATTAGGGGAAAAGTGATGAAATATGGTAAAAAGTGTAGGCGTTTTGTTTTACCGCATCAAAAAACATCCATGTAAACCCCCCCCATATAAGTCGATGCCAGATCGACACATTTTAATGCTATTTTTGAAAAGAATCAAAAATTTTGCAAAAATCCTTTTATAAATTTTCTGGAAAAGTGAGGAGATTTTTATTTTATTTGAATTTTTGTTATTTTTGTTATTTTTGTTATCATATCTTAAATTTTATTATATTAAAGATTTTAAAACAAAAATTCTGTAAATTGTTTAGGAAATCAATCCATGAAATTTTGATACCCCATTTATATAGACTTTTGAGGGTCAAATGTTCAAAGTTTTATTGAAATAACATATTTTTCGTTGAATTATTTTAGTTAATTTTTAATAAATCTCTATTCAAAAATATTTCCTCGTATCGACCAAATCCCATGAAAAATTCGTCTCCATGGTACTTGGCCAATACGAGATGCCTTGTGACCAGTTTTCTATCATTTAAATAAAGTTAATAATGAAGTATTGATAATAATCATTTCTTACATTTGATATTATTATTATTGCCATGATTAACTATTGTCGTTAATTTGATAAATTACCAACTCTCTATTATCTAAAAATTTTTTTTAAAAGCCAAACGATGTAAATTAGAAAGTTTATTTTATTCACTATTAAAAGATAACGCCAATAAAAAACCTTTCGTACGATATATTTCGATAGCACAGCTATCATCTCAGGTACTCAAAACCAACTAAAAATATTATGAATTACCATTTAATTTAAACAAATTATTTTTTATTAATTTAATTTTTTAATAAATAAATATTTTTAAAAATATATTTTAAATTAATTCAAAATTTACAAATTTTTTTTACTTATATTCTAATTTTTAAAAATTAATGTAATTTAAAATTTTCAATTATTTTAATAATATTAAAAAAACAAACATGATTTAACATACGTAAACTATTTAAAAACATTCAAAACATTCGTAGTCACAGCACTCTGCACATTAATCTTTGGATCCAATGACCTTATCAGCAATGTTTCACATATCACTCGTTCCCAATAACTATTAAAACTTCTCAACAAAATTCTAAAATCAGACATTCCTATATCACTTTTACAGCCTCTATTGTGTTCACTAATATTGGTTTGACCAATATTAGTGAACACAATAGAGGCTGTAAATTAAATTTAAGTAAATTAAGGTTCTTAAAGTAATCTAAGGTGCCTAGAGTAAAGTATGGTAAGTTAGGTAAGAATTTTTTAAAATTAAATAGAGTCAACAGTTATGTTACATAAGGATAATTTTTAAAGCTGAAAATTTTAAAAGCAGTTATAGTAGGCAAATTACATAAGGTAAGAATTTTTAAAGTTAAAGAGTCGACAATATTGCATGATAAAATTTATTAAATAAAATTTTTAGTATAGTTTAATCAATCAGTTTTTATACATATTTTTAAATGATAAAATTTTTAACATAATTTTACAATGGAATTTTTTTATACATCATTTTTAAAGATGAAATTTTTAGGATAATTTTACAATAGAATTTTTTATACATGATTTTTAAAGATGAAATTTTTGGATAATTTTACAATGAAATTTTTTATACATATTTTTAAATAATAAAACTTTTAACATAATTTTACAATGAAATTTTTGATACATGATTTGAAGTAGAATTTTTAGTATAATTATATCGATGAATTTTTTATATATAATTTTTAAAGATGAAATTTTTAGGATAATTTTACAATGAAATTTTTATACATGTTTTTAATTGAAAAAATTTTGAATGTAATCTTACAATGAAATTTTTTAGTATAATTTGTACAATGACTTTTTTATACATATTGATAACGATCAAATTTTCAAAGAAATTTTTCAAAAACTTTTTTCAAAGAATTTTATTAAATTAAATTTTTGAGTTTCAGTGTTACATAGTATTGCCTAAGGTAGGTGGTAGTCATTCGCAAGAGCAACCCATCTCCTCCACTCTGCAGCAACCCATCCTTAATAAAAAAAATAATAAAATAATAATAATAAATAATATTAATAAAATAATAATAATAATAATAATAATAATAATAATAATAATAATAATTATAATAATATTAATAATAATAATACTTTCAGAAAACATAAAAAGGTAACTTATTGGTATCAACTTCTGAACACTGATAACCCATACACAGTGAATAATTCATTAATAACTGAACAACAATCACTAGGTACTGTATACAAATAACCGAGTACTGTACAACTCTCTATATACATACTAAGCATTGAATAATTTACTTATTTATTAAAATGACATATTTAAATAATATTTACTCTTTCAACACAGATATTGAATCAACTCAACCCACTTAAAAAATAAAATTTTCTCTCAACCATTTCCCTTTAAGTGTCCATCAAAAAATATATATATATATATATATATATATATATATATATATATATATATATATATATATATATTTAAATATAATTGAGCGATGAAATCAACTCAATTGTTAATAATTTTTAATTGAATTTTTAATTCATCCACTCTTATAGTACGTTCATTATCAGTGCATATTTTCATCTTTTAAGTATATTTGTTGATCAGTGAATAATTCAGACTCCATTTAAAGTATTTCCCAATATTTAATTGATATTTCATCTCATCATTGAGAAATTTATAATCTAATTTATTATAAGCAATTTTCGATTCACTGAATATTTGGTAGCTTCAATTCATATTTTCTCACTTTAATGATTGCTTTCCTCTTTAATGAATATTTTCTCTCTTCAATTAATGCTTTCCTTATTCAATGACTGTTTTTTTTCTTCAACGAATATTTTTCTCTTCAATGAATATTTTCCTCTTCGATGTATATTTTCTCCATTCAAAGTATATTATCCTTGTAAGTTTTTAATATATCAATTGATATTTCATCTATTTAGTAGATATCTTTAACTATCCCACTTTTTTCCCAGTAATTTCAGTAATACTTAATGTACTCTTTCACCAACATTGCTTCTTCACTGAAAATTTTCTGTATAGAATATAATCTCTACTAATTAAAATTCTATTTGTTGACTTGTTATTTTCAATGAAAATTTAATTAAATAAATAACATCTTTTAATAGATTAGGTTGTACTCGACAAAAATAAAATAATTTTAGGCTATGTAAATCAATTAGAGCTTTTAGGGAAATTTCATGATAATTTAAGTGATATCTAATTTTACGAGGTATTTATTTTAGTAAATTTTAATCATCTTTGTGAATTTTATGGTTTTCTTCTGAATTTTAATAGATTTAGGGTTTGATTATGTTTTTAATGAAATTATTGAAGAAATTAGGTTAAATCTATAATTTAGAAACACTTAATTTCTTGATAATTTATTAGATTTGACTTGATTTTAGGATTATTTTAAATAAAAGTTAAATTTATGATCAAAATGTTTATGAAACATCTATTTAAGATAATTATTTAAGAATTAGAATCAAATTGACTGATAGATTTTGAATAATAAATGATATTTTAATTTTATGTTATATTTAAATAGTTGATTAAATCAGTTAATTTTTAAAAATATTTTAGTGAAACCTAAGATTTTAATTGATTTTACAGTGTAAAAAAGGAGATCAATAATTATTATCATTTTCCATTTATTGATTTCGTGGATATCAATCACAAAAGTAGTATATTGTATAGATTTTTAAGAGGATGCTCAGTGTGGTTAACAATATACATATGAAAATTGTTGAATTATATCTATGGGTTGACTGGTAATTTTTATTAAATTTATACTTGATTTACTGATTAATTTTAATTATTTGAGCAACATGATATATATTTTATGATTTTACATTAATTTAGTGAAATTAAATTTATGTGGGAAACATAGACTTTATTCGATTTTAGTCATTTTTGATGAATTTTTTATTTGATTGAATTTGTTGTCAGAATCAAATTGTGGTGATTTTCGACGGACAATGTTGGGCATCGATAACAATTATGTAATACTTTAAAGAAAATTTATTTTTATTGGTAAAATTCAGATTTTTATTTTAAGGGAATTTGATTGGTTGAATACATATAGTAAATATGATCCGAATGATGGATTTTTAAGGATCTTATTCGGTTAAATATAGATTTCTAAAGAAAATTTACAAAAAAATATGTATTTTGTTGGTGCATTAAGGGAAAATGTCATTTCAAGGGAAATGATTGGTTAAGATGAAATTTTATGATATTTTAAGGGGAAATACTCGATTAAGAACAAGTTTGTTGTCATTTTTAAGGGGGTTGAGTTGGTTGAATATCTGTGTTCAAAGAATAAATATTTTATAAATGGAGAATATAGAGGAGGACTTTATAATATTTTTAGGGGGCTTTGTTCAGATAGATATCAATATGTGTGCAAATCTTTTGAGAGAGTGGAAATATTGTCATTTAAAAGAGAAATGATTGTTTAAGAAGAGAATTTATGATCTTTTAAGGGGAAATAATTGGTCACGAGATGGATTTCAAGAAATTTATCCTGTTGAATATCGATATGTTAGTGATTTTTATGAAAATAATGAATATAGCGGGGATTATTGTAATTTAAAGAGAAATGATTGGTTGAGAGGCGAATTTATAATATTTTTAAGGGGATTTGATTGGTCAAGAGAGGAATTTTATTTTAAGGTAATTTCAAGAGATTTATTCGGTTGAATATCGATATGTCGGTGATTTTTGATGAAAATAATGAATATAACTGGGATTAATGTCATTTAAAGAGAAATGATTGGTTGAGAGTAAATTTTATTTTAGGGGAAAACAATTGACTAAGAAGAGAATTTATGATCTTTTAAAGGGAAATAATCGATTAACAGCAAATTTGTTGATATTTTTAAGGTGTTGAGTCGGTTAAGTATCGTTTAAGTTAAGTATCGAATATAGTTGGTAGAGTAGGGGAAAGTGTTATTTGATGGGAAAAGATTAGTCAAGAGTGGAATTTATTTTAGTGAAAAATAGTCGATTAAGAACAAGTTTGTTGTCATTTTTAAGGGGCTTGAGTTAGTTAAATATTGTTATTTAAAGAGTAAATATTATAGAAATGGGTATTGTTATGATTTTTATGAAAAATATTGAATATAGCTTGAAATATTATTATTCGTTGGAAAATGATTGGTCAAGAGATGAATTTATAATATTTTTAAAGGAATTTACTGGAATGAATATTAGTGTTCAAAGGGTAAATATTATCTACTTGATAGGTTTTTATGAAAAGTATGAATATAGTTGATATAATGGAGTGAAAAATGACATTTGAAGAGAAATGATTGGTTGAGAGGCGAATTTATAGTATTTTTAAGGGGATTGAGTTGGTTGAATTTATAAGATACTTAGGAAAATTGTTACTTTTTTCATTGATTTAAGGTTAATCTGGATATATCGATAAGATTTCAGTTCTAAGAAATTGTTTGATTCATGTAACTATTTATTTGATTTTATTAAAATATTTGTAACTCAATTAAATTAAAAACTAAAATTGACTAGTATTTAAAACTTTTTTGTTACCCATTATTTAGGTTTTTTGACAATTTTCTGAATAATTTAAATATTTACGATTATTTCCAGGAATCAAGAATTTAATAATTATTTATCCGGAAATTGTAGAATTAAATACTATGAGCAGTCGATAACATACACTTATTTTCATTCAACAAGTACCTAGAATAATTACCTAACAACCTTATAAAATTTTAAAAAATGATCTAATAAATTTTCAATTATCTTACAACTTAGTTAATTTAATTTAATTTTTAATTGATAAGTACTATTCTCTTTAAAATTTGCTACTATGTTGAAGCTTTCTTTAAAAAATTTTATTTAAAGAATTAACAAATTTAATCAAATTTATTTAAAATTTACATCTTTCCCACTACTTTAATCAAATTCTATTCACCAGCTAACCACAATTTAATAAAAATAATTTCTACAAAGACTAATAGACAATCACATACATTTTTCCTATAAGTTTGGGTTTTCAGTAAGTGATATCAGTACACAAGAACCTATGTATGTATTGAAGCATGGTATCAGAAATTATAGTTATTTGATTTTAGTAATGCTGTAGATATTAATTTTTTTACTATCAGTTTTATTCAAACCTTTAGCATCTTTGAGTTAATAATTTAAAGAGTCGAATCATTTTCAATAAATATATGAAAATTTATTCCAAGTACAATAAAAGTAATATATGTTTCAAGAAATTAATTTAAGTATCTTTTTCTAATCAAGTTTCTTTTCACTAGCAATTAGATTAACCACTACTTGTACTTACTAATTAATTTATCATTCAGTAAACAATAAGAATAGAAAATCTATAAAAATAAATTTAAGTAATTATTTGATGAGTTAGCAATTAATTTATGAAAAGGTTGGCATTAATCTTTGAAAATAACGTTTAGTAATTGTTCATTGTTGGACGCAATTAAAAATATTACAAAAATGGTAGAAAAATTTCAATGTTTTACAAAAGAATTTCAATAAATCACATACAAGACTGTAAAGAAATAAATTTTTATTCAGAGAAAATA
Organism: Schmidtea mediterranea; assembly: GCA_022537955.1. Classification (NCBI taxonomy): domain Eukaryota; kingdom Metazoa; phylum Platyhelminthes; order Tricladida; family Dugesiidae; genus Schmidtea; species Schmidtea mediterranea. The sequence continues at coordinate 46,499,816 of CM039681.1, forward strand.
CAACAATTGATTGAGCTTCAATGATTAATAGTTTCTTGATAGCAATCAGGTAACTAAACAACAAAACAATTTGGAGACATCAATGATCGATAAAAAAGTCGAGAAGTTAATAAAATTGTATTTCTTTTGATTGTTCAAATTTACATGTGCTTTTATTTAAAGATTTCTTGGTCAGTAAAAATTTTTTGATATTCATTTGTTCAGTAACTAGTTATTGATAACATATTGTGAGTGTGTGAATAACCAAGTATTTTAAAGGGAAATGATTGAGAGAAAATTTTATTTTTTAAGTGGGTTAAGTTGGTTGAATATCGGTGTTCAAAGAGTAAATATTATTTAAATATGTCATTTTAATAAATAAGTAAATTATTCAATGCTTAGTATGTATATAGAGAGTTGTACAGTACTCGGTTATTTGTATACAGTACCTAGTGATTGTTGTTCAGTTATTAATGGATTATTCAGTGTGATGGGTTATCAGTATTCAGAAGTTGATACCAAGTAAATATAGCAATGGATTTGGTTTCAATGAATTTGATTAATTATCACCTGATAACGACAAGGTAACAAAGCAACCAAAAAATTTGGACACATCAATGTTCGATAAAATAGTGAAAAAGTTAATAAATTTTCAACTTGTATTTCTTTTTGTTAACCTTTTATGTGATTTATTTCAAAATTAGTTGGTCAGTAACCCATCATTAATATTTATTGGTTCAGTAATTAGTTTTTGATATTGATTTGTTCAGTAACTAGTTATTGATAACATATTGTGAGTGTGTGAATAACCAAGTATTTTAAAGGGAAATGATTGAGAGAAAATTTTATTTTTTAAGTGGGTTAAGTTGGTTAAATATCGGTGTTCAAAGAGTAAATATTATTTAAATATGTCATTTTAATAAATAAGTAAATTATTCAATGCTTAGTATGTATATAGAGAGTTGTACAGTACTCGGTTATTTGTATACAGTACCTAGTGATTGTTGTTCAGTTATTAATGAATTATTCAGTGTGATGGGTTATCAGTGTTCAGAAGTTGATACCAAGTAAGTTAACTTTTTATGTTTTCTGAAAGTATTATTATTATTAATATTATTATAATTATTATTATTATTATTTTATTAATATTATTTATTATTATTACTTTATTATTTTTTTATTAAGGATGGGTTGCTGCAGAGTGGAGGAGATGGGTTGCTCTTGCGAATGACTACCACCTACCTTAGGCAATACTATGTAACACTGAAACTTAAAAATTTAATTTAATAAAATTCTTTGAAAAAAGTTTTGAAAAATTTCTTTGAAAATTTGATCGTTATCAATATGTATAAAAAAGTCATTGTACAAATTATACTAAAAAATTTCATTGTAATTAGAAACTTTAACAAAAAAGAATAGTGAAAATCTGACAATTAGGGGAAAAGTGATGAAATATGGTAAAAAGTGTAGGCGTTTTGTTTTACCGCATCAAAAAACATCCATGTAAACCCCCCCCATATAAGTCGATGCCAGATCGACACATTTTAATGCTATTTTTGAAAAGAATCAAAAATTTTGCAAAAATCCTTTTATAAATTTTCTGGAAAAGTGAGGAGATTTTTATTTTATTTGAATTTTTGTTATTTTTGTTATTTTTGTTATCATATCTTAAATTTTATTATATTAAAGATTTTAAAACAAAAATTCTGTAAATTGTTTAGGAAATCAATCCATGAAATTTTGATACCCCATTTATATAGACTTTTGAGGGTCAAATGTTCAAAGTTTTATTGAAATAACATATTTTTCGTTGAATTATTTTAGTTAATTTTTAATAAATCTCTATTCAAAAATATTTCCTCGTATCGACCAAGTCCCATGAAAAATTGTCTCCATGGTACTTGGCCAATACGAGATGCCTTGTGACCAGTTTTCTATCATTTAAATAAAGTTAATAATGAAGTATTGATAGTAATCATTTCTTACATTTGATATTATTATTATTGCCATGATTAACTATTGTCGTTAATTTGATAAATTACCAACTCTCTATTATCTAAAAATTTTTTTTAAAAGCCAAACGATGTAAATTAGAAAGTTTATTTTATTCACTATTAAAAGATAACGCCAATAAAAAACCTTTCGTACGATATATTTCGATAGCACAGCTATCATCTCAGGTACTCAAAACCAACTAAAAATATTATGAATTAACATTTAATTTAAACAAATTATTTTTTATTAATTTAATTTTTTAATAAATAAATATTTTTAAAAATATATTTTAAATTAATTCAAAATTTACAAATTTTTTTTACTTATATTCTAATTTTTAAAAATTAATGTAATTTAAAATTTTCAAATATTTTAATAATATTAAAAAACCAAACATGATTTAACATACGTAAACTATTTAAAAACATTCAAAACATTCGTAGTCACAGCACTCTGCACATTAATCTTTGGATCCAATGACCTTATCAGCAATGTTTCACATATCACTCGTTCCCAATAACTATTAAAACTTCTCAACAAAATTCTAAAATCAGACATTCCTATATCACTTTTACAGCCTCAATTGTGTTCACTAATATTGGTTTGACCAATATTAGTGAACACAATAGAGGCTGTAAATTAAATTTAAGTAAATTAAGGTTCTTAAAGTAATCTAAGGTGCCTAGAGTAAAGTATGGTAAGTTAGGTAAGAATTTTTTAAAATTAAATAGAGAGTCAACAGTTATGTTACATAAGGATAATTTTTAAAGCTGAAAATTTTAAAAGCAGTTATAGTAGGCAAATTACATAAGGTAAGAATTTTTAAAGTTAAAGAGTCGACAATATTGCATGATAAAATTTATTAAATAAAATTTTTAGTATAGTTTAATCGATCAATTTTTATACATATTTTTAAATGATAAAATTTTTAACATAATTTTACAATGGAATATTTTTATACATCATTTTTAAAGATGAAATTTTTAGGATAATTTTACAATAGAATTTTTTATACATGATTTTTAAAGATGAAATTTTTGGATAATTTTACAATGAAATTTTTGATACATGATTTGAAGTAGAATTTTTAGTATAATTATATCGATGAATTTTTTATATATAATTTTTAAAGATGAAATTTTTAGGATAATTTTACAATGAAATTTTTATACATGTTTTTAATTGAAAAAACTTTGAATGTAATCTTACAATGACTTTTTTATACATATTGATAACGATCAAATTTTCAAAGAAATTTTTCAAAAACTTTTTTCAAAGAATTTTATTAAATTAAATTTTTAAGTTTCAGTGTTAGATAGTATTGCCTAAGGTAGGTGATAGTCATTCGCAAGAGCAACCCATCCTTAATAAAAAAAAATAATAAAATAATAACAATAAATAATATTAATAAAATAATAATAATAATAATAATAATAATAATAATAATAATAATAATAATAATAATAATAATTATAATAATATTAATAATAATAATACTTTCAGAAAACATAAAAAGCTAACTTATTGGTATCAACTTCTGAACACTGATAACCCATACACAGTGAATAATTCATTAATAATTGAACAACAATCACTAGGTACTGTATACAAATAACCGAGTACTGTACAACTCTCTATATACATACTAAGCATTGAATAATTTACTTATTCATTAAAATGACATATTTAAATAATATTTACTCTTTCAACACAGATATTGAATCAACTCAACCCACTTAAAAAATAAAATTTTCTCTCAATCATTTCCCTTTAAAATACTTGGTTATTCACACACTCACAATATGTTATCAATAACTAGTTACTGAACAAATCAATATCAAAAACTAATTACTGAACCAATAAATATTAATGATGGGTTACTGACCAACTAATTTTGAAATAAATCACATAAAAGGTTAACAAAAAGAAATACAAGTTGAAAATTTATTAACTTTTTCACTATTTTATCGAACATTGATGTGTCCAAATTTTTTGGTTGCTTTGTTACCTTGTCGTTATCAGGTGATAATTAATCAAATTCATTGAAACCAAATCCATTGCTATATTTACTTGGTATCAACTTCTGAATACTGATAACCCATCACACTGAATAATCCATTAATAACTGAACAACAATCACTAGGTACTGTATACAAATAACCGAGTACTGTACAACTCTCTATATACATACTAAGCATTGAATAATTTACTTATTTATTAAAATGACATATTTAAATAATATTTACTCTTTGAACACCGATATTCAACCAACTTAACCCACTTAAAAAATAAAATTTTCTCTCAATCATTTCCCTTTAAAATACTTGGTTATTCACACACTCACAATATGTTATCAATAACTAGTTACTGAACAAATGAATATCAAAAAATTTTTACTGACCAAGAAATCTTTAAATAAAAGCACATGTAAATTTGAACAATCAAAAGAAATACAATTTTATTAACTTCTCGACTTTTTTATCGATCATTGATGTCTCCAAATTGTTTTGTTGTTTAGTTACCTGATTGCTATCAAGAAACTAATTATCATTGAAGCTCAATCAATTGTTGTATTTTCTCTGAATAAAAATTTATTTCTTTACAGTCTTGTATGTGATTTATTGAAATTCTTTTGTAAAACATTGAAATTTTTCTACCATTTTTGTAATATTTTTAATTGCGTCCAACAATGAACAATTACTAAACGTTATTTTCAAAGATGAATGCCAACCTTTTCATTTATTTTTCACACGTCCCTAAATAAATTAATTGCTAACTCATCAAATAATTACTTAAATTTATTTTTATAGATTTTCTATTCTTATTGTTTACTGAATGATAAATTAATTAGTAAGTACAAGTAGTGGTTAATCTAATTGCTAGTGAAAAGAAACTTGATTAGAAAAAGATACTTAAATTAATTTCTTGAAACATATATTACTTTTATTGTACTTGGAATAAATTTTCATATATTTATTGAAAATGATTCGACTCTTTAAATTATTAACTCAAAGATGCTAAAGGTTTGAATAAAACTGATAGTAAAAAAATTAATATCTACAGCATTACTAAAATCAAATAACTATAATTTCTGATACCATGCTTCAATACATACATAGGTTCTTGTGTACTGATATCACTTACTGAAAACCCAAACTTATAGGAAAAATGTATGTGATTGTCTATTAGTCTTTGTAGAAATTATTTTTATTAAATTGTGGTTAGCTGGTGAATAGAATTTGATTAAAGTAGTGGGAAAGATGTAAATTTTAAATAAATTTGATTAAATTTGTTAATTCTTTAAATAAAATTTTTTAAAGAAAGCTTCAACATAGTAGCAAATTTTAAAGAGAATAGTACTTATCAATTAAAAATTAAATTAAATTAACTAAGTTGTAAGATAATTGAAAAATTTATTAGATCATTTTTTAAAATTTTATAAGGTTGTTAGGTAATTATTCTAGGTACTTGTTGAATGAAAATAAGTGTATGTTATCGACTGCTCATAGTATTTAATTCTACAATTTCCGGATAAATAATTATTAAATTCTTGATTCCTGGAAATAATCGTAAATATTTAAATTATTCAGAAAATTGTCAAAAAAACCTAAATAATGGGTAACAAAAAAGTTTTAAATACTAGTCAATTTTAGTTTTTAATTTAATTGAGTTACAAATATTTTAATAAAATCAAATAAATAGTTACATGAATCAAACAATTTCTTAGAACTGAAATCTTATCGATATATCCAGATTAACCTTAAATCAATGAAAAAAGTAACAATTTTCCTAAGTATCTTATAAATTCAACCAACTCAATCCCCTTAAAAATACTATAAATTCGCCTCTCAACCAATCATTTCTCTTCAAATGTCATTTTTCACTCCATTATATCAACTATATTCATACTTTTCATAAAAACCTATCAAGTAGATAATATTTACCCTTTGAACACTAATATTCATTCCAGTAAATTCCTTTAAAAATATTATAAATTCATCTCTTGACCAATCATTTTCCAACGAATAATAATATTTCAAGCTATATTCAATATTTTTCATAAAAATCATAACAATACCCATTTCTATAATATTTACTCTTTAAATAACAATATTTAACTAACTCAAGCCCCTTAAAAATGACAACAAACTTGTTCTTAATCGACTATTTTTCACTAAAATAAATTCCACTCTTGACTAATCTTTTCCCATCAAATAACACTTTCCCCTACTCTACCAACTATATTCGATACTTAACTTAAACGATACTTAACCGACTCAACACCTTAAAAATATCAACAAATTTGCTGTTAATCGATTATTTCCCTTTAAAAGATCATAAATTCTCTTCTTAGTCAATTGTTTTCCCCTAAAATAAAATTTACTCTCAACCAATCATTTCTCTTTAAATGACATTAATCCCAGTTATATTCATTATTTTCATCAAAAATCACCGACATATCGATATTCAACCGAATAAATCTCTTGAAATTACCTTAAAATAAAATTCCTCTCTTGACCAATCAAATCCCCTTAAAAATATTATAAATTCGCCTCTCAACCAATCATTTCTCTTTAAATTACAATAATCCCCGCTATATTCATTATTTTCATAAAAATCACTAACATATCGATATTCAACAGGATAAATTTCTTGAAATCCATCTCGTGACCAATTATTTCCCCTTAAAAGATCATAAATTCTCTTCTTAAACAATCATTTCTCTTTTAAATGACAATATTTCCACTCTCTCAAAAGATTTACACACATATTGATATCTATCTGAACAAAGCCCCTAAAAATATTATAAAGTCCTCCTCTATATTCTCCATTTATAAAATATTTATTCTTTGAACACAGATATTCAACCAACTCAACCCCCTTAAAAATGACAACAAACTTGTTCTTAATCGAGTATTTCCCCTTAAAATATCATAAAATTTCATCTTAACCAATCATTTCCCTTGAAATGACATTTTCCCTTAATGCACCAACAAAATACATATTTTTTTGTAAATTTTCTTTAGAAATCTATATTTAACCGAATAAGATCCTTAAAAATCCATCATTCGGATCATATTTACTATATGTATTCAACCAATCAAATTCCCTTAAAATAAAAATCTGAATTTTACCAATAAAAATAAATTTTCTTTAAAGTATTACATAATTGTTATCGATACCCAACATTTTCCGTCGAAAATCACCACAATTTGATTCTGACAACAAATTCAATCAAATAAAAAATTCATCAAAAATGACTAAAATCGAATAAAGTCTATGTTTCCCACATAAATTTAATTTCACTAAATTAATGTAAAATCATAAAATATATATCATGTTGCTCAAATAATTAAAATTAATCAGTAAATCAAGTATAAATTTAATAAAAATTACCAGTCAACCCATAGATATAATTCAACAATTTTCATATGTATATTGTTAACCACACTGAGCATCCTCTTAAAAATCTATACAATATACTACTTTTGTGATTGATATCCACGAAATCAATAAATGGAAAATGATAATAATTATTGATCTCCTTTTTTACACTGTAAAATCAATTAAAATCTTAGGTTTCACTAAAATATTTTTAAAAATTAACTGATTTAATCAACTATTTAAATATAACATAAAATTAAAATATCATTTATTATTCAAAATCTATCAGTCAATTTGATTCTAATTCTTAAATAATTATCTTAAATAGATGTTTCATAAACATTTTGATCATAAATTTAACTTTTATTTAAAATAATCCTAAAATCAAGTCAAATCTAATAAATTATCAAGAAATTAAGTGTTTCTAAATTATAGATTTAACCTAATTTCTTCAATAATTTCATTAAAAACATAATCAAACCCTAAATCTATTAAAATTCAGAAGAAAACCATAAAATTCACAAAGATGATTAAAATTTACTAAAATAAATACCTCGTAAAATTAGATATCACTTAAATTATCATGAAATTTCCCTAAAAGCTCTAATTGATTTACATAGCCTAAAATTATTTTATTTTTGTCGAGTACAACCTAATCTATTAAAAGATGTTATTTATTTAATTAAATTTTCATTGAAAATAACAAGTCAACAAATAGAATTTTAATTAGTAGAGATTATATTCTATACAGAAAATTTTCAGTGAAGAAGCAATGTTGGTGAAAGAGTACATTAAGTATTACTGAAATTACTGGGAAAAAAGTGGGATAGTTAAAGATATCTACTAAATAGATGAAATATCAATTGATATATTAAAAACTTACAAGGATAATATACTTTGAATGGAGAAAATATACATCGAAGAGGAAAATATTCATTGAAGAGAAAAATATTCGTTGAAGAAAAAAACATTCATTGAATAAGGAAAGCATTAATTGAAGAGAGAAAATATTCATTAAAGAGGAAAGCAATCATTAAAGTGAGAAAATATGAATTGAAGCTACCAAATATTCAGTGAATCGAAAATTGCTTATAATAAATTAGATTATAAATTTCTCAATGATGAGATGAAATATCAATTAAATATTGGGAAATACTTTAAATGGAGTCTGAATTATTCACTGATCAACAAATATACTTAAAAGATGAAAATATGCACTGATAATGAACGTACTATAAGAGTGGATGAATTAAAAATTCAATTAAAAATTATTAACAATTGAGTTGATTTCATCGCTCAATTATATTTAAATATATATATATATATATATATATATATATATATATATATATATTTTTTTTGATGGACACTTAAAGGGAAATGGTTGAGAGAAAATTTTATTTTTTAAGTGGGTTGAGTTGATTCAATATCTGTGTTGAAAGAGTAAATATTATTTAAATATGTCATTTTAATAAATAAGTAAATTATTCAATGCTTAGTATGTATATAGAGAGTTGTACAGTACTCGGTTATTTGTATACAGTACCTAGTGATTGTTGTTCAGTTATTAATGAATTATTCACTGTGTATGGGTTATCAGTGTTCAGAAGTTGATACCAATAAGTTACCTTTTTATGTTTTCTGAAAGTATTATTATTATTAATATTATTATAATTATTATTATTATTATTATTATTATTATTATTATTATTATTATTATTATTATTTTATTAATATTATTTATTATTATTATTTTATTATTTTTTTTATTAAGGATGGGTTGCTGCAGAGTGGAGGAGATGGGTTGCTCTTGCGAATGACTACCACCTACCTTAGGCAATACTATGTAACACTGAAACTCAAAAATTTAATTTAATAAAATTCTTTGAAAAAAGTTTTTGAAAAATTTCTTTGAAAATTTGATCGTTATCAATATGTATAAAAAAGTCATTGTACAAATTATACTAAAAAATTTCATTGTAAGATTACATTCAAAAATTTTTCAATTAAAAACATGTATAAAAATTTCATTGTAAAATTATCCTATAAATGTCATCTTTAAAAATTATATATAAAAAATTCATCGATATAATTATACTAAAAATTCTACTTCAAATCATGTATAAAAAATTTCATTGTAAAATTATGTTAAAAGTTTTATTATTTAAAAATATGTATAAAAAATTTCATTGTAAAATTATCCAAAAATTTCATCTTTAAAAATGATGTATAAAAAAATTCCATTGTAAAATTATGTTAAAAATTTTATTATTTAAAAATATGTATAAAAATTGATCGATTAAACTATACTAAAAATTTTATTTAATAAATTTTATCATGCAATATTGTCGACTCTTTAACTTTAAAAATTCTTACCTTATGTAATTTGCCTACTATAACTGCTTTTAAAATTTTCAGCTTTAAAAATTATCCTTATGTAACATAACTGTTGACTCTCTATTTAATTTTAAAAAATTCTTACCTAACTTACCATACTTTACTCTAGGCACCTTAGATTACTTTAAGAACCTTAATTTACTTAAATTTATTCTAACGTACTTTAAATTACTCTGATGTACCTTAATTTACTTTATGAACCATAATTTACTTAAATGTACCCCAATGTACTTAAATTGACTTTCGACCCTTTAATTTACCTTAATGTACTCTAATGTATCTTAATTTACTAGAGGAACCTTAATTTACTCTAATATACTTAAATGTATTCTAATGTACTTTAATTTACCCTTTAATTTACCTTAATTTACTTTAATATACTCTAATGTATTCTAATGTACTTTAATTTACTTTAGGTATTTTAAATTATTTTTTTCTAGAGCCTATATTTACCTATATAAAGTATTGAGACCAAATATTGCATTGTATTTTATTACGAGTTAAAAATACCCCTGACTATAGTGTGATTGAAAAAAAAAATAATTCAATTTCATTTCAAAAATTCGCCAAAATTTGAATTTAAAAAAAAATCGCGCTAAAAAATCGAAAAAAAATACACACAAAAATTAATTAAAATACACACAAAATTAATTAAGTTGATTACATCAGTATGTAATCAAGATAATCCGAAATTAATCTGTAATTTAATCCCCCTCCCCCCCTCCCCCTTTATGGGGGCAGTGTGCTACTAACTACCTACTAGATTTTATTATAAAGAAACTCAAATTTTTTTTTAGGATACCTAGACTCAGTCTAATTATGATCCTGATTAAATACTTAAGTCAAACCCTAGACAACTAGAAGATGTTATGTTAAATTTATACCAACAACTACAACAACGATTAGGCTTAATCGATCGGATATATAATATTTTGGCTTTTGTTTATTATAAAAATATGTTTCTCTTATTATTATATGTTATTATCATTAATCATAATTATAATTTTACCTAAATTTTTTTTTCTTTCATTCGGCCTAGTGGACTAGAATAAAAGCTGAAAGAACTAACAGGGCCTAACTGAGATGGAAGCCCCTTTGCACAGCAGAATGAAATTATCACAATGAATCAAAACAAAAAATTAAATAACTTATCCAATAAATTTTTATTATTTTCTTATTTAGCTTAATAATTTAAAGAAAGTTCATTATATAACCCTTTAAAAATATGTAAATTCAATGATTAAGAATTAAATAAAAGAAAAAACGTAAATACAAAACTATATTTTAAGGAATACAAAGATTCATCAACTTATCATAACGTTGAATATCAATTCCAATAATACTAGTCAGATTTCCAACGAAAATTTCCAAAATTTTCTAAGAAACATAATCAATAAAATTCCAATAAACACTAAAACATTACTTCTCACCCGAGTTGGCATGCGGAATAATGAAATTCCGTTCTACAAATAGAACGGAATTTTTTTGTTTAAATTGACAGTTTTTAAAAGTTTGAAATCTGGGATTTTCTGGAGAAGGGACCGAATCTCCAAATTTCAATCATATATTCGATTAAAAACCTATTATTAGGACCCCATACATATGTTACTCGACCGATCTACTCCTGAAATAACTAAATTAAACTAAAGAACTCCTCGAAATTGATGGAATTCATCTTAAAGCTAACATCGTTTCAAAAACCCATTATATTTGTCTAAATATGTGCGTTACAAGTAGATTTTCATCATCTTTATGGCCAAAAGATTATTTCAAACTCGAGTTTCAACTCAATCTAAAATTTTCTCAATTATTTTAGTGCAATCCAACACAACTAAAACGATAGACGCAGAAAGATTCCGACAAGGCGTGGCTCATTACCACAACAAGATCCTAAAACAGAGCCAAGGAGCTGAATTGATTATCTGAAGATGTCGTCGGATGGAGGAGACCTGGACTCGGACGGAGAGGCAACAAAATTAAAGCAACAGAATGAATTATTAAAGAATCAATACACGGAGATGATGGCCGAACTAGACAAGTTAAAAAGGGAGAACTATCAGCTCAAGTTAAAGGAAACGATCAGAACAGAGATCGGGCATTACCCCAGCACGTTCTTGAGCGTGAATCCAAGCATCACATGGGCCATCTCAAACACCACTCCAATCAATGCCCTAAATAGTAGCGGTCCATAACCAAAAACAAACCACAAAAAATGTCACCCCAGCAAAGCGGAAAGAGAAAGAAGACGCATATTGAAGACCGCTCGTCTACTAGGGCAGATAAATAAATTTGGGCCTTCATCTTCTGACAATCATCAATAATCTTTTAGTAATAATCAATAAAATGTTCTGGGTTTTGAGTCGATGTTAGCTTTGTAATCATCTAAAATATTCAATAAACAGCACCTTTAAAACAAAATAAAGTGATCAAAGGATCGATATTATTTCCATTAAATTAGCGATAGGGAAACCCATAATTAAAATAAGCCTGAATACCTTCTATGGTAGCTCGTGAACCCAAAGTTTTTCTAGCGTACTAGCAGTCATGGCAATATGGCTCACCTTTTATTAGAAACCGCCCATTGGAATACATTTCCAACGTCATTTTGACAGGTATCCAATGGTTATATCTCTTAAATGCGCATCTGGTGGCAATCCCTTGAAAGTGGCCGTAAAAAATCTTACATCTTTTACCCATCAGGTGCCCAGCACCAATTACTTCTTTCTGGTACTTTGAAGGCAAGAATAAAAAAGATAGTATCAATAAATTGAAGCTTTCCCACCTAATAAAAGGATAAACCGATTTCTCGAACCATGCTCGGCTTGCTGCAAACGTTTCTACTGATGAGCTGGTAGAAGATTCTTCAGAGTTTTTTATTTCTCTAACTCTTCAAATAAACCTCTTGCTTTCTCCATTATGACTGCTTGACTCAATGGCATATCTCTATTATTTTGGTCTACTATCCAGTAAGTCAACAGATTTTCCGTTTTTGCAGCTGAAAGTGGTATTGTTGATTACACAGATCTTTTAATTTTCTCAGCATTTTGCATAATTGTTCTAATAGTTGGTCCGGGTAAATTCAATTCACGGCATACATCTACCTGACGTTTCCCATTTTTTATTTTTCGAATTACTTTCAATTTTATATCCATAGATAAATTTCTTCTCGAATTTTTTGTTAAATCTTTCACATTTTCTTTCCCTCCCGACATTATTGATAAGAAATTATTTAGTTATTACAAAAATAAATAGGAACATTTCAACAAGAAACACTGATTAACTGTTTAATTTTTGTTTTTAAAAAAATCCCCAAAATATAAACAAAAATGTCTGGAAATTTGAAATAAATTACACAGAAATCAATTTTACTATATATGTATTCTTTTTAATGATTTTTTCATATCAATTTTTTTTGTTTTGAGCGTTATAACGAAACAGCTGCTGGGCACCTGATGGTTAAAGACATAAGATGTTTCGCGGTCACTTGCAAGGGATTCCCACCAGATGCGCGCACAAGAGATCTAACCATTGGATAACCGTTTTATCGTTTTAGTTGGATTAGGTTGCACTAAAATATTTTTGTGTGCTTAAATTAAATCGACAATCGGCTTTGAAACATTTATGATGATGAATTTTATTGAACTTATTCGAGTCAATTATATATATATATATTATGAAAATATACTGGATCGTGAAATAGCGTTAGACGTTTTGAGCTTCATCAACCTTCATGGATTTTTGGTTATTTTATTGATTTTTAAATATTTCGGTCAAATAACATATATGTAAAATGTCCTAATAATACCATTTTAAGCAAAAGTCTTATCAAAAATATGAAATTCGCAACGGAATTTCTCAATTCCGCATACTACCTCGGGGTGAGAGCGATATTTTTTTATTTGGATTTATGCATTTTTGGATTTCTGAATTTACGTTTTTTATTTTGAAGTTTGTTTTAGCAAAATTTCGTTGAAGTATATGGAAATTTAGTTGGAATCTGTAAGATTTATTGTACTAATTAATAAGTGTATTTGGCATATTTCTGACTTTTTACTTTTTCTAATTTCTATGTTTATTCTAAGTTAAACTCAAAAGTAAAAAATAAAAATTTAATAAATCGACAATTTAACTGGCGGTTTGCTAAAGCAATTCACTTTCCTGTTTGATTTTACCGTTAGCTATTGATATGTCAACTCTATTGAATTCTTTACTTTTCCTTTTTAATATTATATAAAATCAATAAACGAATAACAATTTAAATGCTTTTTAATCAGAAGACAACACAGGATAAGTTCGACACAACTTTTATATGGTGACCATATCGTCTCCTTTTCGCTTGCAAAACGGAAATTACATAATTAATTTATGTACTCTTGAGCAGAATCGTCTTCTGAATTCTAGTTTTCTCATTATAAAAAAAATATAAATACAATAATAAAATTAGTAAAATAAAAAATTCAAATCAATGTTGCATTTTATAAAAATTTATATTCATGATGTCATAGAAGTTATTTATTTCGACTATTGGATATTCTATAATCAGTAAAATTGGGTTTTTTCATTGTATTGAGCCACTTCTTGTAGCCTTGAGCTTCTAAGTGGGAACTTCTGGGGTGATTAAGTGACGTCCTACAATTTGCAAGAATAGTTTAAAATTACACACACGTATATTTTTTTTCTTTCCTATTTGATGTATCTATAAAATTAATGTTAATATAAGATAATCATGGCCGCAATCTTTATGAGAATTATATATCTATCGATGTTAACATTACTTAGAATTGAATGATATTATAATAGCAGAAAGTAATTTAGACCTACGATTTCATCAATATTAATCAGTTGATTTTTGTTCCAATTCGCCTTCGATTATTTTCACTCTAATAATGCAAAATTTTCTTCACAGCTACTTCAATAACAATTCATTTCTTCGTTCTGATTTCTACTGGTGACATTTCCTTCTTTTCATTTATGTCGTATTTACGCCTTATCCATGACCAGTCACTCTCTACTGAGGGTCTGGCGTTGGGATTCTTGGAAAGGAGATCTGACCCGGTGAACTATCATTCACTACGGGTACCTCCCACACCGAAGTACTAGCTTTAAACTAATTGGTGAGAATTTGATTTTTCTGACTTGTATGCATGTGATCGTATGATAATAATGGTCAATAAAATTAATAATAATAGCGGATAAAATAATTTTCAAATTTTCATCGTTTAGCTTTTTCCAAAGGTTCTTATATAAGAGGTACTTTTATGAAATGAATGAGAATATTTAAGCGTAATAATACTAATATTAAACGCAATAAATGATGATGATCAATATGCTTTTATTAACTTTTCTCGAGTGATGAAAACATTGGTCACGAGGCATCTCGTATTGGTCAAGTACCATGGAAGTGAATTTCCTTGGGACTTGGTCAATACGAGGAAAATTGTTCTGAATTATCTTTCATAACATCGTTTTTGGTCAATAAACTGATAAAAATTCAACAAATTAAAAATAATCAAATCATATAATTCAAAGACATTTATAACATAAAAAAAATTGGTATATATAACCTATTAAAAATCTCACAAACTAAAATATAAAATCAATTCAAATAATAATAATCCTAAAATTTCCTTAAAGGTTTGCAATGGTTTAATAAAAATCACATAAATAAATAAAAATTAATCAGAGTTCTTCCTTACTTTGTGATTCTTCCAAAGATTCTTCCAAAGTTCAATATGAATTTTTTGAAAATCAGCATTAAATTGTATCGATCTGGCATCGACTTATATAGGGGGTTTTACACACATGTTTTTAGATGCGGTAAAACAAAACGCCTACACGTTTTTAACCATATTTCATCACTTTTCCTTTAGTTGTCAGATTTTCATGATTTTTTTGTTTAAGTTTCTAGTTACATTTTAAGCTAAATTCTTATGGTTATTTTCTAGAATATAAGCGTTTTCTATGAATATGAAGACAATTTGATGAAATAGGTTAATTTTTCTAAAATTCAATTTTTTTCGATTTTTTAAAATGTTTTTATTTATTTTTTTATATATATTTTTTGTATTTTTCTACTTTTTGTATTATTTAATGTTAAGTAGGCTATTTTTGATGATTTTTCGTCCATTTTGTTAGGCTCAGAGCCACAATTTAAACAAAAAAATAAAAATTAAAGACAGAGAGTAGAGGTAATGGAACGAATCACTATACATAAACATGCACCACAAGAAGAGACTAAAAATAAAATAAAACATATTAATTAAAACAGATTAAAGATACAAAAATTAAATAAAACAAATAATTAATAAAAATCATTAAAAAGCATACAGATGCAGAAAGAAACATATGAAAAGTAAAATAAATTGCCAAAGCCTTGCAAAATAAGGTTTAGAAAAAACATAGACAGAAGCGGCGACCAGAAAACAAATAAAAAGGGCTAAAAATAATATTATAAGAAAATAGTAAAATCCAAACATAAAATAAACTGTATATCAAAAAATAAAGAAAAATATACAAAAAATAATAAAAATAATTTTAAAGTAATAAAATAATTAAAAAGCCCTAAAAATGGCGAAAAATCGCCTATTGGTCGCACACACACATGAAAATAGTATATATACAGTGATGAATTTCATTACTTTTAATCTTATGCTTTTAACTAAAATTTTGAATTTTGCAACAACTACAAATCTTGAATAAAACGTAAGGATTTTGTTTTGTGTCTCCATGCATTTTTATTACGTTAATGTAAAAATTCTATCTTTAATTAAATCTTATGATGTGTAATGTTTCGTTCCATTATTTTGATAACATCATATATATATATATATATATATATATATATATATATATATATTTATCGTCCTAACCCCTTAAACTTATATATATTTACAGTATCGTAATAGACGGTTCATGGGACGGATCTCGTGCCGGCTGGTGGGTAAAAACCCCTAGTTGAGCTCGCGGGTCATTCCTCGTGAACCCCTTAGCAGTCCGCAGTCGGGTCTGGCAATATGCACAGGACCGCTACGCAGGACGCCGTTGTATACTCGAGGCGGCTGCTGAAAAGTGGCCGGAGCGAGTCGAATTAAAATCAAGGGAAGAGCGACAGTGCAACTAGAGGGAGATTAGGAAAGATCACAGGTTGATCGAGGAAAATTTTTCATTCAATTTTGGACTAATCAATAAGTAGAAAACGGGTAGAAGGGATAGGTATTAGACGTCGACAGTCAATTGATGAAGTTATCGCTAAAACTAGAATTAATATAGAAAAGGGAAAACGGAATTCTCATAATTTATTTAAACGAGTTAGCATAACAAAACGAATAAAAATAAATGTAAAACCTTCTCACACATTAGCAGGATAGTCTGTAACGAGGGAGTGCAGCAAAATTCCGAGTAAATTAACATGTTCTACAAGAGGAAAAATTCACAATCTTCTCTCGACATAGGATGTTCTAATAACTTCACGAATCCAAGCTACATTTGTCTCTTCCCAGCCTGTCTAAATACCGTAGGAGAATTGATCGGCATTGCGAGTAACTGCAGACAGGACGTATTAGAGATTGTTCACAATGTTCACCGGCGACAACGGATTGAGGAACTACACAAGACGAAGGTAGCCAAGGAGTGTAACGCCCCTCCAGTAATAGGTCTATAAGAAAAATCCGGTCGATTTTATCCAATAACTGAAAACTCCACAAACGTCGCAGTCGACTGAACAACATAATATAAAAATTATATATAAATCAATAATTACGTACTCGCTCACGCGTGAAAATTGTTAACGAACAAATTCCGACACACCACTGGTAGCACCAGTACGAGATAAAAATCGATAATCATTTTTCACAACGCTAATCTGCGCTTAATAGCTTCATAAAAAATTCTGTTAATTTCGCAATAACAAAACCCGTTCGGAATTTATTGAACCCCCTCCGCGTTAAGATTTATCCCGTAAGTATATTTATTTTGCCATAAAATTATTAATTAAATTACCTACCATATAAATAATTAATTTTTCGTTCATAAAGTAATTAAAGCTTAAGTTTTAAATGTAATTATTGAAATTATTAGGATTCTTAGTGTCAATTAAGTTTAACGTTAAATGTGGTTTAATAACGCAGGTACGGTTTTCAGTCGGCTGAATAAGACGCTATCGACAATGCCAATCAGTTAATTTTATAAATCCAATTAATATAGAGCACCAATAATGAAAGACATAAATTTAGTTTTAATTAATTTTTGTAACTTCTATTAATACGGAACGCCCCAAGCGTAGTTATTACTTAATTCGGTTCAACTAAAATCTAGAATAGACGATAATCATATAAATAGCACTGGAATAAATATAGTAATGAATAATGATCCCTACTGTTAAAAGCCGTTCCAACCAATTTAATAGGATTAGAACTTAGAATGACCATTTCATTCAACGACTAATTAATAAAATTTAGTTAATGTTAATATCTCGTCTATTAATTAATGAATTTCGTTTAATGTCATTATTACGGGTAACCTTTTTTTAGCAAAATTTTCTTTAATATTAATAATTAGTTTAATATTTGCCGATTTCCCTTTAGTATTATCATTTTGCATAGCCATAAATAAAAGAATTTCATTTCAGTAACTACATTATCATTTAATGCTTAATAACGGGAGTACAGTCTATTAGGGGGATAAAATGAGGTCATATCAAGGGAGACGTATGCCAAACCTAGTTGACCAGACGGGAAGGTAGTAATAGCAGGGGTTAACTCACTAAATAAATGTTCAGATCCCCTCCTGGTGCTGTCCTATCCATTTACCCACCTTTCAGTAACCTCCGTTTCTAATTCTCTTTTCTTCTTTTTCTTTAGAATGAATAACAATGTAAATTCGAAGATAAATGGGCTATCGAGGATCCCCCGACTTCCCCCATCCATAGTGGCCGTCAAGCACAAATATGAAGAGCTAAAACAGAAACACAACGAGCTCCGTGTCAAATACGAGCGGGTGAAGGGCACCTGGGCCCCGCCAGAAGTTGTAAGAGACTGAAACAGAAGATCTCTAGGCTCACTCAGGCTCGCGATGAGTTAATCGCAGAATCGCGCAGCCAACGGCTGTTAATCCGGGAGCAATCAACCGCACTCCGTCACACATTTACGGACATCGAGCTTCGGACTCACGTCCCTGGGAGTGTCCGGGCCAGCCAGTTAAATATAATTCCGGCCCATCACCTCCCAATCGCAGACATCCCTCCAACTCCGTCAGTCCTCCTCCCTCCGCCAGCTGAAATCGTGGAAAACCCGGTCATAAATCCGACTCGACGTCGGCCAAATCGAAACCGGCGACGTCGCGATCGACGCCGCCGGGAAGAAGAGCTCATCCGAGAAGCGGAGCCCATGGGAGACTCATGTCGGACTTACCGCCCCCTTATCAGGAATTCGAGATTCCGGGGCTTGATCCAGACATTTGTTATGCTCCCCGGATTATCTTCACGTCACCTCCCAAATCCATCCATATAAATTTAGTGGATGAGAATCCTGAACCTTCCCAGGTCGCACAAGTTCTCGATAGGCTGGGACTAGACACCGACGATATCGCCATCCTCACGGGTGCAGTGCATGATAGAGTCTCCCAACGCGAAATCGCAGGTCCCTCCACTAGTAGTGAGGGCAACCACCAAGCGAGTCCCCCGCCTTATCGACCGGCCAAGAGAAGATGTCTACCCACTGATATTGACGCCGAAGACGATTAAAATGGAAAAAGGGTCATCTTCGTTCAATCGGGAAGCACTCATATAGACTGTTTATTTCTGTGAAATATGATATCAATACACATCATTTTCAATATAACGTACTCGTGCTTTTGTGTTGTTTTGTTTTTCTTTCCTGTTGAAATTAAATCAATTAGTTCCGTTTCATGAGAGGTGAGGTACAGATTAACCATGGGTATCGTAAAAAAGCTTCGCAAATAAATATTGGGACCTAATTATTCTCCATGATTTTCTCAACGTAGTCAGGGTAAAAGTAGTGGTTAAAAACGGGTTAATGAGTAGAAGCGTAAGTCCTTCCAGTGGCAGCTAATGATCCGGGAAGACAAAGGTCCTTCGGGGAGTAGTGTTAATAATGACGCTCACCTGCTCGAATGGCGTTCGACCATTTGCGTACAGCACCAACATGATTTCGGTCATGGGTACTCAATGGTTGTTAAAATCATGCGATGCATCAGGTAAATATCCCTAGTCGTTAAAAGGTGAAATTCACATCAGTGAGACTAGGAACACCGTAGCTTAAAAACTCCTATACGTCCAACAATTTGCATTTTGCGCACCCTGATTTTATCGGATGTCGGTGCCAGATAAACAAAAATTTCAAATATTTGTTTTTGCCCAACACAGCGTTGTAAGAGGGAGCCGTTATAAGAGGTATTACTGAACATATTAGAGTGAAATTGATGAAAATCTATAATTCTGAAAATATTATACTTTCATTTTCCAAATTTTTTGAATACGAGCTGAATGATATATTTAAATAAAATATTTTCTGCACTTATATAAAGCTTGATGTAATCAATACTATTTAATAAATTTTTTATTTCATCTTGTAGAATAAAATAGAGTAAATAAAAATTAATAGAAAAATAACAAAAATAACACATTTAACAAAAACTTTAAAAAAATTAGATATTTGCAATAAGATTTTTTAGTGAGCTGTGTTTGATAAGATTTGATAAATTCTCCCACCGGGCACATTTTTCACTGATTTCAATAAAACTTTTGGATAGTTGAAAAATAAAACAGAAATGAACAAATTTATTGATAACAATAAAAATATAAATCAATCACGAGTCAATGTCAACGGAGCATTTAATAAATATCTGATTGTTACACATCAGATCTGGATTGCTCGATAATTCTTCATGGCTTACAAATTTGGGAAATCCCAATCCATCATTTCTATCTGTTGGCTGGATAAATGCTTCACTATTTGGATCATTTTCATATCCCGTAGTCTCACTGACATGAGGCAGTCGGGTGCGCTGATTGATCAATGCAAATGTGACTGAATGGCCATTCCAAAATGTCATCAAACTCGCCCTTCATCAAATGAAAGAAAACAGACAAATGAATGCCCTTAATACCACCAAATCCTTCAGGATCCACACGCAAACACATTTTATAACCATTTTTATGCATGAGAAATGATTCACTATAAATGATTGCGTTGATTCGAATTTTTGCATTTGCCATTTTATCAGTGAATTTGTCGAGCTTCCACACAAATTCTCCATTTATCCGCTGATTTTGATTGGCTGCCATTTCCAATAAATTCCTGTCGACATTGTCATTGATTTATCGATTTTATTTGAAATTTCCGTGAGATTTTTTCTCGATGCTGGCATTTCTAAATTAAGTAATTCGATTTCTTCAGCTTGATCTGCATATTTCCTCTGCAAATCTCCAATTTCAACCTGAATAATAATAATCGAAATATCAATTAAATAAATATTTCAAATTATTGACAAACTTGATTCCTTTTCCCGGCTGAAATCAATTTATCCATATTTTCTCTCATCGCAACATTTTCACTATTCAAACAAATTATATCAGCAATCAACTGATCAATTTTGGTGGATTTCTCATCATATTTCACCTGCAATTCAGCAATTTCCTCCTGAATTCTCATCATTTATCTATATCAAATCAAATATTGAATTTTACTCGTCTTCTCTCGCCATCCAATTTCAATTCGTTGATTTCATTTCGCAATAATTCATTCACTGCGCTCAATCCGTTGTTATTGACCTTCAACATATCCATTTCATTATTCAAATTGCCAACGAAATCCATATGTAATTTTGTGTGCGCCAATAATTCAGATTGCAAATGATCCGAAACTTTATCCTGGGATATATTGCATTTGTCACATCCGATATTGGAATATGGGCATGCTGCTGACCGATATTTGCACATCCGTGAATGATCTTCCATTTTTCTTAATTCATCAACAAATTCGCAAGATTTTTCATGACATTTCACTTTTAATCTTGATATTTTGATATTCATTGGTTGATCCACATAAATATTTTCATCCAAATTGAAGATTTCCAATTTACATTCCTCAGTGAAACCAGGACATATTTTATTCTCACCATCTAGAAAGCCTGATATACAAGAGAAACAAAACCTGCAGCCGCATTGAGCACAGTGAGCATTTACCAACAACTTTTTACACAGTAAGCATAGCATGTCATGCTGGATTTCTGTTACACTTTCATAATTTCTCATTATCTGCCAAAGATTTTCAAATTTTGAAACAGCCATTTTAGATATATATTTAAATAATGGAGAATTTTATAAATACAAATTATATAAATTTAAAATACAAATTTAAATAACAAAATATGAAATTATTAGGATCACAATTTATTAAATTATATTATTTAAACAACAGATAATATTAGAAAAATAATATAGCTTTTACAGTGCTCTCAATAATCTGTGCACATAAACTGTAAAAAACGGTGAAATTGTAAGTGAAATTCTAAAAATGTATTTTATTATTTTTATGGATGCAACTGTCATTTGAAGAAATATGAATGCAGTTTTTTTCAAGATATTAAACACTATTATTAATATTATATTATTTACTTTAATAGTTAAACTTCTCTTTTCAGCTCTTTCAATCTCTCCTATTATTCAAACCACGATTTTCTTTTTCTCTAAATTTCAGCAAGTTGATAATGGTCTCTTGAATATTTTTCTAATTTGCTTTAGTGGTGGATTTTTGAGTATTGATATTTAGAAGCTATATGGTTATTACCCAGACAACCCCATACAAATATTTTCGCTTGCCACTCGGCACCCGTTGATACGCAACGTTGGAATCGTGTTCGAGTAGGTGGATCGGCCGTAAAAAGTGAGCGCTATTGCTAATGCTATAATTGACCGAACGATCCATGAGTCCAACTAGCTGCCGATAGAAGGCCTGTGCTCGATTTCGGATCTTTAGGTCACATTGTTCTCCTATCTCCTTCAAATGTTAATCCATACTGTTATACCATTTATCATTACGTCTATTCCCATAGTCCTTATCGTTGTTCATATTGATGCTTTTTCTATGGCCTGTAAACCCTTTGTTATGTTAAGTATCATCACAGTATCTCTCTTATCCTTATCCCTATTATAATTACTATGTTACCTATTATTGTTACTAGCATTATCATTGTTACTATTGTATGTGTTATTTTTATTGATTGTTACTGCTATTACATTTATTATTATTCTTATTACTACCATTACCGTTATATTTATTGTTATTATTATTATTATTATTATTATTATTATTATTATTATTATTATTATTATTATTATTATTATTATTATCATTATTATTATTATTTTTATAATTATTATTATTATTATTATTATTATTATTATTATTATTATTATCATTATTATTTTTCTAATTATTATTATTAGTATTATTATTATTATTATGTTGGGCCAGCACACAAATGGCCTTGAGAATTCTTTAAATGCATCAGTAATACAGCACGAAAACCCAGCACCAAGATAACTTAAAATACAATATACAACACCAACTAAACATTTTAAAATCTGAGAGAATATAAATAAATATAAAATTAAAAACATAAAAGTAAAATAAAATAAATACAAAATGCATCAAGAACCGTACGAAATCGTCATAAAAAATAACAAGAAAATTTGACCGTAAAATGACCATTTACACAAAAGTAAAAATTAATGAATTAAATGAATAAAAATAAAATATTTTTGGCTAAATAAATTTAATTAAAAATGTTAAAAATAAATTGCCAATTTAAATTAAGAAATTAATAAAAATTAAATTTAGATAACACCAATAATTTCAAGGTCAAATTTTGTTTAATCGCAATAAAATTAACACGCAAGGTTAAGGCCAAATCATAGGTATATATACTGATGTATTTTGACAGATTTCAATCTTGTTTTCAGTATTGATTTAAAATCTTAATTTTCATTGGTGTACACAACCGGCTGAGAGCCGTGGTAAGTGTTGTTTCTAATCCCGACGGCTGATAGTTAGCGTGTGATTATGATATTGTAAACTAATGCCAGATGAATTATTATTGTAAACTAATGCCAGATGAATTGGCGAAATATTTATTATGATTTTGTGAATGCCGGATAAATTAATGATTAGTTCAAGACGATTTTTTGTGAATTCTCATTGTCGGATTTGACCAAACGAATGTGGTATGCCAAATAAAAATTTAAAGCCAACAATCTTTATGCATCGAGACTTTTATTCAACTCCTATGGTAAATTTTTTTATTTATTTTCTTTTCCGGCCCACAGCCGATACAGCATCGCAAGACAGTAAAATAAAACGCACTATCAAACTGTGTAAGTGCGTGTACAATCGCCAATAGTTTGTGCCCGTGAAGGCTCCGGCGTGAGAACGCAGGAACTGGAACGTCAATATTATCCGTATATAGGGGAAATTTGGAAGGTAAAGGAGTAGTCTTGTGGCTGCTCCTTCATCATCCGTTTCCTGAAAAATAGACTTAAAAATCACTAATAACAATCGGCTAAAAATCACTAACACTGAGTAGTCCAGTGGGCACTCATTAAATATAATATGAACATAAATAAATCATAAGGACAAAGAGAGGGAATTGGGTAGCGGGGAAAAATTGCGAAATCGTTGCAACAGTTCAAATGAATAGCCATCGGAAAAAGATTAATCCGAACGACTAAAATCACGAAAAATAATGTTTTAAATAATATATAAGAAGTGTTGGGCCAAAACGCAAACGGCTTTGTAAATGTTTAAATGAATCGGTAACACACATGCAAATATAACATGCAGATTTAAATTCAACCCTATTAAAACACCAATTAAACCCTATCAAAATATGAGAAAGAAGACAATTACATATAAAATAATAAACATAAAAATAAATTAAAATAATAACAAAAAGCAACAAGATCCGCACGATATAAATATTAACATAACACGAAAAACTAACAAATTGGTCCGAAATTTGATAATTTAACAAAATGTGAAATTTCATGAAAATGAAATAAAAATCAAAGAATTTGAATTAAAAATAATTCAATAAAAATTTCAAAAGAAAAATTATCAAATAAAATTGCAAAATAATAAAAATTAGGATTAGAATACACTAGAAAATTCTAAGGTCGAATTTTGTTTTACTAAATCAAAAAGAACACGCAAGGTTAGGGCCAAAAAATAGGTATATATATCGATGCATTTTCACATAATTTTTAATCGTTTTTGAAATTATCAAACTAGTTTTAAAAATCTATGTAAGTGAGAGTTTTATTTGGAAACTCTCCACGTCGCATCCTCGCAACCTCAATAGAGCTCTGCTTGGGTGTCGGCGTGGGGAGAGTAATATTTTTATGATTTTTATGGATACTTGGATTGGTAAATTTTTATTATTATTTTAATAAATTATTCTTAATTTATAAATAGTTTTTATTATTGTCGAAATTTTTCCGGCCCACAGCCAAAGACATCACAAGTAATTAAAATCAGAAATGTTATTCAGATTCGTGTAAGTGCGTCGAATATTGCCAATGATCTGTGCCCTTGAAGACCCCGACGTGCGGAACGCAGGGATCGGAACGTCAATCTTATTCCGCATAGTAGAAATGGGGAATAGGGAATTAGTCTCTTAGCTATTTCCCCGTTTCCCAGTTTCTTTAAACTCGACCTAAATTATTCTACATACGGCTCAAAATCACCACACCGAGTAGTCCAGTGGGCACTCATTAAATATAATGTGAACATAATACGCCTAAGGTCAATTAAGGGAAGGTAACAGGGAATTATTAAATAAAATCGTTGTTATAAAATCAAATCAATTATAGATTAAATACGACTGTAAATTTTCAAGCTATAGAGGCGGAGTTAAATATGTTATAAAATGGAATGGTTATCATGAACCCACGATAATTAATAATTTTTAAGTAAATTATAGATCTAAGTAACTATTGTGAACTTAAACTAAATCGTAAACGTATAATAGTCAGCTTGTAAGTAAATCCATAGAGTAAACATCCAAAATTTGACTATGATGGTAAACTTCACATAACCTTGATAAAAAATCATTTGAGTAACAAGACGGTAGTGATTAAAGATTAATAGGGATACCCAGTAAGCGTAGATTAATTTAAATAGGCATGAGTGCTACTAAAATTAACGTGATAACGTATTTGTAGACCACGGAAGCAAGGATATCGAAACAAACCTGAGTACAAATATAATGATTACCAAATCCTCACCTCATATTTAGGAATTAAGAATCACCCAAAGTTACACTAAAAGTCCGATAAGATTGGTCCAAAAGGATAATTAATCAACTGAAACCCCGCTAATACCATGAACAAAGTAAGGCAGTAGCGATACTTTTACATTGAGTGAGAACGAGCAATGCGAAGGTTATATCATCACGAGTAGTGAGATCCGAGAGCGGCGAAATAAAACAAATATAAAAATCCTCACTAACCCAATTTTAGTCAAAATTCCATAAATAAATCTCACTACGCAACTACCACCATAGGCCAGTGTTGAGTCCACCGCTCATCGTGATTCATATAGTTAAAACTGACAACTAACAAAGTTTATTAAAAGAAAAAAAAATGACACCAAAATAGAGAAGGGATTCCTACTGAGGAGATTTCCATCTCCGGATCCAGGAGATAGTACTAGGATGAAATTGACAAAATCAATAAATTAATACAACCAAAATTCCCACAAACCCGAGACAGTTTTATCTTATTCTTTCCCATTGGCATCACCGGAGATCCGAAAAGCCATCAAGAATTTAGTCCCAGTTCCCTTAAATAAATAGAAACCCATACTTCCCCAAAGATGACGAGACCCCATGATAATCAACACTGCTCCACTTTTCCCCGACTCGCGATTCGCCTAAGCTATAATTATTAATTCGAAAAATCCAAACATCAGAATCATACTATACCCCGCAAAATAGTAATCACCTGAATAAAATAAATTAACCTACCCACCCAACATGCCCCGACTAGTACCAATCTCAAAAAGACAAACGAACCACCCCAACAACATATAACCGCTTATGGGCAAATAAATCTGTAAATAGAAGGGTGACTTCCAACATACTTTTCTGACTAGTCGATGCCCACTACGAGTCTACTCTAAAAGAGAAATTTGATTAAAAAATACCCAATGATCTAATAATACCCATGATGATAACATTTTCCCTCCAGAACGAACAGCTGACTCCAGCCAGGCGGGTACGAATCTATAAATGGATAAAAGAAAAATAGAAGGAAATTAAATAGAAGGAAATATAGATTAAAATACCTATCAGATATTAAGCCATGACTCGTAGAGATAAATCAATCAAGTAAATCGAGTGCAATTACAAACACACCCCAGGTGTAGGTGACACACACACCCATAGTGATAGCAATTCCCTAAATATGAAAGTCCAGCCGCGGTAATCAATGCACACTCCTCGTGTATGATGATTCTACATTTTTGCCCATAGACACACGCCCTCATTCTGTATCCGACTTATATAATAGGTGTCGGTCAACCAAAAGGGATCAATAACTTTTGGAATTAACTAAACGTACTACAATTCAAACAGAATAACCGAGGAGATGATGGCCGAAACTTCTGACGATGACCTAATATCATATTCAATAGCCCAGCCTTCGAGTAAATTTTTATAAATAAACCTTGTAATTTTAATAGAAATTCCATACTATTTTTGTCTTGTAAATAAAATGTTTAGATTTAAGGTTAATTTTGTATTAATATGGAGTCAGCAATATATAGATACCTAATTTATCCGAATAGCTCAATTTTAATAATTGTTCGATTATATAAATAAGGTTCTAATTTAAGGTTAATTTTGTATTAATACGGAGTTAACAATAAATGAATACACTAATGGAATTCATCCGAATATTTCAACTTCATAATAGTAATTGTTCGATTATATAAATTATTTTTTTAATTTAATGTTAATTTGGTACGAATGAGGAATTAGCAATACAGGAATCAAAGTTAAATCTCTATCAATTCATTTAGTAATAATCCAGATAACCAGGTAGTCATTTCCCTAAGGATCTTTCAGAAAAATCTTTTACAAGTAAATTCGAGGAACAATTTCCTGTGGTAAATCAAACGATTAATCCGATCAAAATCTCATCATACTAGCAATCTCCATTAGTTTAGTAATACCAAAATTTTTGCAATAACTAGAAAGGAAAAATAATGTAACGATTAAGGGATTTCGGCAACGATCTACACGACAACCAAGATAGCTAGGAGTGATAGACCAATACCATGATTAAGTAGATCCATCATATAATGGAACTGGTTGGACCTTCAAGGGCCTCTGCCCTATAGTGAACTCACTAGATATGCACGTTTATTGTTTAATAAAGTATACAGATATTTTTTTGGATTTTTCAGGTAATGCAAATTGTAAATTTTCTTCTCCCAGTTTTGCTTCTATAGGTGAAATATTCATTAAAGCTTTTGCCTATTTCTAATACGTAGATTTTAATAAGGGCCTTTAGAGGAGGTGGGAATAAATTATAGATCAGTTAGTTGATATTTTTTTTCTTATTTTGAAAAATGAATTTTCCATTTTTTGAGAGTATTGTAGATGCCTTAATAAATCGAACGTTAGTTAGTTGATGTTTTTCTTTCCTATTATGAAGAATAAATTTGTCGTTTTTCGAAAATATTGAGGACACCGTATAATAGTAGTGCAATTTTCATCAGAACGTTTGGATTATTTCACAATCAGAGTTTTATTCTCGCGTTGCCGGTTAGTTAGAATTTGGTTTAAAACACTCGATAATCGTGTTAAATAAACAATGATAATATCGAAACGCTACCCATAGTTGTAATTGCGACTCAAAGATTCATAGTGGAAATCTATTATTAATATCCCCAGGTCTCATGACTACTACACCCATGTACATTCCTTATAGAACGTAATCAAGGTAATAATTAAGTAACACCGAAATCGATAAAACCATAAGAAAATGGAGCGTATTTAAGTACTCCGATAATAGCTCTTATAAGTAACGGTGAGACCCCGGGAATTGATCCGAGCGACCGACCAACCGAATCTTACCTTGATTAAATGACAGACAATTTTTGAGGAGAATCTGGATGATCTCGTATTAAAAATATTTTTAATTTAGAACGATCAGGATCTCTTATTCGGGTCCCCACACACGTCGCGGACCAGTGGAGACAAGCTTGGCGTCAAATAGGACGAGCCAGAGGCGACGAGGAGCCCCAACCCAGAGGCCCTCGACAAACTATCCAACAACTATTAGGGACGGACAGAAAGCCGCATACGATGAATGAGGAAACTGGCAACCGACATCCTGCCCAGGAAATTCGGGATCACGCCCGGTACCTGCTCTCACGCCTCAAGGAGCATCAACGGCAGGTCGATCTTCACGTGGTCAGGGCCAGACAATACCTGGCCAATGTAGAAGACGACATCGCTGCCGGAAGAATAATGGAGACCTATAGTGAGACGTCGCCGCCCAGTTCCAGACCGGTGCGAAATACGAAACGACCCGTATTCATAATTCCAGGCTACTCCCCTGAGGAAGGGATAAGGAAGTTTTTCGAGGATTCTTGACCTCGTTGCTTTATGGAGCACCAGCTTCCTAATTTTATTATAACCAATTTTATAAATATATAATTGTCACTTGAGATTTGTTGTCAATTTTCTTTTGGATGATTCCTTAGTATAATTTTTGTAATTAATGTTTTAAATTAACCGTATACTTGAGAATTTTAAATCAGTTAATAAAAGCTTTAATGTTCATTATTGCAGCAATGGAACCCTTGCAAATATTGCAAACGGAACTGACCCGCGCAAGGCAAGCCAATAAAAATCTTCAAGATCAGGTTATCCAACTAACCCGGGAGGTCCAACAAGTCAAGGCCACATAGGTAGACCCAAAGAAGGCCAGATCATTGTATCAAAGGCTTACCGCGGCCCAAAAAGGATGGGCAGAAGAAAAGCAACTGATCCAGAGCTTAAAAATCCAAATAAAGGGGCTGGAGGTTGCGCTGTCGGCCTGTCAAGACGGGGCAGCTGTAACCTATCCACTCGTCTTCACCCGGCTCAACTGTCCTACCGAGAGTCGGCGGCAGCTCCAAAAACGACCGCAACTCCAACCGCAACAACAACCAACAGTTATCGGCCTGGGCGAAAGGAACGGGCTAGACGTAGAGCCGCTCGATTACTAAACAAGGCCTGATAAACTTGGAGAGTGTATTTAGTTTGCAAATAATATATTGTTGAGCTTGTAGATTATATATGTTTATTTTGTATTTATATATTCGTTATTTGAAACGGTACCTTCAAAAGTTTGGGTAAGTGTCTATAACACCACCATCAACACACAAACATACATCATTACAATACAACAGTTAGGTTTATTTCTAAAAATAACATTGTCAAGTTCCTTTTATATTATGATAAACTCCAACAATGAAACTCACAACATAAAGGGGACTGAATGATCTAAAGAGAGCACAAGCCTTCTAACGACAGCTCGTTGAACCCAGTGAGATTGTCCGAGCAATTACAGCATTAGTAATAACGTTCACTTTTAGCGGACAATCCACCCACTCGAACACAGTTCCAACGTTGCTCAGCAACGGGTGTCGAGTGGTAGCAAGAAATATTTATATGGCGTTACCTGGGCAACCATAGAAAGATTTAAACAAACAACGGTACCCAGTAACCCACCAGAAGTAAATAAAATATGTTGAATTGAAACGGTAAATATGGGCAGAACGCTGCGCAAATTTTCGGAAATATTTGAAACTTTTATCATGAAACTGTAAAATAAGGGCAGAACGCTGCCCAAATTTTCCGAATCAACTAAAATACCTATCAAAGTTAGCAAAGTAAAAGTAGAATACGGCTCAATAATTGATAGAATATCCGGATAAAACCATAAAATAATGGCGGAACGCTGCTCAAACTTTCCGAATTAATTAAAATTCTTATCGAAAATAGTAAAGGAAAGGTGGAATGTTGTTCGATTATTAGTATAATATTCTTATAAACCATAAAATGAGGGCGGATCGCTACTCAAATTTTTCTAATTAGAGGAAAAATGGAATGTTGTTTAGTCGTTTGTGTAATATTCTTATAAAACTGTAAAATAAGGGCGGAACGCTGCTCAAATTTTCCGAATCAATAAAAATACCTATCAAAGTTAGCAAAGTAAAAGTAGAATACGGCTCAATAATTGATAGAATATCCGGATAAAACCATAAAATAATGGCGGAACGCTGCTCAAACTTTCCGAATTAATTAAAATTCTTATCGAAAATAGTAAAGGAAAGGTGGAATGTTGTTCGATTATTAGTATAATATTCTTATAAACCATAAAATGAGGGCGGATCGCTACTCAAATTTTTCTAATTAGAGGAAAAATGGAATGTTGTTTAGTCGTTTGTGTAATATTCTTATAAAACTGTAAAATAAGGGCGGAACGCTGCTCAAATTTTCCGAATCAATAAAAATACCTATCAAAGTTAGCAAAGTAAAAGTAGAATACGGCTCAATAATTGATAGAATATCCGGATAAAACCATAAAATAATGGCGGAACGCTGCTCAAACTTTCCGAATTAATTAAAATTCTTATCGAAAATAGTAAAGGAAAGGTGGAATGTTGTTCGATTATTAGTATAATATTCTTATAAACCATAAAATGAGGGCGGATCGCTACTCAAATTTTTCTAATTAGAGGAAAAATAGAATGTTGTTTAGTCGTTTGTGTAATATTCTTATAAAACTGTAAAATAAGGGCGGAACGCTGCTCAAATTTTCCGAATCAATAAAAATACTTTACCGGAAACTGTAGAATAGGGATGGAGTAAAGCTAAATTGTTATATAAGAAAAATATTTTATAAAGCTGAAGAATAAGGAAGGATCCCTACTAAAAACTTGATAATAATAATGATAATAGTAAGGAAAATGGTAATTATAATAATAAATAATGGTAATTATAATAATAAATAATAGTAATATATAATAATAATAATAATAATAATAATAATAATAATAATAATAATAAAAATAATAATAATGATAATAATAGTAATAATAATAGGGAACATTGTAGGTATAATAGGGATAAGGGTAAGAGAGATACGGTTCGGATACTGACATAACAAAGGATTCACAGTCCGTAGCAAAATCATCAATACGGACAACTATAGGAAGGACCAAGTAAATGGACATAAAGATAAATGATATGAGAGTATAGGTTAGCATTTGAATGAGATAAGTGAATAATGGGACCAAAAAATCGAAATCGAGCACAGGCTCTCTATCGGCAGCTCGTTGGACCCATGGATCGTTCGGTCAATTATAGCATTAGCAATAGCGCTCACTTTTTGCGGACGATCTACCCACTCGAACACAGTTCCAACGTTGCTTAGCAACGGGTGCCGAGTGGCAGGCGAAAGAATATTTGTATGGGGTTGTCTGGGTAACAACCATATAGTTTCAAAATATCAACACGCAGAAACCCACCAATTATTATTATTATTATTATTATTGTTATTAATTTTTTTTGTAGGGATCCTTCCTTATTCCTCAGCTTTATCAAAATATTTTACTTATATCAAAATTTAACTGTACTCCAACTTTATTTTACAGTTTTCGATAAACTATTTTTGTCATTTCAAAAATTTTAGCAGCGTTCCGCCCTTATTTTACAGTTTTACCAGAATATTATACTAACAATTGAACTGCATTCCACTTTTAATTTACTATTTTCGATTAGTACTTTAATTAATTCGGAAAATTTGAGCACAGTTCAGCCCTTATTTTACAGTTTTATGATAAATACTTTAATTATTTCCGAAAATTTGCGCAGCGTTCCCCCCATATTTTTCGTCTCAACTCAACATAATTTATGTAGTTCTTGCATATTATTTAAAATGTTCCTTTTCATGGTTTTGGTCGTTCGGATTAATCTTTTTCCGATGGCTATTCATTTTAACTGTTGCAACGATTTCACAATTTTCCCCGCTACCCTTTCCCTTTTTTTGTCTTTATGATCAATTTATGTTCACGTTATATTTAATGAGTGTCCACTGGACTACTCGGTGTTAGTGATTTTGAGCCGATTGTTGTTAAAAAATTTTATGTGGATTTTATCGAAATTGGGTGCAAGAAATTTGAGCCAAAAGATTCACTCTCGAGCTACCCGCTTTCGCTATTTAGTTCAAGGATTTGACGTTCGAGCCCGTCGTTACTCACGGCGAGGTCTCTCACGGGCACGAGCTATTGGCGGATGAACCCCACTTACAAAGTAAGATAGGGTGTTTTATTTTACTGCTTTGCGATATGTTTTGGGTGTGGGCCGAAAAATAAATAAACAAATTGACATCTACATACTAAAATCAGTCTGACCGTCTGCAAAATTTGTCAAGTTTCTGCACACCGTTTTTTTAATTCGTCTGTCTATCTTTCTGCACACAGTCTGTCAATTTTTGTCTCTCTGTCTGCATACAATCTGCTGTTTTGTCTCTGTCAATTTTGTCTGAAAATTTGTGAAAACACATCAGTATATATACCTATAATTTGACCTTAACCTTGCGTCTCGAGCGATTTTACTTGAGACCAACACGCTAGGGAATTCTGCTTTTGATCTTAAAGGCCTCTTGTGTTGATTCTAGTTTGTGAAAAATCATGTTCACTTGGACAGATCAGAAGCAGCTAGCTTGCAATCGGTGCAGCTATAAATATAATTTGATCACTTGCCGGTGCATTTTATCGTTTTATATTTTTCTAGATCCTTTGTCTCAAATAGTCTATATTTAAATAGTGAACAGTGTTAGCCTCTGGCATTTGTCGCGGAAACTCATTAACTGTATTAGGTTATCGCTATACGTGAGTGAGAACGCTGACGTGTTATCTCTCTGACAAGTCGATTGAGTGGGTGCGTGACGCTACCAATTAACTAACACTTTATTCGATCAGATCATGCAAGCGGGATTTAGTGAGCATTTGTGAGTGTTGCACATATAATAACCGGTGAACATGCTTATGCACCTAGTATTACTCTAAACTTCTCAGATTTTTAACAGCGATTCTAATATGTCTTGATATATTTCTCATTTTGCTAATATCGTGATACTTTACTAACATTAATAAACGTGCTTGTGATTTTGAAGCGCTGATGAGACGACTAACCAGAAGTATTCAAAACTATCAAAAGAACTAGTAAAGATGATTCTGTCTGGATGCCTGATCCAAAGGGGTCTTGACTGATGCTAAAAAAAACCATTGTGGTAATCTTTGTGAAGTTTTGAATTTTCTTATTTTGCTATCCTGCAAAGTTCAGACACGCATTTTGCCTCAACAGTGAGGAGAAAAAATGACTATGATGTTCGACGATACATATGTTTAGATAACTTTATGTATAATCATAAACTGCCTCTTTGTGCCTTTTTAACCTTCAGAATTTAATTATTACGAGAATCTATTGACACTATGAGACAAAACGTTGCTATTGTTATGCCAGAACACAAACGGCCTTGAAATTTGTTTAAATGTATCAGTTATATAACACGAAAACCCAGCACCAAGATAACTTACAATACAACATCAACTAAACACTCTAAAATTTGAGAGAACATATATAAATATAAAATCAAAATACACAAAAGTAAAATAAAATAAATACAAAATGCATCAAGAACCGCACAAAAAATGCATAAAAAATAACATAATAATGCTAGGAACCTGATGGGTAAAAGATGTAAGATTTTCGAGACCATTTTCAAAGGATTCCCACCAGATGTGCGCACAAGAGATGTAACCGTTGGATACCTGTCAAAATGACGTTGGAAATGTATTCCAATGGGCGGTTTTTAGTAAAAGGTGAACCATATTGACATGACTGTTAATACCCTAGAAAACCTTTGGGTTTAAGAGCTACAATAGAAGGTATTCGTGCTCATTTTATTTGTGTCCCTCTATCATCAATTTTAGATTAAAACAATATCGATCCTGCAACGATTTAATTTTATAATTGTTCGAAAAGTTTTGAACAAAATTTGTTGACTATAAAATAATTTTTTCATGCAGATTCCTTGTTGGTAGTGTTATTAATTTGATGTTTTTATTTCTGCAGTAATATTGAAATTAAATTTTTATGCATTTATATGTGCTTCGTTAGTTAAATTTAATTTCAACACTTCTACGTGAGATTTATCTTTTTCTGCTTTGTGGACATTGTTTTCATTGGATTAATATAAGATTATAAATTATTCTGGACAAAAATGCATTATCATGATCTTTTTCCATTGACAAATTTGATTTAATACTTCTTCTTTCTGGTTATATTATTTCCCTTTTTCTCTTTACTAGTTCTTTTTTCTTTTGTAAGATTTACTCCTTCCTCGTAACTTGTCACGCTCTTTTGAAGGTCTGGCATTGAGGTTCTTGGAAAGGAGAACTGACCCGGCGAATTACCATTAGATCAATTTTGTCCATTTTCAATACAAGCATATCATCTGATATCTTAAATCGATCTTTATATTTAAATAAAAAGCTATTTTGATACGATTACTTTTTAACGTCTATGTCATTCTTAAGAACTTCCACAGCTTCCTTTAACATTTTATCTTTCTTCTGTTCCTCCATAACCTCTATCATTGTCTGTGTTTTTTGTATCAAATATCTTACGTTTGATTTTTCTTGTTTATGTTGTACCTGTGCTGTCTGACATTGTGCACAAAAACTACCACCAATCCTTCATAATCCATCTGCATTTCAAATATCCGGTATTTCTATTGGAAATTGCATTCCGATAGATTAGCCGTCCATGTCTGAAATTGTGGGCTTATTGGATTTTTATGTCGTGTTCATAAATAATAAAGCCTTATGATCTGTCCGGATCACAAATCCTTTTTTGTATAAATAATGCCTAAAATATGAAACATATTCATGCAACGCCAATAACTCTTTCCTGGTTACGCAGTATCCCTTTTTTTATAGGCCGTTAGATATCTTGAATCGTATGCGATAACTATGCCTGAACCATCTTCTTTTATTTGACTCTAAACTGTTCCAAAAGCTATAAAACTTAAAACAATATCCAAAATAAATTTACTATCTATTCGAGGGAAATCAAGATTATGAAGTTGTGTTAAGGCATCTTTAAGCTGATTAAAGCTTTTTTCACAATTTTCTGATCATTTGATTGTTTTATCACAGCCTGAAGTTGCTGCATATAAAGGTGCTGCTAAATTACCATTATCTTTGACAAATCATCTATAGTAATTCGTTTCGTCGCTTCTGTAATTTATTTGATCTTCTTGAAATTTGTCTGTATTCAATCTTCATTAATGGTATAACCAAGAAATTTTAATTTGGTTTTGTAAATTTCTCAGGATTTATTTTATTCTTCGTATAGCATCTTGAATTTGTTAGGTTTTAATGAATCCAATGATAATAGTTGGTGTCACTGACTTCGCGTGTTCAATAAAAATAGCTTAGCAAACCTATACACAACGTGCATTTGTATTCAAAGCTTTACACAATCTATCAATCGCAAAACGTGCCAAAACTGCTTATGTCGACTGTTCAGTAGATCAATTTGGTTCTGCACTTTCTACAATAATAATCACCTCGTTTCTTAATGCTTGATTCCTTTTCACTCGATTTATCTATTGACTTCTGTTTTGAACTTTAATAATCTTCTCCTTAATCATACTCTCAATTTCTTCTTCCTTACCTAATGGAAAATGCCACTTGCTTTTGGATTTGAGTTCCTTTAAATAGTAGAAACAATGGCTTTGATTTATAGCTATCCAACCAAATTGCTACCGTTTAGTCTTATTTCGTCAACAGTATAATTACTAATCTTGGTCTCGGATTTAATGTTGTTAATTTCCATCAGATGTACTCCAAATGCTTTAAAAGTATTTACCATATCAATATCACCTGGTAATATATTTTTATTAACAATTATTCTAATAATCTTTATTTCCAGTGGTTTTTGTGTGAACATTTTCGGTGTGGTTGCCAGTTAGAACACTAGTTTTCATTTAAAGATTTATTTGAAAAATATAAATAGATAGCTCATTTATTTAATAGTGTATATAGCGCAATCATTAACATGTTGTATTTTTAATCGATTTTATAATCTCCATTGTTATCAAGCATCTTTTATCATCTCCTTGGTAGACTTTCAATTCCCTTTTTATAATATATATATATATATCAAAGTTTAAAAAATATTTGTCTTGGAATATTTTTTCTGATTATTATTACTATTTCTAAACAAAATGACACTATATAATTATTTAAAGCAGAGCTTCTTAAACTTTTGTAATTCACGACCCCATTTATGATTGCGAGTTTCTTGACGACCCCATACAAATATAAAAGAAAAATAAATTTATATTTTTTTAAAATTCATGTAACATCTTCTAATTCTAATTCATAGTAAATGTTATTCAAGTTATTACAATACTCTTAATAGAAATGCAGGTACAAACAATCTTTCCGAACTAGAAGATGATATATTTATCTACGATAATTGTTATTTTATCTTTATAATAATAATTTTACAAGTTAAAAAACATTTTCTGTTAAATTGTATTTTTATCTCTCGAGACCCCAGAATTTTGCTACGCGACCCCAAATGGTGTCGCGACCCATGGTTTAAGAAGCCCTGATTTAAAGTATTACGCGTAAAACTCTTTTTATTTTCCTAATTGGAGTGTGATAGTCATTCACATAAACTTTATACCATTGAATACTGATGTCCATATACCAATAAAAGTCTAAATTAAATTTTATTTTTGTGAAAGCTGAGTAAAACTTCTCTTTCTAATCATCAATATGTATTTAGTTTATTGTTTCTTAACTTTTGATTCACTTTATTGAACATTTAGTTTACTAAATTACAATTTGCATCTAATGTAATTGCATTTATGTATGGAAATTAGATATTGTTTACTTTCAATTGTTTAAAAACCATAAAATATTTCATGTTTAAGTTATGGTTGTTGTTTGCTATATTTGGAGGCCCCCTAAATACAGAGGCCAATGTAAAATGACCTTCTGACCCCCCCTCTTGCAGGACCTGGGTATATGGACATCATTATTCAAGGATAAAAAGTTTATGTTAATGAATATCACACTCCATTTAGGAGAATAGAAAGAATTGTACGCGTAATACTTTAAATTTATATATATAGTGTCATTTTGTTTAGAAATAGTGATAATAATCAGAAAAAAATATGATAAGACATAAATATAAAAACATGATTATTATAAAAATTAATTTTCCAAAAGAAATTTGTAGTCACAAAACGGTCTTGAAATAATTTTGCAATTCTAAATATAAAAATATTATTTTTCTATCTCAAAATTTGTAGTTCAAAATAAATAATACAAAAAATATTCTAAAAATGATAGCGTCTCAAAACCTTAACAAATAAATAAGAAATAAATAAAAACAAATACCAGTTTTAAATTAAAATAGTTTTTAAAAGAAAAATCTATGCTTTTAAAATTCTAAATATATAAAACTTATTTTCTATCACAAAGCGTTCTCGATTTGGAAGTCGTTGTTAAAAATATTTTAAAATAAAAATTTTTAAGGTTTTGAAATTGTAGAAATAATACGAAAAATATTCTAAAAATGATAGCATCTCAAATAAAAGTTTATAAAAACGTTTTCTAAAAAACACCAAATGAAAATAAGTTAATTACTATAATTAAAATGTTTTTTGACTTGGCAAAAAAAGGGTTTTTCAATGACTCATAACCTTTGTTAGATCTCCACGATGACTTGATGCAAACCTCAATTACCAAAATGTCCGCTGATTCATGGAGCATAGAATAAATAATCACTTGGATGAGTTACACTTTTACTCAGCCAATCATAGGCTTCTGTGTTTACATTTTCAAGTGTTTTATCAAAACTTGTTGGATTTTATTTCATCTGATCCATTTACTGCCAATACGAAAGTGATCAACGAGTCGAGAAAATATCCGAGAAAACGTCATTTGCTAACCCAACATCTGCTTTGATTTCTTCCTCAACATTTCTAATGATAAAGCCATTCATCCTACGAATTTCTCGATCCAATAAATACCACATCAAACCTATTGATTATTCACACTTGTTATTACACGGAATAACAATATCGACGTATTCAATAATGCTATTTGTATTGCAAAATGCAATAACTGTAATATTGACAAAGCTTCACTATGATCTGTAATTTGGTCACTGACAATTAAAAGTCCGGGTTCTCTGAATGTCTTTTGAATATGATTGGTGAATGTTCTAGTAGTGGATCTACTAGCAATAGGATTAGCTCCGGTATATCTTCCGAATTTTAAAATTCCTCTTTGAGAAGATGATCTTGAAGATACAACACAAACATCATCAGGATTTTCTACTGCAATGATAGCTTTAGCAGCTAATTGTAGTTTATCACATATTTTATAAAATTTTAAAATATGATTTCTTGCTTTATTTCTATCGAAAACATATTGATTCATTTGGAAATTTTTGTTGTTGGCACCGATATGAATAAAAGTTTTGATCATCATTAATTGATCATTTTCATTAAAAAAAACTCATTCTTTTAACAACTGCTTTGAATTTCATTAACCAAATTTCTAATTATATATTTTATTTTTCAAACCACCAATTTAAAAGTGAAAGACAATTTTAAGTCTTTAATTTTTCATTTTTTTCAAATTTTTATAAATTTATCGTTTCTTAATTTCATTTTATTTCTTTTCTTTTCTTTTTAATTATTATTGTTACTTGGAGAAAAGACTCAAATTTTGAATCCATTCTCCAAGTTACTAAATTACATGGGGGCTAATGGAACAAACTGATCAAATTCTCAACAAAACTGTTGAACTCTCATTCAAATGCTCAACATAGTAACCTCTGAACTTAGGCCTAATCATATAGGCTTCTGATATCTATGTAAAAAGGTTCTTTATTTCCATCTGGTAACATATAACGCTTGTTTACGAATGTCAAACCACAGATTCCTCCTTCATAGAAATTGTTTTTTGTAGAATTTTATTTCTTGTATCAACTCAATAGGTTCATCTGGGGTCATCAGCGCAGATGACCATGATATCCCAGGAATATTAAAGAAAATACAATGGTGCTAAACAGATTTTGCAAGTGGAAACTAATTACTTATAAAATTATTTAAATCTTTTCAAACGTTCTGTTCTATTGTTATCATTAAGAGTAAGTGAGAAATATTTTTTATAAAGAAACACACATTGTCTGGTATTGTCATAAAGAATTTGAGTTTATAAAATACTTTGTTACAAAAAGTTATGACAGCATGAGAGGAACGATGATGAGGAATTAAGATTATTTTTTGATGCCTCAAAGAACCTAAGCTACAATATTACTAAGGAACATTTTGTCCGTATATCTGCTCCTATACCACATTAAAATGGCACTCTGTGGAATTTATAAAAACATGAATTTATAACCACAGTGGTAAAGCATCGTGAAAAAAATGATTTCGTTGTGAAGGACTGAAAAGGTATTTAAACTTTTGATTGATCTAGAAAACAGTTTCTTTTTTCATGTAATAATAATGACAATAGGTTTTTTCTGAGTTTTTAAAAATAGTTTCATTCCTTTTGTGCCATGCAGTAAACAGTCGCGCCATCAAGACGTATCAAGCTTGGCAATATGAAGAATTATGGACAATGTGAAGAACAGAGATGGAAATATTTGTCATTATATTTGCAGGAAATTGCCATTCAATTTTATACAATTAACCTTTCAGCAGAACGCAAAATTTCAAGCAGAATTGCAATAATTAATGTAAATTTTAATAGAAATCTGTCACAGTCATTTACAGGATTATAAGCAAAAATAATTAAATCACAGATAAATTTTATTTATGAAATCTAGAATAAAACTCCTTAGGAGTAATAGTTGTTGAACTTTGACCTGCGTTGAGCTGGGTAACAATTATCCTTGATGCAAATTCCTGGACATACAGCTTCACAAGGTTCATAAAAATCTCTTGCTAAAATAAAATTAAAATTGTCAAATATTTGAATATATAGGATATAATATTTTTATTATAAATAATAATAATAATAATTATAATAATTATAATAATAATAATAATAATAATAATAATAATAATAATAATAATAATAATAATAATAATAGTAGTAGTAAAGTCAAATACTTGTAGTTCTTGGAGGTAGTGTAGTTTCAAAATCTTTGTCTTTTCTAGATATTTCTCTTGATTCGGTTATTCTATTAATTAGACAAAAGAATGTATAAAAGATTAATATTACAATAAAATATTACAATAAAACTGTGAAAATAAATAATAATTTAATGTAATATTTTTCCATTTTTCAAATAAATTTTGATATAAATTTTTACTATATATTTATTTATATTTATATAATTGCAACAGGACGGTCTATTTGTCGAACTCAAATCTTTTTCGAAGTGTATTTACTTTATTTACTCATATGCTACTATTTTCCTACAGATTAATTTCCAAATGTCATAGATCAAAGTAAGACTGTAATTTTATATAATTTAATGTAATATTTTTATTAATTATAACGATTTTTGTCAAAAAATATGTTTGAGAAATATTAAATTCCAAAAAAATTCAAAATATAAATCTATTTCATATAACTAAACTATAAAATAATCGCTAATTATTAGACCTTCATTATTTGATTACCAGTAAAACAAAAAAATTAATAATTCAAATTTTATTCAAATCAAGTTGGGACAATCTTTAACTGCTTCTCCGTAACCTGCTGCATTGTTTAAAACATTTTTTCCTACACACTTTTCTACAAAACCAATTCAAATTTATGAAAACCCATTGAATTTTTATCATATAAATTGCAAGCCAATGTTCACCATTGATATTAGATGAGTTAGTAAAATAAAAAGTAAAAATAAATTAATAGAAAAATAATAAAATATAAAAACACATTTAACAAAAACTTTATCAAAAAATCAGAAATGCGCGATAACTTTTTTTAGTGAGCAGTGTTTCATAATTCTTCCAACCGGGCACATTTTTCACTGATTTCAATAAAACATTTGGAAGGTTGTGAATTAGAAAATAAATAAACAAATTTATTGATAACAATAAAAATATAATTCAATCACGAGTCAATGTCAACGGAGCATTTAA
Source organism: Schmidtea mediterranea (assembly GCA_022537955.1). NCBI lineage: Eukaryota > Metazoa > Platyhelminthes > Tricladida > Dugesiidae > Schmidtea > Schmidtea mediterranea. The sequence goes on from CM039681.1 coordinate 46,541,841, forward strand.
TAAATATCTGATTGTTACGCATCAGATCTGGATTGCTCGATAATTCCTCATGGCTTATAAATATGTCATATCCAAATCCCATATTTCTATCTGTTGGCTGGGTATATGATTTATTATTAGGATAATCTGCCCATTTCACAGTCCTACTGACATCAGCCAGTCGGGTCCGCTGATTGATCAATGCAAGTGTGACTGAATGCCTGAATGGCCATTCCAAAATGTCATCAAACAAAAATACACAGACAAATGAGTATCCTTGCCACCACCATCTCCATCAGATTACACACGCAAACACATTTTATAACCATTTTTACACCTGATTCAGTTCATTAAAAACTTCTATAATAAAAGTTTTAATGAACAACCAATTACAATTATGGTTAAGTTTATGAATTAGCCATTTTTAAAATGGCTGACAGGTAAATTTTTTAATAAAATATATTTTAGGGCTTGGATTGTGATCTCGTATATTTATGAGATCATTATTCAAGCTATTAAATAATACTTTTAATCATCATTTACTATAAATTTAGTTTTAATTAATTTTTTTAGAAATTTATGTAAATTAATGGAATTATTTTCGAATAAATGTAAGTCCGATAAATGCCAAGCAGGAAACCAAAAAACAAGAACGAGAAATAATTGACCTTGATAAAACACGCAGCAGTGAAAATCCAGTTTCCCAATTTGTTTAAATATTTTTTGACTTCCAATTTGCCTACCAAGGCGGTACAACAACATAATTGTTTTTTCGCTTGTTTACTTTCATTACGGTTATTTGGGCATCAATATGTGATCCTTGCATTCTTATCCGTGATTTTTATTGTTTATTATTATTATTTATTATTATTATTATTTTACCTTTTGACATCCAAATTTTTGATATTTATTTATTTTATAATTATTGATTTTATGAGGCTTTGGAAATTTCTGTTAATTTCCCAAATTTATAAAAATCTCATTTTCAATAGTATTAATGACTTGGATTTATTATACTTTATAAAAATTTTGTTTTAAACTTAAGTTATCGGAAAACTTATGTTTTCCGTACTCATTTTTCCATTCATTTTATTATAGGAGATTTTAATGAATTGAATCAGGTGTATGCGTGAGAAATGATTCACTATAAGTGTATGAGTTGATTCGGATTTTTGAATTTGTCATTTTATCAGTGAATTTGTCGAACTTCCACACAAATTCTCCATTTATCCGATGATTTTGATTGGCTGCCGTTTCCAATAAATTCATGTCGGCATTTGTCATTGATTTATCGATTTTATTTGAAATTTCTGTGAGATTTTTTCTCGATGTTGGCATTTCTAAATTAAGTAATTCGATTTCCTCAGCTTGATCGGCACATTTCCTCTGCAAATCTCCAATTTCAACCTGAATAATAATAATCCAAATATCAATCAAATCAATATTGCATTTTATTGACAAACTTGATTCCTTTTCCAAGCTGAAATCAATTTATCCATATTTTCTCTCATTGCAACATTTTCACCATTCAAACAAATTATATTCAGCAATTTCCTCCTGAATTCTCATCAATTATCTAAACCAAATCAAATATTGAATTTTACTCGTCTCCTCTCGCCATCCAATTTCAATTCGTTGATTTCATTTCGCAATAATTCATTCACTGGACTCAACCCGTTATTATTGGCCTTCAACATCTCCATTTCATTATTGAAATTGCCAACGAAATCCATCAGTAATTTTGTGTGCGCAAATATTTCAGATTGCAAATGATCCGCAACTTTATCCTGGGATATATTGCATTAGTCAAATCCGATATTGGAATATGGGCATGCTGCTGACCGATATTTGCACGTCCGTGAATGTTCTTCCATTTTTCTTAATTCATCAACAAATTCGCAAGATTTTTCCGAACATTTCACTTTTAATCTTGATATTCATTGGTTGATCCACATAAATATTTTCATCCAAATTGAGAATTTCCAATTTACATTCCTCAGTGAAACCAGGACATATTTTATTCTCACCATCTAGAAAGCCTGAAATGCAAGAAAAACAAAACCTGCAGCCGCATTGAGCACAGTGAGCATTTACCAACAACTTTTTACACAGTAAGCATAGCATGTCATGCTGGATTTCTGTTACACTTTCATAATTTCTCATTATCTGCCAAAGATTTTCAAATTTTGAAACAGCCATTTTAGATATAAATTTAAATAATGGAGAATTTTATAAATACAAATTATATAAATTTAAAATACAAATTTAAATAACAAAATATGAAATTATTAGGATCACAATTTATTAAATTATATTATTTAAACAACAGATAATATTAGAAAAATAATATAGCTTTTACAGTGCTCTCAATAATCTGTGCACATAAACTGTAAAAAACGGTGAAATTGTAAGTGAAATTCTAAAAATGTATTTTATTCTTTTTATGGATGCAACTGTCATTTGAAGAAATATGAATGCAGTTTTTTTCAAGATATTAAACAATATTATTAATATAATATTATTGACTTTAATAGTTCAGCTTCTCTCGATCTCTTTCAATCTCTCCCATTTGGGATCTATACAAATATGTTATTAAAATCGTGATTGTCTTTTTCTCAAAATTTCAGCAAATTGATAACAAGCTCTTGAATATTTTTCTAATTTGCTGTAGCTTGGAAGGAATGTTATCTACCTAAAACTTTAATATTTAGTCTATAAACCCTCATATTCATCTAAGCATTTTATACAATTTTTCACTTAATTGTAATTTGTAATTTAACAATAATTAGTTAAATATTTTTCCTTCTGTAATTTTTTTACCTATGTAGTGGGTTATTTAAAGTTGAGAAATCTGACCTTGAGTACCCATGCATACAAGCTAGTCCTTCAGTCAAATTGTTACCCGTTGCTAGTCAATATTACTAATGTAACAAAGGTTTATACTTTCGCTAAAAATAAGCTTTGTTGTCAAAACTATTTTGGACAGATATTCCTTGAGTTCATCGAGTTGCCGATAGGTCTATTCTCGATTTAGCTTCATTTTGGTCCAATCCTATTTTAATACTGTCTAACCGCGACCTTTCGCCTACAAAATTTATTCGTAAGTGATTGCGTCCCCTTCTTGACTCACTGGAAGTGCCGTCTCGAGCGCTTTTACTTGAAACCAACGCGCTTGGTAGTTTTGCCTTTTAATCTTAAAGGCCTCTTGTGTTGATTCTAGTTTGTGAAAAATCATGTTCACTTGGACAGATCAGAAGCAGCTAGCTTGCAATCAGTGCAGCTATAAATATAATTTGATCACTTGCCGGTGCATTTTATCGTTTTATATTTTTCTAGATCCTTTGTCTCAAATAGTCTATATTTAAATAGTGAACAGTGTTAGCCTCTGGCATTTGTCGCGGAAACTCATTAACTGTATTAGGTTATCGCTATACGTGAGTGAGAACGCTGACGTGTTATCTCTCTGCCAAGTCGATTGAGTGGGTGCGTGACGCTACCAATTAACTAACACTTTATTCGATCAGATCATGCAAGCGGGATTTAGTGAGCATTTGTGAGTGTTGCACATATAATAACCGGTGAACATGCTCATGAACCTAGTATTACTCTAAACTTCTCAGATTTTTAACAGCGATTCTAATATGTCTTGATATATTTCTCATTTTGCTAATATCGTGATACTTTACTAACATTAATAAACTTGCTTGTGATTTTGAAGCGCTGATGAGACGACTAACCAGAAGTATTCAAAACTATCAAAAGAACTAGTAAAGATGATTCTGTCTGGATGCCTGATCCAAAGGGGTCTTGACTGATGCTAAAAAAAACCATTGTGGTAATCTTTGTTAAGTTTTGACTTTTCTTATTTTGCTATCCTGCAAAGTTCAGACACGCATTTTGCCCAAATTCCCCAGTGAGGAGACAGAATGACGATGATGTTCGACGATACATATGTTTAGATAACTTTATGTACAATCGTATACTGCCTCATTGTGCTTTTGTAGCCTTCAGAATTTAATTATTACGAGAATCTATTGACACTATGAGACAAAACGTTGCTATTGTTATACCAGAACACAAACGGTCTTGAAATTTGTTTAAATGTATCAGTTATATAACACGAAAACCCAGCACCAAGATAACTTAAAATACAACATACAACATCAACTAAACACTCTAAAATTCAGAGAACATATATAAATATAAAATCAAAAAACACAAAAGTAAAATAAAATAAATACAAATGCATCAAGAACCGCACAAAAAATGCATAAAATATAACATAATAATGCTAGGAACCTGATGGGTAAAAGATGTGAGATTTTCGAGACCATTTTCAAGGGATTCCCACCAGATGTGCGCACAAGAGATGTAACCGTTGGATACCTGTCAAAATGACGTTGGAAATGTATTCCAATGGGCGGTTTCTAGTAAAAGATGAGCTATATTGACATGACTGTTAATACCCTAGAAAACCTTTGGGTTTAGGAGCTACAATAGAAGGTATTCGTGCTCGTTTTATTTGTGTCCCTCTATCATCAATTTTAGATTAAAACAATATCGAGATCCTGCAACGATTTAATTTTATAATTGTTCGAATTTTATAGAATGATCGATATATACGTATATTTTTGATGCGCTAAAACAAAATATCTACAAGTTTTAACCACATTTTATCACTTTTACCCTAGTTGTCAGATTTTCACGATTCTTTTTTATTAAAGTTTCTAATTACATTATAAGCTTAATTCTCAGTTATTTTCCAAAATAAAATCGTTTTTTACGAATTTAGAGCTGATTTGATGATTTTGTTAGTTTTTGTTGTTTTGCAATTGGTTTTTGAATGTTTTTAATCATTTTTATATTCTTTTTGTATCTTATTATACTTTTTTATTATTTTTTGTTTTGTTTAACGATAAATGGACGATATTTGGTAAATTTTCGTCCATTTGAATTTACTGCTATGAGATTTATTCGGAGGTCGTGTCAGATAAACAAATATCTCAAAACCTTAGTTTTTTCCCAACAATAACAAGGAAATTTGACCAAAAATCGACGATTTATATAAAAGTAGAAAATTAATTAATAAAACAAATTGAAATAAAATAATTTTGCTGTGAAAATTTTAATTAAAAAATTTAAGAAATAAATTGTCAATTTAAATTAAGAAAGTATTAAAAATTAGATTTAGATAAAACAAATAATTTCAAAGTCAAATTTGTTTTATCACAATAAAATAACACGCTAGGTTAGGGTCGAGTTATAGGTATATATACTGATGTGTTTTCACAAATGTTCAGTCTAAATTTCAAGTTGGTGTGTATAACAAGCTGAGAGCTATGCATTCAGACATGGTAAGTGTTTTGTCTGGACACGAGAACTCTAAGTTAATGAATTAGCATTTTTGTGTTTATTTATTAAGCGAATTTATTCACGATGATTTTAGGCATAGCTTATGATTGTGTGGATGAACCTTTGTTAACTATGGAAGATGTGAGTTGCTAAATAAATGTTATAACGGAAAACTTGTGTATCGAAACTTTTTTCTGAATGGAACTTTTATCCAATTAAAATGGTAATATTTATTTATTTTTATTTTTTGACCCACAGCCACCATACACCACAAGTTATTACATTTGTACATACGATCGGACCGTGTAAGCGCAGTTTACCTGCAACGGTGCCGTACCCGTTAGAGCTAGCCGGTTTATCGTCAAATCTCAATGAAAATATAGCGAGAGCAGGTAGCTTAAGGGTGGTCTTTTCGATAAAATCGACAAAACCTTCAAATAACAGTTGGTTAAAAATCACTTACACTGAGTGGTTCAATGGAGACTCGTTAAATACAACATGAGCACAAATAGATCCTAAGGTCAAAGAAAAGGGAAGGGTAGCTGGGAGATCGCGAAATATGTTGCAACGATTAAATTGGAAAGCTGTTGGAAAAATATTAATCTGAACGACCAAAATCATAAAAAAAGAGTAATTTTTAAATAATATTTAAGGATTAAATAAATTATAATAAATAGAGGTGAAAAATATGGACAAAACGCTGCGCAAACCTTTCGAAATAAATAAAATACTTAATCAAAAACTGTAAAATAAGAGCGGATTCCTGATAATAATTTTGTAATATGTAAAGAAAATTCAACGACAGAAACTCGACTAAAGGATAATGTTTTCTTTAGATCATTCTACCCTAAAAGTTATGTAGGTCAACGATAACACTTTTAATGTAACTCTCGAGATAGAGAAGCATATCTAAGCTACCAATAGTTTCAATTGAAGACTGATAGAATAAAATACAAAAAATAATATTATAAAATATATTGAAATAAATTTTTTATAAAAAAGGAATCAAAATTAGTAATTTTACAGATAACACAGAAATTTTATTTAAAAATAGAAAAAAACTTTGAATTATATTTTTTCCAAGTCAGGTACATATGAAGGTAAGATTTTCAGTTTATCATTTAGTTTCACGAACAAATCTATATCGGCATCGAGAATCATATTGAGGCGAGTGAGTAATCAATCGAAATCAATATAATATTCGGATCATTCCGATTTTTTGACCCAGAAAATTTTTTGATAAATAAATTATAACTTATATTGTTTTAAATAAAATCACAATATTATAAAATCAGAAAATAATTTTTAAACATTAATAACACAACAAATTAATAACTTAGAACTTTTTAATCAAATGTAATGTTTTTTCAAAACAATCATTTTTGTTATTATTCAAACACATAAACTCCACAAGAAAATCTTCTTGCCAATTTTCTTTGCGCATTTCTTTTCTCTTTAGCTTTATTTTGTTATTGTAACTTTCGATGAACTCCATTTTTATAATCCACGAATTTATATTTATGAACAATTGATTTGCGTTCATAAGATGCCTTTTTATTAATAAATATGTATTTTGCCCTGTTAAAATTTCAATAAATATCATTTTTATTTAATTTCCTAATATTCTCTCCAAGCAATCTATTGACCATTTTATGGAGACATGATGTATTTTAGACGGATGATTGATGTTGGCAAGATGAGAAATTTCCTGGCTGGTTTACTCCATTATTTATTCAATACGAATTTCAGTGCCTTACAGAGTTATTCATAATTATATTTACAATATATTTAATATCATTACTAAATATATTTAAAATTATTGCAAAAAGTCAAATTTTTAAAAAAGTCATATTTAGTATTCATAAGCTTCATATATACTCAAGGCAAGTTTATATTAAGCTCAAAAAACATTAAATAAATATATTTTTATAAATGAAATCAATGAAGAGCCCTCAAATGAACAACAATTATGAAAATTACTCAAAAAATGCATTTGATATCGATACGAATCAAGAATTAAGGAAAAAGAGTCAAACTATCACTCTGGACATACTTAAACAAATAAGAAAAGATCTCGAAAAGCATTTTACTGTTAAGGAAATTGATTTTAATGAAGAATTGACGGTGCAATCTGTTTATAAGCTTGTTGGAAAAATCTCTGAAGGGGAATCTGATAAACTAATTATTGGCAATAAAAAGTGAATGAGAACAAAAGATAATTTAGATATTAAGAATAAAATTTCGCAGATTTTAATGTGCGATTCTTCTTTTACTCGAAAAGAAATATCAGAGATACTAAGAAATGAAGATATATCAATTTTCCAAGGATATATTTCTACAAGGCTAAAGCAAATGGAATATACCAGAAAACTCCTTGTGAGAGTTCCTGGGGAAAGATATTCTTTCAAAAGCATTGATTTAAGACAAAATTATGCAAGAGAAATACAATTTGTTCCTAAATCTAACTTAGTCTTTCTCTACGAAACTGGTTATAATCTTCATCAAACGAAAAACAACTGCTTTCTCAAAAGAATTCTAAGGCTTATAAGTTAGACAAAAGAAACAGAGGCCAAAATATAAGTTATATGGTTGTAATAAAAAGCACTGGAGTTTTATGATATGAAATAAAAGATGGAGTATTTTATGGTGATTATTTCATTCGATTTTATACGGAAAACATTAATTCCACACTTTATAATCCACAAGAATGATGTTTTGGTGATGGATTACTGTAGGTTTTATCATTAAAAGGAGGTTTTTCATATATCATATACTTAAAATTAAAATATCGCTTTTTACTACCATATTCTCGGCGGTTTATTCAATTGAAGAATATTTTAGTTATCTAAAATAGCAGCCAGACGCAGTATATCCTTAACAAGGAATGCTTTAAAAATTATTATTTCTGATATTTTGAACACAGAAGACAATGATTTTAGTGGTTGGTATCTCAATATGAGAAGATACATTGAAAAGGCTTTATCAAGAAATGAATTCATTTAAATAAAAGTTAAGAAGAAAATCTCTAAACATATACTGCATTGAAATAAACTATGTGCGTTTTCAAAAAATTATATATGTTTTATGTTTTTTTCAATTTTTACCCAATATAAGAATAATTTTAAACTGAAAAAGAGTGAAAAAATAATTATATTTAGTAAAAATTTTAAATAAATTTTGTAATAATTTTAAATATATTTAGTAATAATTATAAATATATTTTGTAATGATCTTAAATATATTTTGTTATAATTTTAAATATAATTAGAAATAGCCATGTAATCTAATCCAGGTACCGTTGACCAATCACTCACACCTAAGTCTCGAGCTTTCATATTTCACCATACTTCAATCTGACGTTTACGTTCATATACATTTCTTAACCCATTCTTTACTAAATTTCCTAAATGTTCAACTCTACGATGTTATTGGGCGCTAGCAATTGTTAATTACTTGATTACGACATGAATGAATTTCTCCCAGTCTCCATGAAGCGTTATTACGAAGATTTGCTCAGCTTCCCGCAATTATTTATCAGGAAAAGCTACTGTTGGGGTTGTCGGTGAATTCGAATAGGAATTATTGTCAATCTGCGTGCTTTTAAACAACAGTAATGAACTCCAAACGATATAAACTTTATTGATTAATACGCTTTATCTCCACTTTAAAATGACACAACAAATTATCTATCAATCACATATTGGTGCTTATTACGACCCTTCGGGAAGAATAGCACTTTCGATCAATTGGATTTCACAATCACTTGATTACTGTGGTGGGTTTCTGAGATCGGTAACTCTTATTTAGTTGCTTTGCTTTGCTTTGACCTTGCTTAGTTTCTGTTTCAAATTTCTCTTTAATTTCTTTTTGTCTTACTTTGTCTTTTTGCAGTTTTTGTCCCTTTGATTCCAATTGCGCTTCATTTTTATACTACACCATCCAATAATACTTACTGATGTCAAATAGAATTTCTGATATCTTTTAACGCTAACTCCCTTTGGGCCTCTATAATCACTGAAAGCTGTTCAGATAAATAATTTTTTAGAGATGCCCTGTCCAGGATTTTCAAACAATATTTCTTCCCTTATCTTGAAAGGGCTTTCGAAATAACGTGCAAATTTTGCTTTTGTTTTTGTTTTCTTAAATTTGCACTTGTTAATTATAGATAACCTTCTTTAATTGTCTGTTTTTATTGATTTTCTCTTATTCCTTTCTCGTTGTTCAACATTTCTTTTTCATTCCCTTTTTATTAAGCTCCAGAACCACATCTTAATCACTTATCATTGTTTCCCCCAATCATTTTACATGTTTATTAATTATTTTATTCTATTATTTAGGTATCCTCAACACTACTAAGGGTCATGAGTTTTCTATTATCAATCACTTCCTATAACATATTCAATAAGTTTTCTTTTTAAAGTAACCATTTATTCTCGGAAAAGGTTTTACACAACTTTCTGCCCTTAATTTTTTGAAAGTCCCCTAAAGAATGGATCATGCCAATTTATAATTATTATATTAATATTCAATGGATTTCTTGGCAGCGTTCCGCCTTCATTTCTTAGGAAACCTTTTTTAAGGAAATAAATATTTTATACAATCATAATTACATCATTAAATTTGAATTTCTTTAACTTACTTTGTCATGTTCGGATTTATCCTTTTCCTGACGGCTATCATATTTTACGTCGTTGTTACGACTTGATTATTCCTCATAGCTGATAACCTTATCTTGATCCTAAGATTATATATACTTAGTGCTACCTGCAATACCCGGTGTTAGTGACTTTGAGTCGATGAGTAAGAATTTAGTTAGTTCTATTTTATCAGGTTCGGGAGAACAAGTGATAGACTAAAAGACCCGCTCTCAGTTTTCCGTCCACTGTTATTGATTATCGTTTTGTGTTCCAGACTGGTGTACCCAAATGCAAGACTTAACTGTCATGGAGCCGTTGAAGACAAACTGCTCTGATACGATTAGTTGACATATGTATATTTTGATTACTTGGGATATGTAGCCGCTTTGGTTAAAAAAATTTCGACAATCGAAAACATAATAGTTTGATTCAAAGCATGTAGGCACAATAGTACATTGGGAGTTTTCGTAATCATCCATTCACAATTTGTGAAGTTATCGTGTCCAAGTCTTACCCGTTGGTGTATTCTTATGTGCCTGCGTTAATGCGACTAAACAAAATGTGTTATTCTAGAATTTTCAATATTTGATTTATTTATTTTATTATATTTTATTTAGTTATAAATTTATAATAAATTTATTCTCTAATTTATTTATTTATTAAAATTTTAAGTTAAAAAATTAAGTTAATTTTTTAAGGACCATCATATTGAATATCATTTTTGTTTCTTCTATGTGGTTTTTGGCGTACGAGTACTTCCTCCCCCACTTTTAAATTTCGTCTAATTATTTTGTCGTCCTCAAATTCCATCATCTTTTTAACAGCTTGTTTGGAATTCATTTGAGTGTTCTCCCCAAATATCTCGTACATCATTTCGGAGTCTAGAATTAGCATGTATTGTTATTTTCCGTCCATATACTATCTCAAATGGTGAATATTTCGTAGCACTTTGATAATTTGCGTTTATGCTGAATTCAATTCGAGGCAGCAGTTCGTACCACTGTTATTCAGCATATCTTCCTTTCATCGTGCCACAAGTAAATCTCTCATTGTTCTGATAGCTCTTTCTACTATGCCATCCGACTGAAGTGGATACGACATGGAGAATTATTGTCACATTCCCAGCTGTCCTAATGTTTTTTCAATTATATGCTTTCAAAATCTTTAGACTATGTCCGTCAATATACTTTGACGTTTACCCTATTTGTAAATCCAATATTTCATTAGCGTCATCCAAAAAGTTTTTTCATTTTGGTTTGGCGTGACCGTTAGAGTTAATAATTTGCTAAACCAATCAGTAATAACGATAACATATTTTTTGTTTGTTGAAGTTCTCTCAATGACAGCAACATCCATAACAATCTGTTATAGAAATTCAGAACTTTTGCGTGGAATAAAAATTACTTTTATCTTTGCTTGGTCTAGTTTTCGTTTTGCACACGTGACACATCGTTTGACTATATCTTTAATGGTTTCTTACCTTTTTCGCCAAAAAATATTCATTTTCCAACATGACAGAAATCTTCGTGTACGTTAATCACTAATTTAGATTGATAAGTTTTTGGTATTACCATTAGATCAATTTTGTCCATTTTCAATACAAGCATATCATCTGATATCTTAAATCGAACTTTATATTTAAATAAAAAGCTATTTTGATACGATTACTTTTTAACGTCTATGTCATTCTTAAGAACTTCCACAGCTTCCTTTAACATTTGATCTTTCTTCTGTTCCTCCATAATCTCTATCATTGTATGTGTTTTTTGTATCAAATATCTTACTTTTGATTTTTCTAGTTTATGTTGTGCCTGTGCTGTCTGACATTGTGCACACAAACTACCACCAATCCTTCATAATCCATCTGCATTTCAAATATCCGGTATTTCTATTGGAAATTGCATTCCGATAGATTAGCCGTCCATGTCTGAAATTGTGAACTTATTGGTCTTTTTATCGTGTTCATAAATAATAAACCCTTATGATCTGTCCGGATCACAAATCCTTTTCTGTATAAATAATGCCTAAAATATGAAACATATTCATGCAACGCCAATAACTCTTTCCTGGTTACGCAGTATCCCTTTTTATGGGCCGTTAGATATCTTGAATCGTATGCGATAACTATGCCTGAACCATCTTCTTTTATTTGACTCTAAACTGTTCCAAAAGCTTTAAAACTTAAAACAATATCCAAAATAAATTTACTATCTATTCGAGGGAAATCAAGATTAGGAAGTTGTGTTAAGGCATCTTTAAGCTGATTAAAGGTTTTTTCACAATTTTCTGATCATTTGATTGTTTTATCACAGCCTGAAGTTGCTGCATGTAAAGGTGCTGCTAAATTACCATTATCTTTGACAAATCATCTATAGTAATTCGTTTCGTCGCTTCTGTAATTTATTTGATCTTCTTGAAATTTGTCTGTATTCAATCTTCATTAATGGTATAACCAAGAAATTTTGATATAAATTTTTACTATTTATTTATTTATATTTATATAATTGCAACAGGACGGTCTATTTGTCGAACTCAAATCTTTTGCAAAGTGTGTTTACTTTATTTACTCATATGCTACTATTTTCCTACCGATTAATTTCCAAATGTCTTAGATCAAAGTAAGACTGTAATTTTATATAATTGTTGGGTTATTATTATTGAAAGTCGGTTCCCTCTGTCCTCGTGTCCTTTTCGAATCAAATAAGCAAACCAAACACATAATAATTTTATTTGCACTTTACCACACTTACAACTCAATCCGATTTATTTCAATGTTTTGTAATTAAAATTTTACTGATTTATTTGCACTCTTCAACCACCGAATAAATTTGATTATCTTAAGGTAGGTAATCCAATGGATAATCACCTTTTCTGATAGATAACGTTTGACTTTACTTGGGTTTAGACTCTTTTACAGACCTGACTAGACTACCGTTTGCTTCAAACAATGGACATTTCGTGTTTTTCCCTTTTCTTTTTATACTCCTGTTCAGACTATTTTCAGACAATTGTCAACAACATTTGCTACATTACTAAATTATTAAAAATAATTACTTCCCACAGACCACCTAATCCGACATTTGTCAACAACGTTTGATACATTACTAAATTACAAATTAGGAAATAATTACCTCTCCATAGATCAGTGGCGCCCATTTAATATTGTTTAGGCCAATTTACCCTTTTATATTATTCCGACTACACGCTGGGTTTTTCTCATCTCTCGGGTTTCCCATTGCCTCGGACTTCCCATTGACTCGGGCTTCCCATTAGTAACTAATTTTTTAATTAATTTCTTTTTTGTCTTATATTATTTTCTAGGGACCCCTCACCAAATTTTTATTATTATTTCTGGGCTCGTCTCTCAATTTGGCGTTCAACCATACCAATTTTCCTCGATCAATACTACTTTCGAATTTTTGTAAATTTTTTAATTAATGTTGCACTTTTATCATTTTGGTGTTTTTTTGATTTTACTGTGCTTTTTTCGTAATACCCCAACATAATTTAATGTGATATTTTTACTAATTATAACGATTTTTGTCAAAAAATATGTTTGAGAAATATTAAATTCCAAAAAAATTCAAAATATAAATCTATTTCATAAAACTAAACTATAAAATAATTGCTAATTATTAGAGTTTCATTATTTGATTACCAGTGAAACAAAAAATTAATAATTCAAATTTTGTTCAAATCAAATTGGGACAATCTTTAACTGCTTCTTCATAACCTGCTGCATTGTTTAAAACATTTTTTTCTACACATTTTTCTACAAAACTGATTCAAATTTATGAAAACCCATTGAATCACAAATATATATATATTTTATCACATAAATTGCAAGCCAATGTTTACCATTAATATTAGATGAGTTAGAATTATTTTTGAAATATTTTATTCTTTTCTTGTGTTTTTGTATTATTTTTAAATATTATTGCAACTAATTTTGAATAATTATTCTTCAATTTGTAAAAATTTAACATATTTAAATGATGAATGTCAACGATCCATCGAATTTTTTAAAATCCGACAAAATTATTTATCGCACTTATTAAATTTAAAAAAGAATGTTTAAAATTGTTATCACCTCTTTCAAATTATTTAAGTTTTTTGATACAGATAATTAAGAATAAATTTTTTAATATTTTAAATTTTTGTTGGTTATTTTGTAAGTGGTAAATGTTAAATACAGGAATTAAATTTCTGATTAGATTTATCTTATCCCTTACACAATAATTATTGAAGTAGGTCTCAGTAAAAATAATTGTTGTTAAAAAGTTTTCATGTAGTAGCTGTCTGATGAAAGTGGGAAATTGAGTAAGTTGTTTTATAAATAAATTTGTTACATCTTATTGTGAATAAATTTGATTAATTATTGAATACATTTTTTTTGATTAATATTGAAAAAACTTTAAAAAAATTTTTTTAACATTTTGTTAAGATACTTATTGAGTGAAATATATTTAAATGATAGAATTTGATTTATCAATAAATAAGTAAATTCTTTCATTTTGAAATTAAAATTAAGAAAAAATACTAGTTGTAAAATAATTAATTAAAAGAACTGAATTAAAATAATGTTTGTTTAAGTTAAATGATAACTATGAAAAAAGGTTTGAAAATAAAAAAATATATCGACTTTTTTGAATTGGAATTTCGTATTGCAATTTTAACAAAAGTTTATTTAAAAAAAAAAATATGGTGGAGAACCTGGGTAAAACAGATTTATGTACCAGTTCGCAAGTTTGTAAATGTTGGTATGAAATCGCAGTCGATGGAAGTAATTGGAATACTATAAATTCATTCAATTTTCAAAAAGATATAACAAGCAATGTGGTTTCGAAAATAACTGAAAAAAGTGGACGATTTTTAAGAGTTACGAATGAAAACCTGCAATCATATCATCGAGCAAAATATAAAAAATTCAGCTGAGCAATGTCCATTAATTGAAGATTTAACTTTATCAGAATGTGTCGATGTGACCATGAACCGAATGTCAGTGTTACTCGCAATTTCACTAATTTCACTTCTCTTTGCATCGATTCGTGCACTAAAATGAAGAACGATGGAATTAAAGAAATCGGCAACTTTAAAATCCTGAGGAAGCTTAATTTATCGTTCTGTGAAATTTCTGATGAACATCTAGGACAGGGATGTCCAAATTTTTAAACTAATATGCCGTATTGATAACTTTAATATTTAACTGAGCCGCAAAACCACCAGAATATCTTAATCCTAGGGAATGGTCTCAATTTTTTAAAGATTTTTGAGGGTAGTAAAGGTTTTTAGAATGTAGCAGCCTTTTTTCAAGGTCACGAAGCTCATAGTTCGCTTGTAAGAGTGTAAATTCTTTGAAAAGTTGATTTTTTTGTGAAATATCCAATTAAATTTAATGAAAAATTGCAATATAAAACAAAATCATGTGAATATAGTTTATTTCCAACACTACAACATTCCAAATATTTTAACATTCATAATTATTTCCCAGATTCATTGAAACAAAGACCATGACTAATCAAAAAAAATTTCATTCAAATTTTTAAATATAATTTACTACTTATTATTTTTATTATTAAAAATTTTTAATTTTTATTATTATTATTATTATTGTTATTATTTTAAGTTATAGTTTTCGAAGGTTCTAGATTGTGGTCCATAGTTGACAGGGATAGAAAAATTGTAAATTTTTGTATAAAGTTAAAGAAAAATTCGATATTTTTAAGAAAATATGCGCAAATAAATATCAAAAATAATTATGGCTCAAATGTGTGTGTTAAACCATCGATATGTTACAGTGTTTTTGGAAAAACTTTATTGAAAATATGTGTTATTTTTCAAACATTTATGAAATATTTATTTTATGGCTAATAACAATTTGCTGAAATATTTGTCAGTATAATTGATATTTATTGATAAATTTTTGTATATAGTTGAAAATTTGTGAAAAAATAATTTGTCTTAGTTTACTATTTTATTAATATTTTTAGATTTATTTGTTATAGGTTTTTTTTTAGATTTAATAGTATATTATAATAGTTTGCAGTGAGCATGCAGATAATAATCACGCAAAGTCCTACAGTTTTGCTGCGTCCAGATTAGTTGTGCGCCATCGTACTCATCTTCACTCACACCCTCCCAAATTGGAGGCAACTCATAACTAGTCTCAAGAACTTCCTCAGAAATAGCAAAATTATACGGAAAGATACCTTTACAGACAACTATAGAACCTTGAAAGACAGACGAAGTCAATGGAAGAGAAGTTAGTGTTTTCATATCCTTAGCTAACGAACAATTAACAAATTGCATACTGTCGATAAAGCGAACTGCCAATTTGTTAATGTGAACAATTAATGAAATAAAGTTTTCTGTAGAGGTCGGTATGATATCTAAATTCCATGAAGGAAAGCGATCGAGACCGTATTTTAAAATATGGTGAAGATCATAACCTCTTAAATTATGAAAAACGATAGGTAGTAATCGATAAATCCTACGAGTTACATTATATTTTTGGCAAGCTGCCCCTAGAAAATTACCTGTGGCAATGATCTCTAACCGGAAGTACAATAGGTTTTTACATAAATAAAAAGACATGTACGACAAAAACTTTTATTATAAAGAAATAATTCTAATATAATAATATTGTCGAAGAGCTTTATTCAAAGCCCATTCCACATACCTCCGATATCGGGCAGCGCATATAAGTAGTGTTTTAATTATTAATATTTTTTTATTCTATTACTTATTTTTTATAAGTAATGTTTTAACTAATAATATTTTATTATTATTATTATTGTTACAAGTTTTTATTTATTAATATTATTATTATATTAATCTTCTAAATTAAGATAGCGGAATTCAGAATTAAATGGAATCAGACATTTTTAATAATCGATAGGCTATTGACAGCAACCTATGGTTATTTATTACTACTAAAAAATAAATAAATCAATAAGTCAATAATGAAATTATCTAGTTGCATATTATTTCTAAATAAAATGTATTCTGGATATGTATGGTAAATATCGAGATTTTATTCAATCCTACATTGATAATGCAGATAAAATCGAAATTTAACTATTGTGAACATGTTTTATAACCCTTTATATAAAAAGCAAATAATAATAATCAAAAACATAATAAAATAAGTAAACGTACAATTTTATTTTTTTTTCTATAATATACAAAATTCAAAATATACAAAAATATATAATATACAAAATTCACATAATTGTTCGTCTGATAAATTGATGATCAATCAAGAGCCAGAATTTCTTTGAATATATCTTGAAATTGCTGTGTTCTTGTAATACTATGACCACTATTAATTGCATCAAGCCTTCTATAGTGTCCATAGGCAAAACTAAAATTTTTATCAACCCATGCCCTCTTATCGTCATGGTTGTTTAGCGCTATTTTATTATTTTTAAAAGTGAAAAGCTGATGATTCCGGGACCCTATTCTAGTCTGAGGTACAGATTTTATCTCGTTATTATTGTAACAATCTAAATATGATTGATGATTTATATTTGTACCTGCTAATTTTACGCCCTTAGTCGACTTATTTCCCAATAAACTAAAACATTTAGGACGCAAGAAAACCCACTCACTATACCCTTCCCCCTTACTCTCATCCTTAAACTTTTCTATAACGGATGCTAGTCGTCTTGAATATAAAGGATGAGAGGGGTCATAATTAGATGTATCTAAAAGGTCATCCGAAATCATCGCTTTTAATAAATTATCTAATTTTAAATTTTTTATCTCTAAAAAGAAGCTGTCCGTATCACCGGCAATTAAATTTATATCACAATTATAAATAGTTCTATACTTTTGCAGCTCTATATACTGCAACTGATACATCCGTAGTTTAGATAGATCTAGTACTGATTGTCCGATGTAACTAGGCCTATCCAAACATATTGAATCCTTATTAAGATGCGCGGCAAACAGATTCTCATCAACTTCGATGGTTTTTCTGAATGCTGGTTTTGACGAATATGTAATTAACTTTTCAAATGAATTACACAGTCGCAAATTCATTCGCTTCTTAAGGTTTTCAACGGATTTACCGTACAAGTTGTTATTATATAATTTAAATAAATCTTTATATATCTCGCTGACTGCATTTGCTCGTAAGTCAGTATTTTTATCTATATAATTTTTAAAAATAGGTTTCTGTGTAAATTTTATACATCTATGTACATTCACAACCTTAGCTCCAAGCGAAAGATAAAGCCTGAGAAGCCTCCAATGAAGAACATGATTCTTCTTTGGATAATGCGTGAGCATTAGCTTCTCAACTTTTGAATTTGGTGGGCACATCTTTTCCGGTCCAATCGGAAAGTCATTTAAAAAATCATGGAAATTTTCAGGGATATCAATATCAACTTCCATAGTATATCCATATGGAAGGATTTCAATATCCGTAACATTCATACACTCATTCAATACATCATCCAAACCATCATACACCCAAACAAAATCAGCATACGGCAAAGATTTGCTAAGAGCCCAACCGTACAAATTATTTATGTCTATATACAGCAATTCGGTGTCCTCTGAAGACGCAACATAGTGTTTGTTAACAAACATTAACCCTCCTTGTATTCCTCCCTCGTAAAAATTGAACATTTCCATGTCCTGTAAAAGCTCTATGGGTTCATCTAATGTCATAAGCGCTGACGCCCATGAAATTCCAGGAATACCATAGAAATTTAAAGGTTCAAGACCATTGTATGCAATGGCCTTTTCACTGAAGTGTTGAAAGTAATCAGCGAGTAGGAATACATTAACTTTTAAATAATGCATCATATAGTCACGCAAATTACCACAGTTTTGTTGCACCCAAAGCAATTCAGCAGTCGCATACTCATCATCTGTCACACCCTCCAATTTAGGAGGCAATTCATAAGTAGTTTCTAGAACATCAAAAGATGCGCCATAATCATAAGGAAATATACCTTTAGAATCTATAATAGAACCAGGAAAGGCAGAGGTAGTAAGAGGTAGTGTAGTAAGTGTTTTTACAGCCTTAGATAAAGAGCAATTTACAAATTGCATACTATCTATAAATCTAACAGCCAGATCTTTTATATGTACAATTAAAGATATAAATTTTTCAGTCGAGGTAAGGATAATGTCTAAATTCCAAGAAGGAAAACCGTTGAGACCATGTTTTAAAATATGATGCATATCGTAACCTTTAAAATTATGAAACACTATCGGAAGCAACCTATATATTCTACGCGCAAAATTACATTTTTGGCACGCTGCACCAAGATATTTACCTGCAAAGTGATAATGGTCTTTAGCAGGATTTACAATCGGTTTCTTGCAAAGATAGCAAGTTCTACATGATTTAAATTCTCGTTGTTCAGCGAAAGACATAAAACTTATCAACTTTTTCCCTTCAACATCATAATAAGGTAGGACAATTGTGACAGCAATTTCCTCTACTTTTTTAAGAAATAAAGAAATGCAGTCAGGTCCATAAAATTCAAAATATTGTTGTGTTTTTGTGTAGTTATTTATTAGTAAAAGGCCTGCTGAACTAGGCATATGAATTTGGTGATGTCTAACATCAGGTGGTAAAACCGACTCAAAATCGGCATAAATTACATACGGAGGGGTGATGGTTTTAGAATAATTTTCAAATTTTAAATTTTTGTTATCGGGTAATGTGTAAAGGGTTGTACCCGTCTGATTTTTAGCGCATAGAGCTACATGTTTATTAAAGGCATTATCCAGCCTGAAACCATTTAGGCAGTGTGGGCACCATTTGCATCTAATTTGAACTGGACAATCAGGATTCTGATGACAATTCATTAATTTATTCAGATCACTTCACCGCGATGTAGTGATTCCTATCACTTTTCTCTAATAAAAGCAAATAAATAGGTAGGTGTTCCGTCAATGACCTTTGAACGATGAATTATACTTAAATGAGGATGATGGAATACATAACTATAAGGAACCTCGTCAATTATCACAGTTGGAGTATAAGAAAGGACGTTTATTGCTAAATTTAAACTGTCATTTTTCTTTTCAAATTTGGGTATATTTATTAATTTCATTGGACAATCCGTAATTTCGTCATATACTAAGTCGTTTAAAAACTCGGTATATTTTGCAGGTCTAGTCCGATTTTCTAAAATTAAATCTTTTTTAAGAATTGCCAGAATACTATAAAGGAAGCATTTATCGTAGGTATTTTTAACATTTATAATAGCTTTTTTAGATGCAATAGCAGAAGGAGTCTGAATATATCGATGACCTGATAAACGACTAATTGGGGAAAATTTGGTAAGTATAAAATCTATTTCTAAAATATTGATTACTCTCCATCCACTGCCTAAATGGGTGAACTTTTCTATTTTTTCATTGAGTTTATTAACTCCTTCAGATAAAAACTATCTGAAAATTTTTCTGCGTTGTTGGAAAAATAATTATCGCGGATTTCCCCATCTTTTTCAAACTGTATTAAAACACCAAATTGAATTTTAACATCACCACCCATCTTTCCAATCTCATCAATTAATTTAGAACTGATTCTCTCAGTTAACATTATTTTTATCAGTCGCGCCTCTGATGTATCAAATTTAATTGTTTTAATTGCGCCGTTTAAATTAATTTGTATTATAGGTTATAATGAACCACCAACTTGATTAATAGTATTATTAACAATATCTACATTATTTATAATATCTACATTATTTATAATATCTACATTATTTACAATGTCTGCAATATTTATAATATATACATTATTTACAATATCTGCATTATTTATAATATCTGCATTAGTAATAATATCAATACCTACATTATTTATAATATCTACATTATTAATTGATTCGTCATCACTGATTTCAATGACTTCGATTTTTATAAGTTTATTTGGTATTTTAGATGGCCTATGTTCAGCAGGTCTTTTATTTTTAGTTATTTTTGTTGGGTGTATATTATTTATAATATTCATAATATTTACATTATTTTTATTACTGATACGAAACAGATCCTTTTTAATTATTTTAAATGAATCTAAATGGTCTTTGTGAATGTTATAAAAAGCTTTGTATTTTATGGACTGGAATGTTTTGCATACTGGACCAATAAAAAACCTAATGCAATTAAATCTATGGACATAGTATTGTTTCATTTATTCCTGACATATTTCACCATGATTCTTTGAGATCATGTAATATTTTGGGTAAAATTTACCTGATAAAATAATAATAAATTAAATAACTTGTATTAAAAAATATATATATATATATAATTATTTTACAATATTTCATAAAATTATCTTTCATTATTATACAATTCTATAACATAAAGACTTGTATAATATTAAATAATAATTCTTATATAGTCAAATGTATTAGACATGTCTTTGCAATTGTTTTGCATAAATATTGTAACATTCGCGAATCATTCATTATTATGCAAGTTTATAACATAAAGACCTGTTAATAATAAATGTTTCAAATTATAGGGTGAATAGCATGTCACCGCAGATTATTATTATTAACAAATTATAGGTCGAATAGCTACATGCTTACTGTAGACTATTATTATCATATAAAATAAATATTATTATCACATAAACTGAATATCATTTTCAAAATATTTCCTCTGCAGACTATTATTATTATTATTAATATTTTTATTATTATTATTATTATCACATAAAATATTATTATCATATAAAATAAGTATCATTTTTTCAAAATATAGCTGCATGCTCACTGCAGATTATTATTATCACATCAAATAAGTATTATTATCATATAAAATGAATATAGTTTTCAATGCTTGCTGTAGACTATTATTATTATTTTTTCTTATTATTAATAAAGAATAGATATTTATTAACCTAAAATTTAATAAAAACAACCTTTTATTATTTACAGAAATCATTCTCTAGAATTAGTTAAGAATTAACTCTGCATGATTTCATAAAATCTTCATAAATTCTTCGCTATTAAATAATTTCCATAAAATCTTCAATAATCAACTTTTCACAAAATCTTCTACTTTTCATAATTTTTCAAAATTTTATTTAAATTCGTTAAATTTTTAAAAATATAATTAATTAATATATTTAAATAAAGTTTAAAAATAAATAAATTACTAACATAAATCTGCATCAATATTATCATCAGATGAATCGTCAACATCAATACATGTGGGGGCATCATCCACTATATCATCTCCATCAATACAAATGGGGGCATCATCCACTATATCATCCAAAATAATTATTGAGTAAGTTGCCGGAATCATATCATCATCATCTGAAATGTTTTTTATATTTTGAAAATAAATAAATATTAAAATTACCGATAGATATAACCTCATAAACATCTTCATTATTTGAAGTGAGAGTATCTTCAATAATAATTCTTTCAATATTATTATTATTATGATCTACAAGAATATTAATAAAATCATTTAACAAACAAATAAAATTTTACCAAAAAAGTCATCCAAATCCAAAAGATCCTCATTTTCGGTTACATCGAACCAGTCGAAATTTACTAAAAGATTAATAGTTATAAATAATAAATAATAAATAAAAATTACCAATGGATGAAGTTAGAAGACTTCTTAAAATATTATTTTGTCCTGCCATATTGAATTAAATGTGACATATTTTGAATTTGCATATGTTTATAAAGAGAATAATATTTTCAGGATTTAGCCAATCACATTTAAGCAATACACACATATAGGTGAGAGATTTTTACGCATGCAGCCTATAATGTGTAGGTATGTTTTCTTTGTAAATCACATACAAACAAAAGTATGTATGTAATTTCTTTGTAAATTACATAAAGTCTTGAGTGTGTATGTATGCGTTCCTTGTTACTAATCATGCACTTATCATGCAGTGTCTTTGTAAATCACGTGATGATCATGCAGTGTCTTTGTAAATCATGCACTTATCATGCACTGGCTTTGTCAACATTAATTAATTAAACACATAATAATAATATTAATAAAAATAATATTAATAATAATAATATAAATAATAATATTAATATTAATAATAATAATAATAATAATAATAATAATTAAAAAAAATATATTAATAGTTAAAACATAACAATAATAATAAAACATAACACAAACATTAATACATTTATTATACATCAAATCGCTTGGATAATAACCATGCTAAACAATGTTGACCACATGTTAAGGCCCATGGTTTTTGATACATAGTTTTATTATACACAGTAGGTTTACCCATTGTTAGCAGTTTTGAAACCATTAAAGCAGGATAATAGAAACCCATAGGATCAAATACAAATATCTATCTAGGTTTCATATATATTGCTAACCAATGTTCTCCACTGAGATTAGACGATTCAGTATTGACAATTAAGGCTTGATTATTACATAAATATGGAATTTTATCAAGAAGAAAAACTCCTAAAAATTCATGTCCTAGAATTTGTTTTCCAATTCGATAGACCTGAACAGAACTACATCAATAATATTAATAATACATTTAAAAACTTACTCCATGACAAATTATCATAAATTATCTATACATTTATACCAACACTGTTCTGTTTGCAGTTATTTGAACCTCATTTTCAAATACTCCATATATTACAACATGTACCGGTTCAGTTGTAGCTTTAGCAAACTTTATATCTAATCGTAAATTTCCATTTTGAGGTAATTGACTCTGATTTAAATCAAAATCGGGTGCCAAAACAAATGTAAAAAAGGATATTTGTTTTTAAATCATCAAGAGTTATACCACAATTAAGGTTTTTATCCAAATAACCCATATTTCTCACTATACTCTGCATGTATGTAGCACAATAATTGTCATTATCGAAATCTTGAGTATATGTTTCTCTATAATCACTATTTTTCGATAAAGTTAGCGATGTTACACCAAAGGTTTTGAAAATTGAGCTCGTTGTTAAGTATGATCCATTATATTGAGATTTACTTTGAAATGTTACCAATATAAAGTTGGGGATTCTTCTATCTCCAAATATTTGTTCCTTATAGAAAGAAGCTGACCTTTTATCAATTGCAAATTGAACAATTTCCTTTGTTTTCAATGGATATATTGCATGTTTAGAATTAAGCCCCAGTTGATGACCGGCTAATACAGAAGACTCAACACGAACTCTTCTCACTAATAATTTTGCATCAACTAATTGAAGAATTGGTGTTGTGGTGGCACTTGTTAGTGATAATGTCGACTCTGATCTTTTCAATCTAATGTCTACATTAACACCTGGGAGTAAATATTTCGGTTGATCCATAAAATCAAGTTGTAATGATGAGCACATTGTAAATAATTTCAAGCCTTTAATCCACTTTTTCCTATCGTCATCACTACCATAACCAATAGGAGTTAAACATGTATTTTTAGTATCGCTATTGTAATTTATAATAGTTTCTATTAGAGCTTTGTGAATATATGTACTGTTACCACCCTCAATCTTGATATTATTAAATCCGAGAACTGCATCTTTAAAAAGTGTATGAAACAAGAAATTCTTTGGTATTACATCACTAGATTCACCCAACGGTTTTCTATCTTTATCTACAACTTTGATCTGAACAGTTAACAATGTATCGTTCAAATCTAAATATTCAGCTTGCGAACCATTAATATAAAATTCAATATCAGTTCTACTATCCATAATAGAATTCATCGGGAATACTTCTTCAAAAGCCCCCATTTCAATCACTGCTTGGGGATATGGTCTATCAAATAAGCAAAATTCAGATTTACCACAAATCATTTTTGAAATATAGTTCCATGCCCTTTCATTCGTTTGTTTATATGTTTATGATGTATTTTACGTTTTGAGACGGTGCAGGTTCTTGTTTTTGAAACATACCTGCAACACTTGGTAGAACTTTCCCTAACTTGGATAATGCATTTGATTTCAGCGATGGTAATATTTTCTGCTCATTCATTATCACATCTTTAGCAGTTTTCATACCAAAACTACCAAGGCGTTTAGGAATAGGAAGTGCAAATCTACCGATAGTTTTCAACCATCCTGATCCATACTGTTTACCAATAAAATATGGTAATTCGCCACCACTTTGACTACCACTATACATACTAATTATATCGTTATTGGCCATCTAATTTACGAAAATATAATGTCAAATGAGTTTTTGTATCTTTAGTAAATTCAATAAATTTACCGCTATCATCACGAATATTTATTTCTATATTGTTTATACATGATGTTGATACCTGTAAGTACATAGGATTATTGATATTTATATTGACACCTTCATCCTGGTCATGTGTATCAACCCACACAGATTTCAATAGAGGAACCAAAGAATCACCAACAATTATAGGATCGATGATGTTAGTATATATGAACATTTGCCTATGAAGTTTTATTATTTTTGGTTTGCGTATACCAAAAGCACTTGCCCTATATGTTTGCTTATCTAATCCCAATGTATTAGCCAAATTTTTATCAAATGTAACTTCACAAATGTTATTATTCAGACTGAATTTACATATTCCATCTTTAACAAATTCAATAGTTTTATATATATGTAAACAATTGAATGAAATATATTTATGTAATTCTTCAAGTGTTTCAATATATAAAACATTAGTAAATGTAAATGAATCTTCCACCTCATTAATATATGATACAGATATTTTGATGTTTTCGATTGTTACACTTTTCTCATCAAATGTTTTGAATCGTATTAGGTATTCAGTACCAGGAACAACAATGTTAACCTTATCACTACCCATTCGCTTGGCATCATCAATACTTTCAAAATCACAACTAACATTCAATCCATCTGTTGGCGAATAGGGTTGATTTTTATTTATTTTATCTAGGGTTTTTGTGTATCTACCACCTAAACGCCAGCAAGATTATTATTCTATCCCTCCTATGTACCCATGGTGATTGCCATGTTGGTAATGTACATAAGTGTTGAAAATTCATAAGCAGGTGAGCTCCATTTCTAGAACTACTCCTCATGATATTTTCACTTTCGGGTTCTGGACTGCCGATGGAAGGTCTTATGTCTTTCTCTTTCTATATCCTGGTCCTTACTCGTCTATTCCTACAATTCTCATACTTATTTGCCATCTTTTTTTCCATTATTTATAAATGTATTCTTCAAAAATTTGGGCAGCGTTCCTCCCTTAGTTTTTGGTAAATTTCCAATTTCATTTGTTTAATCACAGTATCGACTACATTTGTCCTAGTTTACCTTTTATTTCTACCTATATTAAAAATTTGATCAACAGTTCCTTAACTCCAAGTAAATTTCCCAAAATTTTAAGTAGTTACAGCCCTCTGCGGTCACTTCAATAAACATTTCTCTCTTCTGTCAGATTATATCATTCAAATATTGGAAAAATACTTTCAAATTTACATTCCTACACTATCTTATCCTTTCCTATTTGAGTTTTAATAATTTTTCTTGCGATGTTTTAAATTTTCCCTACAAAACTTTATTCCCTTTTAACTAACGTCACACTTCCTGTGAGTTTAAATTTTCTGCTCGCCTCGGCCGATTTTCAGTGGCCGTTGCGAGTCGTTCAACGATGCCCTGTGTGCAGGTCCTGTTCAGACCCTACTGCGGACTACCGAGGTTTCGATAAGGCGTGACCAACGAGCACAACTATGGAACATAATCCACCAGATGGCCCTAGATCTGCCTGATCGATAGCTATTGCAATACTTATTATAAATAAAATTTTAGGGGGACTTGTCAGTGGCACAAAAAGATTCCAAGACCATCCAGAATGAAATCAAAACTTTAACTCCGAAATATATATATATATATACAAAAATAACAGTACTTACAATCCACAGTCATGCAACCAGATTTAAAAAATTGGCATAAATTGGCATAAAAAGTTTGACTACAAGTGATTCACTGTTTGTCTAAAAATGTCTAAAAATTCTCTAAGTCTGTAAGTCTGTAATTCTGTTATTCTGTTTTCTAAAATTCGGTTAGACTGTTAGAAATTATGAAAATGACTGCCGTATATATAGTGTTTTTGTGCCTGTGTGTGACCAATGGGCGATTTTTCGCCATTTTTAGGGCTTTTTAATTATTTTATTTAGTTTGAAATATTTTTGTAATTTTATATATATTTTTTATTATATTTTGATATATTATAATATTTTATTGTTGGATTTTATTTTTATTATTATTTTTTTACAATATAATTTTTTAACCCCAATATTTTGTTTTCTGGTCGCCTCTTCTGCCTGTGTTTTTTCTAAACCTTATTTTGCAAGGTTTTGGCAGTTTATTTCCTTTCTCGTATGTTTCTGTATGCAGCAGTAGGCTTTTTACGAATTTTAATTAATTATTTGTTTTTATTTAATTTTGTTATGTTTTTAATTTGTTTTAATTAATATGTTTTATTTTATTTTTGGTCTCTTCGTGCGGTGCGTGCTTATGTTACAGCAGCCATATTGACAATTTCCAAACGACATTAATTATTTTGTTTTAACTTATACAATTTTCACCTTTTGTTTAAATTGGTTTTGTAATTTTGTTTTAATTTTAGCTCTGAGCCCAACACATCTTTGAAAAACATGCCACTATTTTCATCTAAAATTTGATTCGGAATATGATAATATCGTTTAATATTATTAATTGAGAAAATACCATTACATGTTTTTGGGAACACGCTTCTTGTAATTGATTTTACATTGACTATAAAATGGGAATGTATTGTACACAAATGTAAAGTCTTGCAAAGCAACTTCCCAATTTCCATGTAAATAAATAGGATTTTGAAGATCAACCATAAATTTACTTGCTTGATTTTCCGGATGGATTAGTGGGCAACTATTGCTCGGTAAAATTGTATAGAAACTCACTTTACTAGGTCTTTTGATGATATCCATGAGGGTTTTGATATCCATGCCATTTGACATAGTATTATTTATCCTTACCCACCATTTCGTTTTCAGTATTTTCTAGTCAGTACTCTAGTCAATTTTAGTTTTTAATTTAATTGAATTAAAAAAATTTTAATAAAATCAAATAAATAGTTACATGAATCAAACAATTTCTTAGAACTGAAATCTTATCGATATATCCTGATTAACCTTAAATCAATGAAAAAAGTAACAATTTTCCTAAGTATGTTATAAATTCAACCAATTCAATCCCCTTAAAAATACTATAAATTTACCTCTCAACCAATCATTTCTCTTCAAATGTCATTTTTCACTCCATTATAACAACTATATTCATAATTTTCATAAAAACCTATCAAGTAGATAATATTTACCCTTTGAACACTAATATTCATTCCAGTAAATTCCTTTAAAAATATTATAAATTCATCTCTTGACCAATCATTTTCCAACCAATAACAATATTTCAAGCCATATTCAATATATTTCATAAAAATCATAACAGTACCCATTTCTATAATATTTACTCTTTAAATAACAATATTTAACTAACTCAAGCCCCTTAAAAATGACAACAAACCTGTTCTTAATCGACTATTTTTCACTAAAATAAATCCCATTCTTGACCAATCTTTTACCATCAAATAACACTTTCCCCTACTACCAACTATATTCATTATTTTTATAAAAATCACCTATTAAATAACGATACTTAACCGACTCAACATCTTAAAAATATCAACAAATCTGCTGTTAATCGATTATTTCCCTTTAAAAGATCATAAATTCTCTTCTTAGCCAATTGTTTTCCCCTAAAATAAAATTTACTCTCAACCAATCATTTCTCTTTAAATGACATTAATTCCAGTTATATTGATTATTTTCATAAAAAATCACCGACATATCGATATTCAACCGAATAAATCTCTTGAAATCACCTTAAAATAAAATTCCTCTCTTAACCAATCAAATCCCCTTAAAAATATTATAAATTCGCCTCTCAACCAATCATTTCTCTTTAAATTACAATAATCCCGGCTATATTCATTATTTTCATAAAAATCACCAACATATTGATATTCAACAGAATAAATTTCTTGAAATCTATCTCGTGACCAATTATTTCCCCTTAAAAGATCATAAATTCTCTTCTTAAACAATCATTTCTCTTTAAATGACAATATTTCTACTCTTAAAAGATTTACACACATATTGATATCTATCTGACCAAAGCCCCCTAAAAATATTATAAAGTCCTCCTCTATATTCTCCATTTAGAAAATATTTATTCTTTGAACACAGATATTCAACCAACTCAACTCCCTTAAAAATGACAACAAACTTGTTCTTAATAGATTATTTCCCCTTAAAATATCACAAAATTTCCTCTTAACCAATCATTTCCCTTGAAATCACATTTTCCCCCACTACACCAACAATACACATATTTTTGGTAATAACCTACAAGGTAAAATTTCTTTAGAAATCTATATTTAACGGAATAAGATCCTTAAAAATTCATCATTTGGATCATATTTACTATATGTATTCAACCAATCAAATTCCCTTAAAATAAAAATCTTAATTTTACCAATAAAAATAATTTTTCTTTAAAGTATTACATAATTGTTATCGATGCCCAACATTTCCCGTCGAAAATCACCACAATTTGATTCTGGCAACAAATTCTATCAAATAAAAAATTCATCAAAAATGACTAAAATCGAATAAAGTCTATGTTTCCCACATAAATTTAATTTCACATAATTATTGTCAAATCATAAAATATATATCATGTTGCTCAAATAATTAAAAATTAATCAGTAAATCAAGTATAAATTCAATAAAAATTACCAGTCAACCCATAGATATAATTCAACGATTTTCATATGTATACTGATAACCATACTGATCATCCTCTTAAAAATCTCTAAATTATACTACTTTTGTGATTGATATCCACGAAATCAATAAAATGCAAAATGCAAATAATTTATTGACCATCCTTTTTTTTCTGTAAAATGAATAAAAATTTTAGGTTTCACTAAAATATTTTTAAAAATGAACTTATTTAATCAACTTTTTAAATAGAACATAAAATTATAATAAAAAAATCATTTACTATTCAAAGTTTATCAGTCAAATTGGATTCTAATTGGTAAATAATTATCTAAAATATATGTTTCATAAACATTTTGTTCCTAAAATAAACTTTTATTTAAAATAATCCTAAAATCAAGTCAAATCTAATAAATTATCAAGAAATTAAGTGCTTCTAAAATTATAGATTTACCCTCATTTCTTCAATATTTTCTACAAAAAACATAATAGTCCCCAAATTCATTAAAATTCAACAGAAAGACATAAAATTCACAAAGATGATTAAAATTTACTAAAATAAATTAGATATTATTAAATATCATAAAATTTCCCTAAAATCTCTAATTGATTTACATAGCCTAAAAATATTTTATTTTTGTCGAGTACAACCTAATCTATTGAAGTGTGTAATTAAATTTATTAAAAGTTAATTATATTTTCATTGAAAATGACAAGTCAATAACAAGTCAACAAATGGAATTTTAATTAGTAGAGATTATATTCTATAAAGAAAATTTCCAGTGAAGAAGTAATATTGGTGGGAAAGTACATTAAGTGACTAAAATCGTTGAAATTACTGGAAAAAGTGGGATAGCTAAAGATATCTACTAAATAGATGAAATATCAATTGATATATTAAAATCTTACAAGGGTAATATACTTTGAATGAAGAAAATATACATCGAAGAGGAAAATATTCATTGAAGAGGAAAAATATTCATTAAAGTGAGAAAATATTAATTAAAGTGAGAAATTATTCATTGAAGAGGAAAATATTCATTGAGAGAAATTATTCATTGGAAAGAAAATATATATTTTGAAGAGGGAAAACAATCATTGAATAACGTAAAATATGGATTGAAGCTAAAAAATTTTCAGTGAATCGAGAATTGCATATAATAAATTAGACGGTAAAATTTCTCAATGATGAGATGAAATATCAATTAAATATTGGAAAATACTTGAAATAAATGGAGTCTAAATATGGTCCGAATGATGGATTTTTAAGGATCTTATTCATTTAAATATAGATTTCTAAAGATTACATTAAAACTTTTTTCAATTAAGAACATGTATGAAAATTTTATTGTAAAATTATACTAAAAATTTCATAATTAAAAATTATATATAAAAAATTCATCGATAAAATTATGCCAAAAATTCTATTTAAAAATCATGTATAAAAAATTTCATTGTAAAATTATGTTAAAGAATTTATCATTTAAAATTATGTACGAAAATTGATCGATAAAACTATACTAAAACTTTTATCATGCAATATTGTCGACTCTTTAACTTTAAAAATTCTTACCCTATGTAACTGAACTTTTGACCCTCTATTTACATTTAAAAAAATTCTTACCTTATGTAATTTCCCTACTATATAACCTTTTAAAATTTTTAACTTTAAAAATTACTCTTATGTTACTTAACTGTTGACCCTCTATTTAATTTTAAAAAATTCTTACCTAACTTACCATACTTTACTCTAGGCACCTTAATTTACTTTAGGAACCTTATGTTAATTAAATGTACTGTTATGCACTTAAATTTACCTTAATGTACCTTAATTTACTTTATGAACCTCAAGTAACCTAAATGTACTCTAATTTACTTAAATTTACTTTACCGTACCCTAATGTACTTCAATTTACTTTCATATACTCTAATGTACCCTAATGTACTTTAATTTAATTTAGACCATTTAATTTAATTTAATTTACCTTAATGTACTGTAATTTACCTTAATGTACTTTAACTTTCTTCAGGCCCTTTAATGTACTTTAGGTATTTTAACTTATTTTTATCTAGAGCCTAAATTTGCCCATGAAAATTGTGTGACCAAATATTACAAGTGTTTTTTTACCAAGCCTATAAAATACTCCCGACAATTTTTTTATAGGTAGGCGATTTGAATCAATTTTTAGTGTGATTGAAAAAATTTATTCAAAAAAATATTTCAAACAATTTTTTTTCAAAAAATTTGCCAAAATTTTAATTTGATAAATTCCGCCAAAATTTGAATTAAAAAAAATCTGCCAAAAAAATTCGAAAAATAATTTACACAAAAATAAATTATCTTGATTACATAATTACGTAATTAAGGCACACCGTGATTAATTGTGTAATTACTTAATTTATTCTATTAATCTCCGCACCCTTACTTATTATGCAATGGTGTGTTGGCTCAGTGTGCTACTAACTATCTACTAATGAAATCTCAATTAAATATTGGGAAATCCTTGAAATAAATGGAGTCTGAATTATTCACTGATCAACAAATATGATAAATTAATTGAAATGAAAATAATAATAATATTATTAATAAAAATAATAATAATAATAATAATAATACTACTACTACTACTACTACTACTACTACTACTACTACTACTACTACTACTACTACTAATTATAATAATAACAATAAAAATAATAATAACAATAATAATAATAACAATAATTAAAATTATAATAATAATAATAACAATAATAAAAATAATAATAATAATAATAATAATAATAACAATAATAAAAATAATAATAATAACAATAATAAAAATAATAATAATAACAATAATAATAATAATAATAATAATAATAATAATAATAACAATAATAAAAATAATAATATTAACAATAATAAAAATAATAACAATAATAAAAATAATAATAATAAATATAATAAATATAATAAATCAATATTATAAAGTTATCTATAAATAAGAAAGAAATTTAATTCTGAACATATAATAACTATTTTTCTACTAAACGAGTGAAGAAAAATGAATTAAGATTTCTAAAGCAAAAAGAATTTACTGTAACATGTGATTAACAATTAAAAAATTATATTCAAAAATCTATTTTTTGACCGAAAATATTTTCTGATAAAAATTTAATCTCAAACAAAAATTTTACGATAAAAATAAAATTTTTAAGTAAAAGCAAAAATATATTTATGACATTCAAATTAAACTATTACCGAAACTTTAAGTAAATATTCACAATTATTTAGAAAGATTTTGAATTTTATATCAATATTAAAACACTCAAAGAAATTTGGATTCACCTTTATCCTTCAATCTCTACTTTTACTATTTCTCAATTTCCTAGAATTATCCATAACGCCAACATATATAAATGCTACTCAAGAGTCTCAGTCAACAGGCAATTCAAAACACTTAAAAATAAAATTGTATTATTTACCCCCCCCCCCCACCCCTCTTTGAGATTCATGAGTGGCATGAGTCAATTAAATGAAATAAACAAAAACGACAAATTTTATTCAAATATTTGCGAAAAATGTCATTTGGAGATTTTACTATCTGGATAATGAGGTTTTTGACCTTTGTAGTGTTCTTCCTCTTCTATTTTTCCTATTATGCCAGCTGAAGAACTCTTACCCGACTCGACTTCCTCTGAAAACAGAGCGAATGCGAAAACAATCAGAATTACTAGAAAAGCAAGTTTCATTTTTCTCAAACTTTTAAATGAAATTTTCTTTTATTTTCAGCAAATTTATAGCGCAACTAATTTTTAATATCGTATGAACGCAACAGGTGTACTACTGTCAATCTCTCATTTAGTCAGTAGTTTCTAATATCCTTAAAACATGGTACTTTCTTTATTGGGTTCATGATCTCATTTCTTCTTCATATCATGAAATATTTATTTTTTAATATCTTTTGTTGTAGGTTTTTGCTCAATAAAAATCTCATTTTGATAATTAAATGTTTTAGTTAGAAATTTAAAAATTATTAATTAGATTTCTTACACAAAACTCTCAAATAAAAAATGTGTTACATAAATTACTAAAAGTACAAAAATTCTTTTAGATAAAAAGCTAAAAATGTAACAGAAAAACTAAATGTGACGCAACAATTTATTATCAAGGTGGGAGTTATATGATATATGACTGCTCTAGTAATTGAAACAATGCAAAAACATGGAACAGTGGGAAACAGGGAGGACAAAACCCAACATTGAGATAATCCATTGTTAATAATTGCTAAAATGTGACTGAATTCAAGAGGCATAGCATTGGGGACTTGAAATATATTTTTATATTAAAAAATAAAGAGTTTATTATGTATATAAAATCAGAATTTTCATTAATAGATGGTAATGTCCCATCTGGACCAACTGCCTTCCTAGATGAAGTAGGTCAACCCAAATCTTTGATTTTTTACTCATAAAATACCATGTAGTAACTCTGATACAGGTATCCCTCGAGTTATGAAGTAAAATATTGCGAAAATGCTCGAAGTTTTGAATTAAATTCATTTATACTAGCCAATGGTAAATAACTTTTGTTATAATTAGAATATAAAAATGTATCCGTATCTTTATTACTTCGATAATATTTTTACATTTATTAAAAGATTATATTTTAAAACATAAAATCTTCCAACTTTCATAGCTTTTAAAACTTCTTGCATTTTTTCTTTTATTTCTTTTTTATGCATATCAATATATTTATTTGTGGTTATTGGTGATGTCATTGGGTTACCAAATGTAAGGGTAACATTAAAAGTGGAATACCCAATATTATCTTTAGGTTCTTCAACTTTTGGTTCTTCAAGTTTAAGATCTTCACTATCAGTTTATTAACTATCTTCAAATTCTATAGGTTCAACAGTTTCATTTCTTTTTCATTTTTTTCTTCCATCACAAGATATATAATGAAGATGAAAAAATTTTATTAAATATCTTTCTTTACATTTTTTACAAAGTATAGAATTTGAATCATCAAGATCAACAGATCTTTTTAAATGATCTAAATATTTACAATGACTTACATAAGCAGATGCCCTAGTAAATATTCTATAACAAGGAAAACATTTAAATTATTTAGGATTAGAATTTTTAGATTTAGCTCCTTTAGGTTTTCCATTTTTTTGAGTACTAGACATTTTATTAATATATTTTCATAGGATTTATTTTTTTATTTTTCAAAAATTTATTTTATCTTGTTATATCATTAAAGATTAAGAATCTTGAAAAAAATCTGAAAGAATAAAATAAAAAAATTTAAAGAGTGGAAAAAAAGATCTAGATCATTAAAAAAACACTACTGAGAGGATGGCGGATAAAATAACAAAAGCCGCTGTCCTCTCAGATACATGTTTTACTTTTTTATAAATTTATATTTGAAATAATTTTATTCCAAAATTATAATTTCTTGATCTTCATTTTATATTTTTGTTTTAATTGTTTGGTCATTTGTTTTTTATTTTCACGTTCAACTTCTTTGGAATATTTTATCTTGTTAATATTTTCATTCATTTCATCTATTATTTTATTACTTGATTCAATTTCAGTAGGTGATAATATTCCATCTTTCAAAGCTTTAACTTGATATAAATATAATTTATTTATTCCATGATTTAATTTTTTGTATACTTCACGATATATCCTTTTCTTTTTTGAAGTTAAACCGATTGAAATTCTTTCACTTAAAAAAAGTAATAAAGCATTTGATCCTCCAAATATTGAAGACATTATAATTGAAACAAAAGGAGCTACACCGATTAAACTTATACCAGAAAATATGCTATTTGAAATTGTAAGAATTCCAGTGATTGAAAGACAAACAATTTTAATTCCTGTATCAGCTTCAGTCCATCGAGATTTTCTTTTTTTATAATGTATTAATCTTTCATCTAGCTTTTTCTTTTCTAATAGGAATTCGTTAATTTTATTAATCGAAGGATTATTCGTAGAACCTTTATTCATAGAACCCTTATTCGTAAAAGTATTATTCATAGGAGCTTTTATTTTTTCAATTGAAAGATTTTCAATATAATTAAAAACATTTTATTCATTCAAAGATGGATAAATCTTTCTTTCTTGAAAAGTTGGATAAATTATTTCTTCATTAATCTCTCTTTGTTCTGAAGGTAGTCGCTTCCGCTCCATTTTTAATTGTCTATTTTGAGGGTTTCTATATTTTTATATATAAAAGATTCTAAATGTTTAAATTTCTTACCAGAAAGTATTGGATTTGATTTTGTGGTTGAAAAAAAAATCATCTAATTTTAAACTTTATTAACAAATCGTAGTTTTAATCAGTCCTGGATAAATATATTTTAGCATTTAACATATTTCAAATCATATTCAAATCAAACGTTACTAACAAGCTGAGTTTTTAATTTATTTAATTTTTTATATGATTTTTGATCTATAGACAGTGTTGAGACTTTGGTTAGTCTGTTCCCTTAGCCCCATGTAGTTTAGTAACTTGGAGAATGGATTCAAAATTTGAGTCTTTTCTCCAAGTAACAACAATAATTAAAATAGAATTTGTGAAAAAATGATAATGAAAAAAAAGACTTTTATTTAGAAATTTGGTTTTCATAATGAAATCGTTTAAAAACATTGTAAATTTTTAAATGTTAAATTTTAAAACGTTTGTTTAAATTTTTAATGTAAATTGTATAAAATTGAATTTCGATTTAATTTGTAATTTGTGAGTATCAATTAATGTGTAGTTTTTCGAAATTGGAATTTGTAATTTAAAATTATATTCATGAACTTTAATTGGAAAGTATTTTGTATCTAAATAAAGGATTTTCTCAAAAGCGTTTAAATACTTTTAAAATGTTATTGATATGTTCGATTTCTAATGAAATTCCTGAAGTTCCAGTTCTTAATAGATTTTCAGGGCATGCTTATGAAAGAAGGTTAATTGATGAATGCTTAAAAACCAGTGATTTAAATCCAGCCACTGTGGTACAGTTTTCTCGAGAAGCTTTATCTACTCTTAAACCACAAATTGGAATTATATCTCATATTATTTCTCCTCAAGCTGCACAATCCTATGTAAATGAAGCAGGAAAAACTCTTCGTTTGATGGATGTTAAATGCTACAGTTCCAAGTCGTATTAAAACAGCGCTTGATAAAATCCCATCAAATATTCAAGAATGTGCTATGGATAAATATCATAACCTTCTGTTTGATGGTCTAGTTTCGGGATATTCGATGACAGCGTTGGGTTCAGGTCATAGTGAACAGTTAATTGGAAAGACCTGTGTAAACCCCAACGCAAGCATTCTCATTCTCAATCAAAATCTGTTGATCGGGGATCTTCCGCGGCTGCAATATCTCTGTATCCTCGAGGGTCTAATTAATAAATTAGTTAAAAGGATGATGGAATTCACCAGACAGAATGTATTGGTCTACATATTAGTCAAGCCGGAGTTGAAATGTAAAATGTTCACAAGGAATTGACCTGTCTTAAACATGGTATTCAACAATATACCAAGTGAAAAATACTCACAATTGAGAATTGTTTAATTATAATAAGAAGTTTAAATTATTACTATATATACACATACAGATTTATTGGTTCCGCGTAAGTCACGACTCAGGATTAATGCGCATTACAATATGTATTGCGTTCACTATTGCAGGAAACTCTGTAACTTGAGGTTACCAAAATTCACAAAATAGAAGGTTTGTTTCAAATAGGCAAAATTGTGGAGTTTCAATTAAAAAAGTAAAATAACTTTACTTGGAAAATACCAAAAATTCCCCTTGATATTAAATAGGAAACATTAAAAAATTCTGATTTAACGATTGTGAATCAAATGAATTGAATTAAAGTATTGAATGCAATGTTTGAAGATGGTATATACATAATACATTTACATAACAGCCGACATAATAAATAGTGATGATTGACAAAATGCATACATATTGAGAAATACTTATCATCTTTTTTATGCAAAATATCCGTCTATAATTAGAAATTTTTGTTTTAATAAAAATTAACCTAAAACCACCTAAATCGAGCATTGTCGCAATTTTTTACTTCATAACTCGAGGGATACCTGTATCAGAGTTACTATATGGTATTTTATGAGTATAAAATCAAAGATTTGGGTTGACCTACTTCATCTAGGAAGGGAGTTGGTCCAGATGGGACATTACCATCTATTAATGAAAATTCTGATTTTATATACATAATAAAACTCTTTGTTTTTTAATATTCAATGACACAAATATCTTTCAAGTCCTCAATACTATGCCTCTTGAATTCAGTCACATTTTAGCAATTATTATAACAATGGATTATCTCAATGTTGGGTTTTGTCCTCCCTGTTTCCCACTGTTCCATGTTTTTGCATTGTTTCAATTACTAGAGCAGTCATATATCATATAATTCCTACCTCAAAATTAAATTGTTGCGTCACATTTAATTTTTCTGTTACTTTTTTACCATTTTATCGAAAAGAATTTTTTAACTTTTAGTAATTTATGTAACACATTTTTTATTTGAGAGTTTTGTGTAAGAAATCTAATTAATAATTTTTAAATTTCTAACTAAAACATTTAATTATCAAATGAAATTTTTAATTCAAAAAAAACCTACAGCGAAAGATATTAAAAAATAAATATAGGAAGAAGAAAAGAGATCATGAACCCAATAAAGAAAGTACCATATGTTTCAAGGATATTAGAAACTACTGATTAAATGATAGATTGACAGTAGTACATCTGTTGTGTTCATGCGATAATAAAATTTAGTTGCACTAAAAATTTGCTGAAAATAAAAAAAAATTTCATTTAAAAGTTTGAGAAAAATAAAACTTGCTTTTCTAGAAATTCTGATTGTTTTCGCATTCACTCTGTTGCATTTATATAAGTAGTGTGAGGTGTCACATCCAGAGCACTACCCTTCCCCCTACTGGTAGGAAAAAGTACAAAATTTTCAAGGTCATTCAAAATTTCTCAAGGTCATTGAATGACTCATCGAATTTCTCAAGGTCATTAAAATAAAGACCATGACTCTTTAAAGCTCATTGGATGAGTCATAATAATTTTTCAAGGTCTTTGGATGACTCATCAAAATTTTTTCAAGGTCATATTATTTTTAAATTTAAAATTACAACTTATTTTAATAAGTAATGTTTTAATTATTTATATTTTTTAATTTTTATTAATATTATTATTATTATCATTATTATTATTACTAACTATTATTATTTAATAAAACAAAGTCATATACAACAAAAGTTTTTATTAAAAAGAAATTCTTATTATTTTTATTATTATTGTTACAAGTTTTTTAATAATAATATTAATAATATTATAATTATTATTATTAATTTTATTATTATTATTATAGTTGATGTTTTTTATTAATAACATTAATATTATAATTATATCAATTATCACAGTTGGTGTGTACGAAAACACAATAATTTCTAAGATTAAATTAGAATTTTTCTTTTCAAACTTTGGGATGTTGCAACGTTTCATGGGACAATCCGTGACCTCATCATATTCTAACTCCTCTAAAAACTCTGTATATTTAGAGACTCTTTGGGATTTTCACCAATTATATCTTTCTTTAATAAATAAAGAATGGAGTAAAGGAATCATTTTTCATCATTATTTTTTATATTTACTATAGCTCCTTTATATTTCAATGCAGAAGGGGTTTTAATATATTTGTGTACAGAGAGACAATTAATAGGAGCATATTTAGTTAAAATAAAGTGTATTTCATAATATTAATAACACGTCATCTATTGCCTAAATGGGTGAATTGTTCTACTTTTTCAAATACATGTTGTTGGTAGAGAATCATGCATCAGGAAGTATTCGATACCCTTGATGACATGTTGTACATTTTCGCAAACGTGTCTCTGGTTTACTAATAACACTTAGTGTTATTAATAACCCAATCTTATTTTGCAGTACTAATATTTATAAATCAATGTAAAAAGTTACCCGAAAATGTCTCCACATTATTCGAAAAATAATTGTCGTGGATCTCACCATCTTTTTCAAATTTAATTAATATTGCGAATTGAATTTTAACGCTCCCCATTTTATTTATTTCAAAAATTAATTTATTTCTGATTCGCTGAGTTAAAGTTATTTTAATTAGTTGCGCGTTAGATATATCAAATGTAACGTTTTGATAGCGCCATTTAAATATACTGATATGTTTGGCTTATTCTCTAATACAGAACCTCCGAATTGTATAATATCATTATTTATATTAAGTATAATATCATTATTTATAATAGGTATAATATCATTATTTATAATAAGTATAATATAATTATTTATAATAGGTATAATATCATTATTTATAATAGGTATAATATTATTAGTTATAATAATATCATTATTTACATTATTTATAATAGGTATAATATCATTATTTATAATAGGTATAATATTATTATTTATAATAATATCATTATTTACATTATTTATAATATTTTTATTATTTTCATTATTTACATTATTTATAATATTAGAGTCATCATCATCACTGATTTCGATGACTTCTTTTTTAATCATTTTATTAGGAATATTAATTTTAATATTTTCAGCAGGCCTTTTATTCGTTTTATTTGATTCAGTTTTTGGTTTATTTTACATTATATTTAAAATATTTATATTATTTTTATTAATTTTCTTATAAAGTTTAATTTTATTTGACTTAAAAGAATTTAAATGAATCACATGTTCCTTATAAAATTCTTTATATTTAACGCTAATGAAAGTTTTGCATATGGAGCACATAAACCAGTCGATGTCATTAAATCTATGGCGGTAATATTTTTTAATGTCTTTATGACATCTTTCACGGTGTTGTAATGATGAGAATAAAAAGTGCCTATTAAAAATAATAAACTATAAATTAAAATAAATAATTCCTATATAAAGTATCTAATAATATATACAAAACCTATATAAAGTATCTAATAATTAATCTAAACATGCAAACTATTATATAAAACTTTTAATAATATTCCTTTTATTAATTCTTATAAAACCTATATATTATATCTAATAAAAATAATAAATTAATATATATACAAAACCTATATAATATTTGCATGTTCACTGCAAACTATTATATTAAAACTTTTATTATTATTATAACTCAAATAATTCCTATGTATAATATATGCATGCTCACTGCAAACTATTATAATAAATAATTT
Organism: Schmidtea mediterranea; assembly: GCA_022537955.1. Classification (NCBI taxonomy): domain Eukaryota; kingdom Metazoa; phylum Platyhelminthes; order Tricladida; family Dugesiidae; genus Schmidtea; species Schmidtea mediterranea. Next base: position 46,582,798 of record CM039681.1, read on the forward strand.
CAATATAAAGTATCTAATATAAATTAAAGTAATTCCTATATAATATTTGCATGCTCACTGCAAACTATTATAATAAATAATTTCTATAAAAAGTATCTAATAAAAATTAAAATAATTCTTATATAATTCAATGAGAATTATTGTAAAATCATTATCTATATAACTTATTCCTATATAATTTAATAACTATTATTGTAAAATCAATAGATTTGTTTCTTTATAATATTAACTTATTATAAATTAATGATATTTGAAGTATTATTATAATAATACTTTAAATTTCATCAGCTTATATTACCATAAAAATATATTTATCATAAAACTTATTATAAATCATTGATATTTGACGTATTATTTTAATAATACTTCAAATGTCATTCAAATACACACATATTGGTGAGAAATTTTTACGCATGCAGCCTATATTATGTAGACATTATGTAAATCACATACAAACAAAAGTATGTAAGTAGGTAATTATGAGCACTCTGCTATACAAAAAATTGCATAATAAAATAGGGGGAGGGGGGGGGGTTTATTAGAGCCAATTTATTTTAGTCTTTTTCAAAAATACCCCCTGACTATAGTGTGATTGAAAAAAAAATAGTTTTTGGATGAAAATACCCTCTCTGACTATCGTAGGCGATTTGAGCCAATTTTAATTTTAGGCTTTTTTTTATCGAGTCAAAAATACTCCCTGACTATAGTGTGATTAAAAAAAAATTTTATCGATGAATATACCCTCTCTGACTATCGTAGGCGATTTGAGCCAATTTTAATTTTAAGCTTTTTTTATCGAGTCAAAAATACCCCCTGACTATAGTGTGATTGAAAAAAAATTTATTCAAAAAAAAATATTTCAATTTTATTTCAAAAATTCGCCAAAATTTGAATTTAAAAAAAATCGCGCCAAAAACTCGAAAAAAAATCTATCAAAAAATACACAAAATTAATTAAGTTGATTACATCATTATGTAATCAAGATAATCCGAAATTTATCTGTAAATAAACCCCCCCTCCCCCTATTTTATTATGCAATTTTTTGTATAGCAGAGTGCTCATAACTATCTACTTATGTATGTGTTTTTTTTTGTAAATTACATATAGTCTTGAGTGAGTATGCATGTTGCTAATCACGCACTTATCACGCACTGTCTTTGTTACCACTAATTAAAAGAAGTGTAATATGAGGACAATGCCCGTGGATATTTGGCTTGAAAAAAAACAGAGACCCCCCCTAAAAAAATTTTTAAATTATTTGTTTTAATGAATGAATTTTTATTTAATATAATTTTTTGTTTAAATGTTCAAATCTAAAATTTTTTAAAAATTTTATAATTCATGATAAAAAATTCTAATTATTTTTTCATACTTCAAAACCCATAAAAGTAAAATTGTCTCAAATCTCCTGTCTACTAAAAATCATGAATTTTTTATTTACTTTAATTATTTGTTTAGGTCAATAATATTATTTATTTATATTTTAATTATATTATTATTAAATTAAGTTGTTTGTTTTAATGAAGTGAATTAAATAATTATTTTTTTATTTTATTTAATTAATTATTTATTTTATATTATTATTATTTTATTTTATTATTATTAACATTTTTTTAATTTATTTATTTTTAAAATTTAATTGTAAGTCTAAGAATAATTTTTCAATGTAAAAAAGATAAATCATCGATAATTTTTGAATTGTAAAAATAACAAACTTTCAATCATTACATATAATTTTATTGACAATAAAGAATAAATAAAAAGAATAATTTTTATTTCAAATCAAAAATATCGTCTTTAATCGTCTTTATCATACTACTGTCTAATTTGGCCTTTTATACTTATCGATCTACAAAATGGTTGCAACTTCTCAGTATCTGCTGTGTTGGAGTTATAAATTTAAAATTATTTTACAAGATTGGAATCTGTAACAAAAGTCACAATAAGAAAGAAACGGCATATAAAATATGAAATTCAGAAAATCATCCAATTATAAACTTTGAATTTGGAAAACGGGACAGAGGGAGATTTCGTGATGGTAAGGATCGTGGTGATAATGGAATTGTCGAGGTGCGTTTTATAGGGGTCAGAGATCAGGGGAGTGTAAAGCGGGTAGTCGTTTGTTGTTTGGTTGTTTGAGTGGTTGAGTGGGGTGGAATTCAAAAGTCCAATACCAGAACAGCATGGTTGATGTGAGTGCTGGGCACCTGATGGATAAAATATATAAGATTTTTGAGATCATTTTCAAAGAAGTCCTACCAGATGCACACACAAGATGTGCAACCATTAGATACCCGTTAAAATGACGTTGGGAATGTATTCCAATGAGCAGTTTTTAGTAAAAAGTGAGCCATACTGCTATGACTGTTAATTCCCGAGAACACCTTTGGGTTCAAGAACTACCATAGAAGGTATTCATGTTTATTTTATTTGTGTCCCTCTATCATCCATTTTATGTTAAAACAATATCAAAGATGTTAAACGATTGAATTCCACTTTATTTAATTAATCAATTAATTAAATAATAAACGATTTCCTGTTTTACATTCCCTTGATTTCTGACCCTTCTAAAACGCATTTTGATAATTTCATTATTATCATGATCTTTACCATTATGAAATCTCTCTTTGTCCCGTTTTCCAAATTCAAATTTTATAATTGGATGATTTTCTGGATTTCGCATTTTTTACAAATACAAGAATAAATAAAAAAGATTAATTTTTATTTCAAATCAAAAATATCCGAGTAATATGCTTTACGCATTTCGGCCAACAATATATGGATTGTTTGGTCACGTTTGAAATCGTGGCAACATGGACATCCATTTCAATGTTATACCCTTAGCTTTGATACTTTCAACTTCAGACAAGAGGCTATAACATCTTGGACGAAGGAACACTCACTCCTATACTATACAAGGGATGTTTTGGGTCATAATTAGAAGTATCGAGGAGATTATCACGAACCATAGCAGATAAAAGAATGTCTAACTTACAATTCTTAATTTCGAGAAAAAAGAATCGGTGTCCCCAGCAACTATATTAATTTCACAAGTGAATTCTTTTCGATATTTTTCTAACTCTATATATTGTAATTGATACATCCTAAGTTTAGATAAATCGAGTACAGTTTGTTCAATGTAACTCGGTCAATCTAAACATACCGAATCCTTATTTAATAACACAGAGACCAAATCATTGTCGATTTTAAATGATTTCCAAAAAGTTGGTGTTGAGCAATAATTAATTAATTTGTTTGCAGAATTACATTCTTAAATTAATTCGTTTTTAAGATTTTCTATGGTTTTTCCGGATAGGCTATTATTTAAAAGTTTATAATAGTTTTTATCTAAGTCATTGGTTGATTGCGCTCTAAGTTGTGTGTTAGTGTCTATATAATTTTTAAATATTGAATTTTGATTATATTTAATGGCTCTATGTATATGTGTAATTTTAATTTGTAAAGAAACAAAAAGCTGAAAAAGTCTCCAATGAAGAACATAATTCTTCTTTGGATAATGTTTTAGCATTAACTTCTCAACCTTAGAACCCAGAGCCACATCTTTTTAGCAGCTACTGGAAAATCATTAAGTTTATCATGAAAAAATGTTGGGATTTCTAAATCTACTTCAAATGTGACAGCAAATGACAGTGATTCAAGATCCTTATTCAAAAAACTAATTAAATTATTTAATTGATAAGTATCAGTAACCCATTCAAAATTTCCATATGGTAATGGTTGACTTAAAGCCCAACCGTAAAGATTATTGATGTCAATGTAAAGCAGTTCGGTGTTGTCATCATATACTACGTGATGTTTATTAACAAAGGTTAATCCACCACCGATTCCCTCTTCGAAAAAATTATACATCTCCATGTCAGTGAGAAGTTCAATTGGTACGTCAAAAGCCATAAGAGCCGATGCCCAAGACAAACCAGAAATTCAATAAAAGTTAAGTGGTTCCAATCGGTTATGAGCTAAGGAATTTGAACTAAATTGCTGGAAAAAGTCAGCCAAAAGAAAAACATCAAGTTTGAGGGTAAACCTTCATATAATCTAGTAAAGAGTTACAATTGGTTTTTTCCCAAATAGATTGAGCCTTACTATATTCGGCTTCAGTTACATCTTCCCAAATTGGTGGAAGTTCATATGTAGTTTCTAAAACTTCTTGAGAAGTTGCAAAGTTATAAGGGAAATGCCTTTAGTATCGATAATACTACCTACAAATTCCGAACGAGCTAAAGGAACAGTGGTCAATGTTTTAACTGCGTTACTTAATGAAATATTAATAAATTGACAAGAATCAATAAATTTTACAGTTAATCCACTGATTCTTGCCTACAAAGAAAGAAACTTTTCACTTGTTACAGGAATACAACTTATTTTCCACGTGTTAAAATCACTCATACCATACTTGATGATATGGTGAAGATCATACTCTCTCAAATTATGAAAAACAACTGGAAATTCAAACCTTATTTGTCGAGAAATATTACATTTGGAACAAGCTGCTTCCAAATATTTTCCAGTAAAGTGATCATGGTCCTTAACAGGTATTGATAAAATCTTATTACACAAATAACAACAAGTTGCCGAAGAAAACTAAATAATGTCTGAGTCTGTTAGTAATATTTTCTTTTTATAATTATTTTGATAAAAGGGTAAAACAATATTAATTGAAATATTATTTATTTCTTGTAAAAAATTAACTACACAATCATCACCAAGGAAACTTTTATATGATTTTTCACCTGTAAAATTGTTAATTAAAAGTAAACCGGCCGAAATTGGCATATGTATTTGAAAATGTATGTCATCTGAAAGTAAGATAGCCTCAAAATCAGCGTAAAGGACGAAAGGAGGAGTAACGGTTTTAGCCCAATTCTTAAATTCCAAGTTTTTATTTAAAGTTAATGTATAAAAAGTTGTGTCTAATTGATTTTTATCACACAACCCTTTGTGTTTATTTAATGAAATTATATTGCAAAAACCATTTAGACATCGATGACACCATGTACTTTGAACTCTAGTATCAGTTAAAGAATAATTCCTATAATTTAAAAGCATATCTAATTTAGTAACAGCGATATAATGATAAGAATCAAGGCTTTCTAATGAAATAAAATTAATAACAACTTTAGAACGATGAATTATTTCGACATAAGTGTGTTTGAAAACTTCAGGGTTAGGAAAATTATTAATTAAATTATTTTCATCATACGTAAGGACATTAATAGAAAGAATTGGATTTTTAGCTTCAAATTTTGGATTTTCACAAAGTTTCATAGCTAAATCTGAAGCTGAAAAGTCAAGTTCAGATGTGTTGTAGTTAAAGGTTTCATTTCCATGATGGTTACTTATATTTTCATGATTTTAAATAGCTAAAATACTGTAAATGAAGTACAAATTATCTCAATTAGCAACATTTACAGTACAATGTTTATTTAATAAGGATAATGGTGTTGGAATAAATCCATGACCACTCAACCGATTTATTTGTGAAAACTTGGTAGGAACAAAATGAATTTCTTTTATTTTATTTATAACCCAGTTACTACCTTTGTCATTAATTATTGTTATTTTTTCATCAAGAAAAGTAGCACCTTCATCTAAAAATGAATCATTCATTATTCTGACAGAGTTTGAAATGATGAAAGATTGAAATTCTCCATCTTTTTCAAACTCTACAAAAATACAAAATTAAATCTTTACAGGTCCCATTTGATTGATAACATTATTTAATTTATTAATTAACTGTGTGGGTGCTGTAGTTAACTTTAAATTTAAATTCGAAACATCCATTCTAACAATGGCATGTGATTGATTTAAATCGAAGTTAACAAAATGTGTTATCGAGCCACCATATTGATTAACAATAACAGAAGGAGTATCAACAGGAAAAACATCAGAAACATCATCTGAATCAGAAATGATTATTACATCATCAACCATCTTTGATTCGTCAGAGTCAGAAAGTATAATAGTATCTATAATTTAAGGAACTTTCGAATAGAGTGGATTATTATTATTATTTGTTTTTCTTTACTTTTTTGTAATATTATTATTATTCTTATTCTTATTCTTATTCTTATTCTTATTCTTATTATTATTATTCTTATTATTATTCTTATTATTATTCTTATTATTATTATTATTATTATCATTATTAATATTATTATTATCACTAAATGGTAATTTAAAAATATATTTTCTCTTACAGTTAAACTGTGTTAAATGTTCCTTATGATTTAAATAAAAGTCTGTATAATTCATTTTATGGGTGGTTTTACAAGTGGGACAAATAAAATAGGTGATGTGGTTATAGATATGAGAATAACAATTCTCCATAATCGCATCACAATTTCCATCATATTGTAGAGAATTGCAAAATTTGGGTAAAGGTTGCCTGTTATAATAAAAGAAAAATTTAAATATATAATCATAAAATCAGTAAAATAAATCACTAAAATATAAACATTAAATTAATTTTACACACAATGAATAAATAAATTTGATTGGTTAATTTTATTTTGAAAATCTTATTTAAGTAGATTAAAATAGTCTAAAATCATAAAATGAATAGAAGTAAATCGTTTTTATATTATGTAATTATTCATTAATTGTTTTTATAGAAACCTCGTTTAGAATAGAAGCTGTCAAGTTAATTCTTGAGGAAAATCCCGTAAATGCTATCAGCTTAAGTAGAAATTCACCAGTAATGTTTTTACATATTCAATGGAATATTTAAAATTTTCAATCATCTATTCATTTAGAGTAAGTATTTTCATTAAAAGTAATATTATTAATAAATTTTAATAGGAACCAACAACATTCAAACAAAGCCTATATAATATGAAAGTTGGTGAAATTGGAGAAAATGGATCGATTAAATATAACAATTATTACTAGCAATCAACAAAGATATTAGTTTTAATGAACAATTCACTTTTATGAATTGTGAAAAAGAATGTAATTATGAAAGTAAAAAGAAAATGAACATTTTATGATTAAAATAAGAATTCAAGGATGTAAAGGAGAAAATCAAACTATTCGACCAATTTGGAAAATTATTGAAGTCAGATGTATTTAAATAAAATTTATTTAACTTCATTCGTCCTAGTTTTTTATTTTTTATAATATTATTTTGAATTTATTGTGTTTAAATAAATAAAATATTAATATTAAATTTAATTCAAATATAATTAATTATCATTTTATAATTATAATATGATAGTAAAAATTTAATAGTACTTACATTTTACTGTTTTATTTTTTTGAATAGGAGTTTTAACATTTTGAACATTTTTGTTGATCATTTTTAAATCTTTAATTATATTATTGACGGATTCTATTTTCTAAAAATAAAAATAATTTAAAATATGATAAAAAACTTACTAAAGTTTGGTATTTGATAAATGTGAATTTTTAAAAAATGCATTCCGTTATATATTAACAAACATCTAAGTGATTACATGATCGACCAATTAAAATTTAGTTTATAAAACACACTCAATCATAATATCAAAAACATTTAAATACATATAATCCTCTGAACTTAATCCTTTAAAAGTAATACGTATTACATAATTCATCTTTAATTACATTTATAATTAAAAAACAATTTTGAAAAGAAACTTTATTCAATAAATTCATTTATTTTTCATTGTTTTTAACAAAGCTAAGCAATGCTGTCCACATTTTTTTGTCATCGGATTTTGATTACGAATTTGATTGTATTCAATTGACATTAACATTGATTCTAGTTTATTAATTAATATAAGGGGATATTAGAAACCCATTGGATCAAATACATTTATTTTATTAGGTTTCACATAAATTGCAAGCCAATGTTCGCCACGAGATTAGACAATTGAGTATTTACAATCAAAGCTTTGTTAACATCGATATATGGTATTTTATCTAGAGTAAAAACTCCAAGAAATTCTTTTCCCAATAATTTTCTACCAATAGAATCAATCTGAATAGAACTAATAATAATTAAAAAATATATATTTAATAAAATTTCTTACTTCATACTTGACAATTAAAAAATATCAATCTGGTTTATAGTTCAAACTAATACTGTTCGATTGGAAGTAATTTGAATTTCCTTTTCAAAAACTCCATATACAATTACCGTAACAGATTCAGTTAAGGGTGATCCAAACTTTATATCTAATCTTAAATTTCCACTTTTTGATAACTGACTTTGATTAAGATCGAAATCTGGCGCCAATACGAATGTAAAGAATGGATATCTATTTCTAAAGTCTGAGATACTGATACCAGAATTCAAATATTTATTAAGATATCCCAAAGAAATCAAATTGCAGTGGTGAACATAATGAAAATGCTTTTGATTTGGCCATCCATGTTTTTCGCATAAGATAATGTTCAATGTAACCCATTCTCCCTAAAGATGTATGTTTAATATCTTGATTATAATTTATAATAGTTTCAATTAGGGTATTTGTGTGCAAAACTGTCATTTGTTTCTTCAATTTTAGTAAAATTAAAAACTAATTCAGCGTCTTTAGAGTTTGAAAAAAGAAATTGCTTGCTGTTACGTTAGCTTCTTGTGTAATATTTTTGACTAAGCTATTTACAACTTTCAACTGAATATATAACAAAGTATCGTTCAAATCTAAATATTCTGTTTGTGATCCGTTAATGTAAAATTGAATTGAAGAGGTACCAGTATCAGTTATTGAATTCACTGGGAAAATATTATCAAATGAACCATGTTCAATCACGGCTTGAGGGGATGGTCTATCAAAAACACATAATTCTCTATAATTTGAACTAGATCATACTTTTATGTTTTTCAACCCATACACATTTCAATAGAGGTATCAAAACACCACCAACAAGAATAGGTTCAATGATATTTGTATAGATCATCATTTGTTTATTACTTTGCAAATTCTCTGATAAACGTAATCCTACAATAACTTTTTCTGAATATGATTCTTCACTTAGTCCCAAACTTTGAGCCAAGAATTTACTAAATTTAACTTTACTGACATCATCTTCCAATTCAATTTTGACTAATCTTCCTTGTTCAATTTTTCAAGATTTAAATTGATGCGGATAAAAAGTCATTAATTGATCATTTATTGTTGATAAATTAGTAATGATTAAATTTTCTTCAAATTTATCTGTATACTTGACATCATAAAAATAATTTATAGTTAATCGAATTGTATCAAACTTTATTTTACGATTATTTGATGGAATTTTAACTTGATTCAAGTTTTCAACAAAATTTATTTCTTTTTTATTAAATCCTAATTTTTGAGCTTCTGCAATACTGTCAAATGTAATTTTAAATGGAAAATATTTACAATTAATATTTAAAGTATTTAATATTTAAATATATTATAGATAAAATATAGAGTCGTGACTAATTGTATATTTATAACCGAATATTAATTTCAATGTTGTTTATAGTTGAAATTTCCCCTTGTTCATAGTTTTTAATCCAAATAGATTTTAATAGAGGAACTCTAACATCTCCAACAGTTATTGGTTCAATAATATTCGAATAAATGAACATTTGTTGATGAGGATGAATAATCTTGGAACGTTATTACAAACGATTTTTTATCACTAAAAGTTTGTTTATTTAGTCCTAAGGTTTTGATTAAATTGTTGTCAAAATATATTTTTGAAATGTTATCTGCAAGTTTTATTTTAACCAATTCATTGTTTTCAATTTTTTAGTTCTTTAAACGGAGACGGAATAAATGACGTTAAATGTACTTGTAATTCAGATAATGTGTTTATGAGTAAATTATCTTCAAAATATTTTTCAAATATTGTTTTTTCTTCATAACTTATAATTATCTCAAATTGTTCCATAACACCATCATCTGTAAACTTTGGTAATTTTAATCGACAATGATAATTTTCATTAATGACGGATATAGATTTTAATTCAAAATTAAATGCATGTTGAATGTCAGGGAATGTTACTTTAAATGGAACATGTGGACAGACAATAACCAAGTTCTCATATTTTTCAATAAAAACATCAACATCAGGGATATGTTTAGGATTAACCTTTAATTCATAAGTTTCATTTTGATTATTTATTTTCAAATATTTTATTTCAGAATTACTAAAAAACTGAAATGTTTTATACACAAAAGTAAAATCAATCAAAGCAACTTCCCACTCACCATCCAAGTAAATAAAATTTTGAAATTCGACATTAAAATTACTAGCTTCATTATTAGGAAAAATAATAGGACAACTATTACTAGGAAATATCATATAAAACTGGTTTTCTTTCATAATATTTATTTTATTAATTGATTTTCAGATATCCAAGTTGGAGTTTCATATCCATGCCATTTACCATAGTATTGTTTATATTTACCAACATTCTTGGATTTTAATATCTTTTGAATTCTGAATACAGTAGGGGCTTCTATAACTTGGAGTTCGTGTTCGTAGAATTTTCAACTAACTTGATTGTTTTCCTCATCTTTGATAAAGTACATTACAGGATTCTGATTCGTATCAATTTCTGAGATTTGAAATACTTCATCGCTCCAATTGTTGTCGAAGTTCTTGATGAATGGAGAAACACTGATTTTAGTTATTCTAACATGATTACCCACTTTATATTTAGGCTTTTTAATGTTAGAATCAGATTGTTGTGATATCCAATTATCCATATTATTCGTTGAATAAACATCAATTGGTAGCATTCCATTTAAACCCCTATGTGGTGAATAATTGTAGCTATAAATTGCTTTCTGTAAAACATTTATCCAGGTTTTATTTCCTTTATATACAAAATATTTTTTCAATCGATCTCTTAGAGTTTGATTAAATCTTTCCACTTGGGCAGCTTTAAATTAATGATTTATTCCTTTGATAATTTCTTGAACTTTACTATTATAAAATTCATTACCTAAAGATTAAATTAAAATTATTAATTTATTTAATTGCATACCCAAATCAGTTTGTAAATTATGAGGCTTGCCATCAATAAATAATTCCTTGATTGCTTCAGCCATTTCATTGGCCGATTTGGTTTTTGTTGGAATAGCAAGAGCGAATCGACTAAATATATCAACACATGTCAAAATATATTTGTATTCCTTATTAATTTTAGAGAATGGTATCATTTCCATCAAATCCATTTGCCATAAATCATCAACTCCCATTGTTTTATAACTACGGGTTTTGAATTTCTTCAACATTGGTTTATTTAAACTGTACGCCATTTGCCCAGATAACCAATTCTGAATTTCTTTCTTTGAATTAACTACTTCCTTTTCCAGTTTTCTTACACCATCAAAACCAGCCGGATGTTTTGGGTCTGTCCATACTTTTTCGAGCTTTTTCACTGTGTTTCGATTTTTGGTTAATGTTTCCTTCTTTATTACAACAAGTTGTCAAAATATTTAAATCTAAATCTTAAATCTAAATGTTTATCCGGTAATTAATTCTTGGTACCCATTAAGAAGTTAATGATGAAATTGCGCTTATTGCAGATAATACTATTGGAGTTAATGCCCCCAAAAATCCACCATTTTGTTTATATATTATTTTTCGCGTCAGACGACGATTCTTAGTGTTTACTAAAGATAAAAGTGATCTTTTATGTTTTTGTAATACAAGTTTTTTAAGTTTAGTAATGTTTACATTACAACGAACTACATTAACAATAACTTCAACTAGATCATTTATAACAAATGAAGGAAAATTCTGTAAAATATTCATTCTTTTATTATTAGGAGCCTTCATCAATGCATTAAAGTATGGTAGACTACGTTCAACTTTCATATTAAATACATTTTTCATCTAGTTGTTTTGTTTATATTTTAATCCACTTTTTATCTTTAACAATCTTCTTACTCGTTTTTATTATTTTACGTTTAGTAACCCTTTTTTTTGTATTTTTTTTCTTTGTTGATTTTTCAAGTTGAAAAATAACTTTTTTAAACGTCATTTCAAGTAATTATTTTCAGATTTCAATTTTGTTTATAAATCGTAACACCTTTCTCATTGAAAATGTCAGTTCTAATACGTAATTCATCAGGACATTGTTGTGTAAAGTCAAAGAACAAATATCCCTGGGGAACTTTTGTTGCATCTTGAAACGAATCAATTAAAAATTTTCTATCATTGTGAAAAGCTTGTCTAGCAAGAAAATCTATAATGGTTGCATCTGGAGGGTTTTTAAAAATAACCAAGTATTGTACATTTAAATTACGAGTTCTATGACCGCCCCTTGATGAAACAAGTTTTGAGTAATGAAAATAACAGTAACTCCAATATGTAAAGCAACTTTTGTAAATAAATTATTAAAATCCTTTTCTTTATTAGCTTCCTGGTATAGATTATCGATAATAATAACATCGCCTTGATATTATCTAGATGACCAATTTTTATCAAATCCTGTAATTATTGTCATTTTCAATATACAGAATTGATTTTGAGTAAGTCCATGTTCTTCGTCAGCTCCTCTATGCCAATATATTTTGTTGAACTTTGATTTGAACAAGTTCGATTTTAATAAATTGCATACAAATAAAGTCTTTCCACAACCACTTGGTCCAACTACTTGATATACAGCATCATTTCTTAATTCCATTTTATTATTAATTATTTATTTAATTGTTTATATTTGTTTTAAGTTTTAGAATTACTTGAATTGAAATTATTTGAAAATGTTGAGTAACATAAATTATAAAGGAAGATATTCTATACCTGATATGAAATTCCCATTTGGAAAACCACAGCAAGTTGTAGATCGATCAGGTAAGTATCCGATAATATTTATCAGATCGGGGAAATGTCGGGTAATGGGATGTAAGAAACCTCTAAAACTAGAGGGATTTGAAATATAATATACATGATTTACAAATTCAATCAATCACTGTAACAATCGATATTGGAAAATTTATAAATCTATATGAATTACAAAGAAAGGTGAATTGTAAATTTGAACAAGAAATATTTCCAGCCTTACGTCTTCAAAAATATAATCCATCACGTGTCAATATATTTTCAAGTGACAAAGTAGTAATACTCGGAATAAAATTCTTGGATTATGATGATTATGTGGAAAATATTAAATCAGAAATAACTATGTTAATAAATTAATAAATATTTTGTTTGAATTTGTTTAATTTATTAAGTATTAGAAAATGTCAAAAGGTAAATCATGTATATTTAAATATGTATTTTATTTTATTATTTAGTTTATCTCTTTGAAGTAATTTTAAAGAAAATTCAGGAACTTTATCCAAGAATTAAAAATACGTTGGAGTTTCTCGCGACAAAATTTACCATTTCACAGATATTAACATTGAAGAACTTCTCGAGATTCACTATGACAATGTTCAGGGATCTGGTGACCGATGTGTTGCAATATTGTTGGCCAAAATGCGTAAAACATATCACTCGGATATTTTTGATTTGAAATAAAAATTAATCTTTTTTATTTATTCTTTATTGTCAATAAAATATTTGTATGGATTGAAAGTTTTTTATTTTTACAATTCAAAATTTATCGATGATTTATCTTTTTTACATTGAAAAATTATTCTTAGACTTACAATTAAATTTTAAAAATAAATAAATAAAAAAAATGTTAATAATAATAAAATAAAATAATAATAATATAAAATAAATAATTAATTAAATAAAAATAATAATATTACATAAATAATTAAATGAAAATAAAAAAATAATTTTTAATTCACTTCATTAAAACAAACAATTGAATTTAATAATAATATAATTTAAAAGTAGATAAAATAATTGATTTGATTAAAACAAACAATTTAATTTAATAATAATATTTCAAATATAAATAAATAATATTATTGACTTAAACAAATAATTAAAGTAAATAAAAATAAAAAATTCATAATTTTTATCCGACAGGCGATTTGAGCCAATTTTATTTTTATGGGTTTTTAAGTATGAAAAAATACTTAGGCTTTTTATTCGATATTTTTAGGTTCTTTAATCGGGTTTGAGCAAATTTTATTCGAAAATAGTCCTCACTATAGTACGACCAATCATAGACGATTAAAGCCAATTTTTATTTTTTAGGCTTTTTAATCGAGAAAAAATAATTAGAATTTTTTATCATGAATTAAAAAATTTTTAAAAATTTTAAATTTGAACACTTAAACAAAAAATTATATTAAATAAAAATTCATTTATTAAAATAAATAATTTTAAAAAAAATTTCGTTCATTAAAACAGATAATTAAAAAATTTTTTTTTGATTCATTAATACAAATAATTTTTAAAAAATTTAAACCCACCCTCCTCTGAAAAATAATTTTTCTAGGGGGGTTCTCTGTTTTTTTTTCAAGTCAAATATCCACGGGTCATAGTACTTACACTTCTATTATATATTAATTAAACACATAATAATAATAATAGTAATAATAATGATAAAACATAAAAATAATAATAAACATTTATTAAACATCAAATCGCTTAGATAATAAAAGCTAAACAATGTTGACCACATGTTAAAGTCTATGGTTTATGAAACATAGTTTTATTATACACAATATGTTTACCCATTATTTCAGTTTCGAAACCATTAAAGCCGGATAATAGAAACTCATAGGATCAAATACAAATATCTTGATAGGTTTTATATATATATTGCTAACCAATGTTCTCCACTGAAATGAGACGATTGAGTATTGACGATTATGGCTTGATTATTACGTAAATATTGTATTTTATCAAGAGGAAAAACTCCTAAAAATTCATGTCCCAGTATTTGTTTTCCAATTCGATAGACTTGAACAGAACTACATCAATAATATTAATAATACATGAAAACCTTACTCCATGACAAATTATCATAAATTATCTATACATTTATACCAACATTTTCAAACCAACAATGTTTGAACTCTGTTCAAACAAGTACGGTTCTGTTTACAGTTATTTGAACCTCATTTTCAAAAACTCCATATATTACCGGTTCAGTTATAGCTTTAGCAAACTTTATACATAATCATAAATTTCCATTTTAAGTATATTTAAATCAAAAATCTGATTTAAATCAAATTCGGGTACCAAAATAAATTGATAGAACTGATATTTGCTTTTAAAATCCTCAAGAGTTATATCACAATTAAGGTGTTTATCTAAATAACCTATATTTTTCACTATACTCTGCATATATGTAGCACAATAATTATAATTATCGAAATCTTGAGTTTATTTTTCTCTATAATTACTAATTTTCGACAAACTTAACGATGTTACTCCAAAATGTTTGAAAATTGAGCTCGATGTTAAGTAAGATCCATTATATTGGGATTCAATTTGAAATGTTACCAATATAAAGTTGGGGATTCGTCTATTTCCGAATATTTGTTCCTTATAGAAAGAAGCTGAACCTTTAGCAATAGCAAATTGAACAATTTCCTTTGTTTTCAATGGATATATTGCATGCTTAGAATTAAGCCCTATTTGATGACTAGCTAATACAGAGGGTTCAACACGAACTCTTCTCACCAATAATTTTGCATCAACTAATTGAAGAATTGGTGTTGTGGTGGCACTTATTAGTGATAATGCAGACTCTGATCTTTTTAATCTAATGTGTACATTAACAACTGGAAGTAAATATTTCGGTTGATCCATAAAATCAAGTTGTAATGATGAGCACATGGTAAATAATTTCGAACCCTTAATCCACTTTTTCCTATCATCATCACTACCACAACCCATGGAAGTTAAACAAGTATTTTTAATATCGCTATTGTAATTTATAATAGCTTCTATTAAAGCTTTGTGAATATATGTACTGTTACCTCAATCTTGATATTATTAAATCAGAGAACTCCATCTTTAAAAAGTGTATGAAACAAGAAATTCTTTGGTATTACATCACATGGTTCACCCAACGGTTTTCTATCTTTATCTACAACTTTGATCTGAACAGTTAGCAATGTATCGTTCAAATCTAGATATTCAGTTTGGGAACCGTTAATATAAAATTAAATATTAGTTCTATTATCCATAATAAAATTCATCAGGAATACTTCTTCAAAGGCCCCATATCAATAACCGCCTGGTGAGACGGTCTATCAAATAAAAACAATTCAGATCTACCGCGAATCATTTTTGAAATATATTTCCATGTCCTTTCATTCGTTTGTTTATATAATGTTTATGATGTCTTTTACGTTTTTGAGCTGGTGCTGGTGCTGGTGCTGGTGCTGGTGCCGGTGCCTGTTTTTGAAGCATACTCGCAACACTAGGTAGAACACTTTTCTGCTCATTCATTATAACATCTTTAGCAGTTTTCATACCAAACTACTAATACGCTTAAGAATAGGAAGTGTAAATCTACCAAGAGTTCTCAACCATCCTAATCCGTACTGTTTACCAATAAAATATGGTAATTCGCCACAACTTTGGCTACCACTAATTGGCTGCCATCTAATTTACGAAAATGTAATATCAAAAAATCTTTCTATCTTTACTAAATTCAATAAATTTACCGCTATCGTCACGAATATTTATTTCTACATTGTTTATACATGATTTTGATACCGCTAAGTACATGGGATTATCGTTATTTATATTGAAAACTTCATCCTGGTCATGTTTATCAACCCACACAGATTTCAATAGAGGAACCAAAGAATCACCAACAATTATAGGATCGATGATGTTAGTATATATGAACATTTGTCTATGAATTTTTATAATTTTTGGTTTGCGTACACCAAAAGCACTTGTCCTATATGTTTGCTTATCTAATCCCAATGTGTTAGCTAAATTTTTATCAAATGTAACTTCACAAATGTTATTATTCAAACTGAATTTAAATAATCGATCTTTCACAATTTCAATAGTTTTAAATATATGTAAACAATTGAAGTGTTTCAATATATAAATCATTAGTAAACGTAAATATATCTTCAACCTCATTAATATATGATACAGATATTTTGATGTGTTCATTCACAGGGCCGAAATCAATAAATGTTTTGAAACGTTTTAGGTATTCAGTACCAGGAACAACAATGTTAAGCTTATCATTACCCATTCGCTTGGCATTATCAATACTTTCAAATTTTACTGTAAATGGACTAAAATCACAACTAACATTCAATCCATATTTGAAAAACATGCCACTATTTTCATCTAAAATTTGATTCGGAATATGATAATATCGTTTAATATTATTGATTGAGAAAATACCACTACATGTTTAGGGAACACGCTTCTAGTAGTTGATTTTACATTGACTATAAAATGGGAATATATTGTACACAAATGTAAAGTCTTGCAAAGCAACTTCCCAATTTCCATGTAAATAAATAGGATTTTGAAGATCAACCATAAATTTTCTTGCTTGATTTTCCGGATGGATTAGTGGGCAACTATTACTCGGTAAAATTGTATAGAAACTCACTTTACCAGGTCTTTTGATGATATCCATGAGGGTTTTTGATATCCATGCCATTTGACATAGTATTGTTTATCCTTACCCACAATTTAGTTTTCAGTATTTTCTGAATTCTGAACACTGTAAGTTTGGAAATAACTTGTAATTCTTTAATAACATACATTACAGGACTCTGTTTAATATTAATTTTAGTTATTTGAAAAACATCATCACTCCAATTACTATCGAAATTTTTGATGAAAGGTGAAGCAGATATTTTACTAATTCTAACGTGATCACCAACTTT